>OY987265.1:30168753-30764635 GCA_963920665.1 Straminergon stramineum
AACAAGCTACTGGAGCCAGATTTGTCGCTGATATCGATTGAAATAGGGTTAGCTCTTAAAGATGTCAACGTTTTTTGAAAATAAGCCAGTCCGTGAAGAGAAGGTACCGCACACGAGGCTCGACCTCTTGCCTAGTGGAATTATAAATCTTAAAGAGTCTCAATTATAGCTCATTTTATGGTAAAGTTGTTATAATTAAAGATACAACTTTTTTGTTGTTTGGGATTTTGAAACTCAAAACTGATTCTTTTGACTTGAGTTTTGAGTTTTGAGTTTCATGCTCTGTTTTTGTTCAATCTTCCACATTTGGTCACAAAATGAATTAGTAAAGAATCCTATACCTTTGAAGAGTGTTGCAATTTAATGTTCATTTGAATTTACAAGGTTGCAACTAATCTAATGGAATATATTTCACTTTGTTTCTTAAGCAAATTTCAAAGTTGGATGAACTTGTGATCAACGTCAAATCTCTAAGTTAAATCTTTTAATCTGCACCTCTAATGCTTGAATTGATAAAAAAAATTGAGTTGCAAGGGGGGAAATTACTCTTAAATGATAGGATGTAATCCATTGATTATTAAGTACTTACTTATTGGAGGTCAAAGCAAAAATCTTCGTGTTGGACTCTCAGGAAATCCCTAATGTCCCCTACCCGCCTCAGTCGAGAGTCAAGAAATAAATGTGAGCAATTTCATTGGGCAACATAACATGCATCTAGAGTAGGATATGCACTGTACAGTATGAAAGAATTCAAGTAAGAATTGAAAGGAGGATGAGGATTATGACTGGAGATCGCCCTCTTGTTCTTTTCCAACTGCAATGTGCACTGTGGTGATGAAATTGACAAGATAGTGTTATGATTCTTCTGAGTCAAGGAAAATGTGTTTTCTCTATTTTCAATAGAAGTGAGCTAGACATATCTACAATGTCAATTATGTTATGTTGGCGCAATTTAAAATTGTGCACAGAGCTCTAAAAAATAGACTATTACAGATGTTTGTTTCAAGGCGCTTGCATTCAAAAGTGGCCATGTCGTGGAGGTTTTGCCCTCGTGACGAAAGCAGACCCTCGACAACACATGGATAAAGCAATAGTCACAGTATCCCTGTTCACACATTGAATCTGAATTGAAGTAGACTTTCAGGTTTTGTTGGATCAGTACGACATGGCACCAAATCCCAAATCCCGAATCCCAAATCTCGTCCTCCATCAGCAGATGAAGTGCACGCAGTTTCTTCTACCAACACAACCTGCTGCAAACGATGGAAGGAATTAAAGTAAACACTGCTCTGACCGTCACCAACCCACCCCCATAGAAGTGCTCAGTCGTAGTATTTTTAACCGAGTATTGTTTTTGCTTCTCATTTGGTACCCTGTCGGATACATGTCCCATTGCTCAAACGTCAATCGTGCAATTCGAACTTACAGGAGGTCTACTCCAACAGTGCCATTCTTTATTTCTTTGAGATCAAAAATTGACGGAGAGCTTCGTGTATCTGTTAATGCTATTCTCTATTTGTACTCTCCTTACTCAGATTGGAAGGATCCAGCTTGCGTCTTTCTGGGCCTACTTTCTACTAGCTATTGAAAAATTCATGGCAATCATGCGGTCCTGGACTGAAAGAAAGGCAACGGATGTGGTGAAGTATGACACGGTGCACGCACAATGTAAATTTTTGTTGACAGAATTACAGATTCAACTTACATTTTTGTACCAAGTTACTGAACAGGCTAGTGATCACCAATTTCCAAACACGGCAATAGTTTGCAGAATCAACTGAAGCAAATTAATATAGCGTGCACGTTGACCAGGATGTGAACATGATTGTCCAATCAAAACCAGCTGTCCAAAATTATATTACTCATCGTAGATGAAGCGCTTCTACAAGTTTGCAGCTTTTCCATTCAGCATCGGCATGAAACATGAATTGCGCCGTTGCCAGATACTTCGCTACGGGCCGCACAGATCGAAGAGCGCATCGAAGGACTTTGCCCACCGCCACCGCCACGTCTGCCATATCCTCCTCACAGAGCATCACCGTCATTGTAAGAAACCGATTGAATGATTCTATTCTGACTAGCGGAAATGAATTGAATCACTCTTGGGACGAATTTCTCACTTTAGCAAGTGAAGGTCATAGAATACCAGGTGTTGAGTATCATTCATTTAACTCACGTCTGCTTGCAAGCTTATTGATCCCGAATATTAACCGTCGCCCCTAACCACCTATGTGCAACCGTTTGTGTAAAACTGAACCACTAATCAATCCGTCGATGTTTTATCCCCGAATGAATTGAATCTCACACAGACCTTGAGCCTGGCTATGGATTGAACAGGAAAGATTCTGATGCGAAGGGTTTGACGACAATGCAAGGAAAGAGAGGAAAGAGACCAGCTTCGTATCCATAACTGGGTTTGGCGATCTTGAGCTATGACAAATGAGAGGTTTAAGACACTTTTATGACACATAAGTGTCTTAAAAAGTGCCTTAACCCCTGTGCGTCAGAGCGGATGTTTTGGGGATGCTGAGAAAATAGGATTTTTGGAATATCATGTTCATCAAATATTATAATCTTGAATTTGCACGGTGGATTCTCTTATAAACTGCAGATTCGTACTCATCATTAAGTTGGCTTCAAATCTCAACCGTGAAAACTTCAATAATCTTTTAGTTCTCAAATTATTCTGGATTTTCTAGATCCAACAAAAAAAAGATCCTCACTTATGTTGTTATCCTTGTGACACTTAGGGGTTAACCCTTGAACACCAGGCCGGTGCCCGTGGAAATCAGCCATTTTGGAACTGTGTGACATCATCCACTTTAACCCTTAAATGTCGACATGGATGTTTTGTGTCCCATGGATGACAAGGAATTATCATGTGTAAGACAAAAGTGCAATTATTCATCCTCGGAATTAGGGGTGGAAAGGGAAGATCTTCTACAATAGTTTGACCTCCAATCTATATATATATTTTTTTAAGTAGATGATGTCATACGGTTCCCAAACCCATGATTTCCACGTTCACCAATCTGTCCTTTAAGGGTTAAAAAAAATAAAAAATACTCATTGGGAGTCAAATTATTGTAGAAGATCTCCCCTTTCCACCCTTAATTCATTGGATGAATAGTTGCACTTTTGTCCTATAGAAGAGAATTCCTTGCCATTCATCAGACAAAAAACATCCCCTACGTCGTTCAGGGGTTAAACACCTTGTCAATTGTGGTTTACTTCTCACTCTTACAAAATGTCTTTAAAGATTCTCTCAAAACATGGCTTAACCTCTAAAAGACCAAGGTGTGTTTTTTGGCAACATAGAAATTTTAGGTAGATACATGTCACTAGAGATTTCCATATTTTTGGCCCAAACTTTAATAGAAGGTGAGGACAAGGAATATCTTTCATATGCACTAAACTTTAGGACATTTGGAAATATGAATCAAAAGTCATGGCCTAATATGTAGTTTGTTTCTCAACTTGGGCAATCCGAGCAAATCTGTAAAAATCACTTTTTTCAAAATTAAAAATAATTTTTTTAGACTTGTATATATGTAGAAAGATTTGAGTCATTCCATTTTGATCAATGAGTCAAAAGTTATAAGATGTTTTAGTTTGCAGGCACTTATGGATTCTCTACTCTAAAATAAACTTTGAAGTCCTTTATTTGACTTGATTTTCAATATTTTTGGAAAAAATAAAATCAAAGGATGTAGATTGTTTATTACAACATTACAACCATTGGGATTGGCATTTTTCAATTCCATTAATAAATTGTTAATAATTTAGTATTTTGAATCATTCTCTACATCTTTCTACTTACTATTTTTCTCCTATATGTTGTACAATTCCAAATGATCTAAAAATTTTCAAGCATATAGACAACTTGTCTTGAAAAATGAATCCAAAGAAGCACCACCATTTTAGACATTTTTCATACAAATGTGACCTTGTGAAGTGTAGCTGCCTAGTTTTTCAAAAGGCCATAAAAAAGATTTTTGTCACTTTAAATGCTAATATCTTGCAATCTACATAGTGGAAATTTCTGAAATCTTTTCCACATCTTCAAAATCTAGCATACTACAAGATCCTACGGTTACATGTGTTCAAAAATGATATTTTTCAAAAATTTGGTACTTGTATTAGAAATGGCAATTTTTGAGGATTTATGGTGATAACATAGTCAAAGAACTTTAGGGGTTCAATTGTGTCTAAAAGACAAGAGCATAGAACATAAACTTCAAATACCCATACCTTATATGCAGTTGCTTTGTTTCCTTCGATATGGTAAAATCTTCATAACCATGCGTCCCCCAATTGTGTTCATTATATTGTTGGAAAACTCTCTAAGTGATTTGACTCACAGTGCAAAAGATATAGATTTCAAAGGTATTTCTGAATTAAAAAATTAAAAAAGTACTTTCACTTTTATTTTGACATTAGCAATGGCATAGGGCCCACTAGTATATACATTAAATTGTAGGGTTTGGGGTTGTTGTTTTGTACTATGCTGAGATCTCTACAACTGTAGGTCCCTTGGTTGTGTTTAGAGTACAGTTAGAAAGCTCTCTATGAGGAGGGGTGCACGGATTATGTTTCATAGTGTTCCAACTTCCAGTAAAAAAGGTACTGAATTTCAAATTTTTCATGAATTAAAAATAAAGAATTACCTTTACTTTATTTTATTATATTATAGTTAGTGTTGTTTTAGATGTATGTCTACAGCCAAATCGCATCTGAAAATCGGACGTCCGGTTGTCCGATTAGAGTGGATGCTATAGATACTATCGGATGAGGCCTATTCGACAGGTGGGCCGGCAAACGGATGGGTCGTCCATTTGGCGGACACAAAGCTTCAATCGTCATTTGCAATTGGAGTTTTTGGAAATTCGGGGTGTGTAATATACCGTTGGAAAGGTCTTCAGAATACCTTTCCAACGGTATATTACATGCCCCAAACTTAAAAAAATCCAATCACTAATGGTGATTGAAGTTGGTTCTCCACCTGTCTTCCTAATAGATTGGCCGTCTACTTGGTGGACGGGTGGACGGCCGACCTGTTGGGTGGATAGGCAAACACCAAGCTTCAATCGTCATTTGCAATTGGAGTTTTGAAAATTCGAGGCGTGTAATATATCGTTGGAAAGGTCTTCGGAATACCTTTTCAACGATATATTACATGCCCCTAAACTCAAAAAACTCCAATTGCTAATGGCGATTGAAGTTGGCTATCCGCTTGTCTGCCCAACAGGTTGGTTGTCCTGTTCGGCGGACAGGCAAACAGCCAGCTTCAATCACGATTTGCGATTGGAATTTCGGGGCATGTAATATGTCGTTGGAAAGGTATTCCAAATAGCTTTCCAATTGTATAGTACACGCCCCCAAAGTCCGAGAACTCGAATCACAAATAGCAGAAGAAGTTCAAGGTTTTAGGAAGTTATTGTTCGCCTTGTTGTCTACCAACCCGTCCACTAGTCTGTTAGTTTGCCTCTTGTTAAAAATCTTGGATTTTGAAAAGTAAAGATCCATTTTCAAAGACTATTATTCAATACTACAAGCATCCAATGTAACATTAATGACTCAAAGGATAATTCAAGGTATTCTCCTACATTATAAACTGCCATTCTTAGAGCTATACCTTAAACCCTAAACCCTATACTTTGAACCTGATACCAATTACTATAAACATTGGTGCATTGTTTAAATTATATTTGACCCTCCATCTTTTTTGAATGTGATTATGAAAATGGACTATAGAAGTAGACCTCATGGGCTTATTTCTTTATAGTACTAATGTTTTTTTAATTTTTATGATGTGCGGCATCAAATATTATGTGGTACTATACAAATGTGAAGTATTCAATTATATCCTAAAGTAATTATTTCAATTTTGTTGTAAGATGAATTGATAGTTGAAAACACCAAGGTATGGATAGTACTAGCAATTTTATTATTTTATTAGAGAATGTTATTAAAAACATTTTAAGCACATTATTGTAATTTCATGTAGCTAAAGTTCAACATGTATTATTGTCAATACACCTAATAGTGACATCTAAAAATAAATAAAATATTATATTTGAGAATCTCATATAATGTCACCATGTCAAATAGGTACCTTCAAAATATATGGTTTATTTTACTAGATTGCACTTTATTATATTAAAGTTAGCAAACAACCACATAATTTTTAATTGAATACCTCACATTTGTATAATGGTACATAATATTTGATGCAAGATAACATAAAAATTAAAAGCATTAGTAATAGAAATAAATAAGTCCATGAGGTCTACTTTTGTAGTCCATTTTCATAATCAGATGCAATAAAGATGAAAGGTCAAATATAATCTACACAATATACCAATGTTTATAATAATTGATGTAAGGTTCAAAGTATAGGGTTTAGGGTTTAGGGTTTAGGGTTTAGAGTTTAGCTTTTAAAATGGAGATTTAAACAAATAGGAGAATATCTTGAATTATCCTTTCAATCATTAATGTTACATTGGATGCTTGTAGTACTAAATACTAATCTTTGGAAGTAGATCTATATTTTTCGGAATCCAATATTTTTTAGACAAGGTAGATTAGAAGATAGCCAATATGTTGGATGGACATGTAGACAACCAAATTTAGTCGCCATTTGCGATTGGATTTTTTTAGTTTTGGGACGTATAATATATTGTTGGAAAGGTATTCCGAAGACCTTTCCAACGGTATATTACACGTCCCGAAATTCCAAAAACTCCAATCGCAAATGGCGAGTGAAGTTGGTTGTCCGCTTGTCCACCCAATAGGTTGGCTGTCCTCCTGTCTACCAAGTGTCCGCCCATCCGTCAAGCGGACAGCCTCGTAGATGGCCAACCTGTTGGGTGGATGGGCGGATGGGTGGACAGGTGAATAGCCAACTTCACTCGCCATTAGTGATTGGAGTTTTTTGAGTTTTGTAGGATAAAAATATGTTCATATATTAATCATATAATGAAAGTAAGCTTACAACCTTAAAGCTTATCCAAAAGGTGCTTGTAATAGTCACAAATCTTAGTTCATGTAAAGTCATGACTATTACACTAGTATATGTATTCGTATGAACTAGTGTACTACATACATACTAATCTATGTATCCTACACTCCCACTATTACACTAGTTTATTTTTCATGTACATCAATGAAGATTATAGCACATCCATCCAAAATGGTCTTCTTCACTTTGTATAGGGCTTCCTTTGTAGCTAGGGTTTTGAGTTGTGACAACTCCTCTGTAGCTTTGCCATACTGCCATCCTTTTTTCATGCTTCCCGCTTTTGGTCTGGTTCAAGCTCCTAATTTCAAGATTGATGGTGTCTTTCTTTTGTTTTGCTTGGAGTCTTTGCTTGTGTCTATGCCTTTGTCTTAAGTGTTTATTTCTCACTTACACTTGGATAGCATAGGGGTACAATTGTTCTTCAATGTGGCAAAGAAGTACTTGAGTGTAGTGGAGAAACACCTGAGCATGGCTGCTAAGTGCTTGTATGCGACAATGAAAATCTTCAAGATCTTGTCTTGCAGTGAGGTTTGGAGGCATGGAAGGTGAAACTTGGTGGATGTTGGAAGCTCCTTGTCAAGTTGCTCCGGAGGGCACCTTGTTAATGGTGACATGTTGTATTAAAGTTGGGCATTGCTGAGGTAAGCAACCTTGGCTTGTTTGCTTTTGCTTGCATTGTTTCAACAAAGTCAAACGGCTGCAATAATTACACTTAAACTTGCTTTGTTCTTGCCTTTCTTTGGTTGGTTTAGTTGGCTTATTAATAACAAAAGAACTTTGATAAGATGGAGCCAGGTACTTTGGAAAAGGAACTTGTACATCATCCTTGATTTGCTGACTAAATTGATTGTTGAAAGATATAGGCTTATGAAGCATGGCCAACTTGGCCTTTGACTTTGTTTCTAAGTATTTGATTTGACTTTGATGTTTATTATGTTGGTTTGCTTAAGCAAATTCTATTTCAACTTGCAAATATTGATTAGGGTTTATATTATTTATCCGTTTATGTTTGAAATTTTGGTCACTTTGAGAAGTCTTGGATAATCTGTGACCTAAGGGTTGATAGAGTCTCCCACTCCAAGACTTACCAAAGTTTGGTACAAATTATTGTATTGGTGGAAATAAATGATAAAGTAAGGATTCTGTTGCTTGAATATATTTTTCAGCAATGATGCTCCCACATGAGATGGATCTTGGGAATGGCTTTGTATAGGTTACTAAAGCTTATATCTTTGATTCTTGTGCAATATTGGAAGTTGGAGAGATCAAACTCATCCCTAATTGAGTCATACATGAATAATGTTTATCTTAGAGTAAGGCTTTTGTAAACATATCAGTTGTCATTTCTCTTGTTGAAATATATTTGAGCTGAATTTCTTGTGAAAGTACCTTCTCTCTTGTAAAGTGATATTGTGTGTCCACATGTTTATTTCTTGAGTGATATTTTGGATTTTCACTTAAAGCAATGGCACTTTAACTGTCTAAATAGATAATGGTTGAATTTTGTTGAACAAAACCTAGTTCATTCAATAGTTTTTTTAGCCAAATAGCTTCGGCAGTGGCCTTTGCCAATGCCATGTACTCTGATTTAGTGGAAGATAGTGCTACTGACTGTTGTTTCTTGCTGCCCCAAGAAATGACTCCACCGGCAAGTATGAAACAATAACTTGATGTAGAGTAGTCAGTTTCTTTATCCCCAGCCCAATCTACATCAAAGAAGCCGTAAAGCTTGTCTCCTCCTATAGATTTTTGATATTTTATTCCAAAAGCTAAGGTACCTTTGATATATCTTAAAGTTCTTTTTAATGTTTGAATTGTGATAGGCTTAGATTAGATAAATATTGAGCTAAGTTGCTGATTGCATATGCATAGTCAAGACATGAATTGACAATGGCATGCATCAAGCTACCTATAACTTGAAAATAAGGATATGGATCTTTTTGTAAGGTTGTATTTTCTTCTTGACTTAATCTAATCCCAGATTGCATTGGTGTGCTTATTAGGTTACAATTAAGCATGTTAAATTCTTTAAGTTTATTAGTTAGATATTTTTGTTGGTGAAGTAGGATCCATCTTTCTTGGCGATTCCTCATAATTGCATTTCCAAGGGAATAATGTATTTTTCCTTCATCTGTCATGTCGAATTCCTTTTGTAGGGTATTTTTGAATTGCTGGACTAAAGCAATATGGTTGCTTATAATGATGCAATCATCAACATATACAGTAAGAAATGTGAAACCATTATCAAGTTCTCTTTTAAGATAAATATTGGCATCTGACTCTAACTGTTGATATTGGTGAAGGAATAAATATTGATCCAATCTTTGATACCATGCCCTAGATGATTGTTTTAGGCTATATAGAGATTTATTTAATTTACATACCAAATTAGTGTCTTTGGCAAGGGATAAACCTTTAGGTATACTCATGTATATCTTCTTTAATGAATCCATGTAAAAATGTTGTTTTGACATCTAGTTGGTGAATCTCTAAATTGTATTGGGTTGCAAGAGCAAGAAGTACTTTGATTGAATTGAGTTTGATTATAGGGGAAAATGTCTCAGTATAGTCAATACCTTGGATTTGAGTAAATCCTCTTGCTACCAGCCTGGCCTTGTATTTGTCAATAGAGCCATGAGCTTTTGTTTTAATTTTAAAAATCCACTTTGAGCAAATTGGTTTTCTATGTGGAGGAAGCGGAACTAAATCCCATGTCTTATTCTTTTCTAAAGAAGTAAGTTCAACAGTGATTGGAGCTTGCGATACTCTGGCATCAACACTTTCTAAGGCCTCTTGAAGAGTTTGAGGAGCTTCTATAGAGGTGAGAATAATATGAGCTCCATGATCTCTAAGACATTGTCTTTTATATTCCTTTCTTCCTTGTATTGATTCAAGTAACCTTTTTGTTGGTTTAATATTCCTTTGAGGTCTAGAAGAACTAGATGGAGAATTGGGCTGAATTAGCTCTCTCAAAATAGAAGTCACTTCAACTTCCTCAAATGATAAGTTATTGTTGTTGTTATTATTATTTTGACTATGTGTAGATAATTGAGAGAATGCCTCAATTACATCATTATGAGAAGGGGATTGTGTCTCCAAGTTTAGAGAAGTATTTGTGACTGGTTGTAATTCAGAGGTATTTAAATCAATGGTTTGTTGTGATTGATCAAAATACTCACCTTACTAATGAGGAATATTGGTCGAATCGAATTTTATAGTTGTTGAAGGTCTTGTAAGTAAATCCATGTTCATAAGATTGTTGTCATCATCCTCATATGGCAAGGTCTTGTCTTGTATACTAGATGGGACTTCATCAAAGATGACATCTCTTGAAATGATTATTCTTTTGTTTGTAAGATTCATAAGTCGATATGCCTTAGATTCTGTACTATAGCCTAAAAATATTGCTTCTTGTGAATGAGAATTTAATTTCCTTCTCATTTCTTTAGGGATAAAAACATGGGCTTTGCATCCAAAGATTTTAAGGTATGACAAGTTAGGTTGATGTCCATATCACATTTCAAATGGAGTTTTATTTTCAGTGATAGCCTTGGTAGGGCTTCTATTTTGAAGATAATTTGCAGTTTGGAGTGCTTCACCCCAAAAAATCTTAGGCAACTTAGAATAGGATAACATTGCAAGAATCATACTTACTAATGTTCTGTTCTTCCTTTCAGAGACGCCATTCTACTGTGGTGTATAAGTTGTGGTAAGTTTTTGTTCTATTCCTTCTTTCTTACAAAATTCTTTAAATTCATTTGACATGTATTCACCTCCAGGGTCTAACCTTAAAATTTTAATGTGATGATTTTTTTGTTTTTCTACTGAAGTTTTATATTCAATAAATTTATCAAGTGCTTTTGATTTGTGTTTTAGTAGATATACATGACAATATCTTGATAAGTGATCAATAAAGATAATGAAATAAGTGCATCCAGAATGGGTGCCAACTTACATGGGACGACAAATGTCAGAATGTACAAGATTTAATCATTCACTTGTTCTTTGTGTACTTTGTTTGGGAAATTTTCTTTGTATTGTTCACCTTCTATACAAGGTTGAAATAAATTGAGTTCTTTCTCATTAAAAGAATCAATCCCTTTTACCATATTTTGTATTACCTGTAATCTATGCTGATTTATGTGGCCTAATCTTAAATGCCACAAGTTGGCTCTATTTAAACTTTTAGTGATTGGAATAGCAATGTGTTGATCATTACATATAATAGTTCTACCTAAATCATAAAGGTCAGGGTTTAACTTGCATATTGCAATTGTCTTACCAAATTTGTTTATGAGTGTTGATATCCCAACTTTAATGCATACTTCTCCTCCAGCCTTGTCTAATTGTTTTGCAGAGAATAAATTCTTTGCAAGCCCTAGAATGTGTAAGACATGAGGTATGATCCTCTCATCTCCGCTTAGAAGTTTCACATTTACATCACCACATCCTTGAATTGTATATGATGCTGAATCGTCTCCTAAATAAACAACTTGATTATTTTCATATTTAGTATAATTTATAAATCCCTCTAGCTCATGACACATATGTTGGGTGGCTCTTGAGTCTACATACCATATAGAATTTGGTTTAGTATTAACCAATAGTGCCACCATGTATAATTTGTGTGATTTTGTAACAACATTTGTTTCTTTCTTGTTGTTCCTTCTTTTTGCAGCAATTCTTGTTCTACAATCTTTTATTAAATGTCCTAACTTTTTATAGTAAAAACATTTCTTATCAGCAATAATGGTCTTCTTTTCATAAGGTTTGGAGTTACTACTTTCTCCTTTGTATTCTCTTTCGAAGTTTTTATTAAAATATGATTTCTTTCCAAATTTTGAAAATTTCTTTCTCACATAGAGTACTAATGTACTATCAGATGTCAAACTCATATTTTTCATGAGCGTTTCTTCTTGGATCAAATATGTTATTAATGATTGTAATGTCATTCTAGGTTGTATTCTCAAAGAACTTATGAAAGACCTATAGCTTGGAGGTAAACTTCACATCAAAGTAAGAACTGCTTCATCATTTGGAATTGCTGATCCTACTGCCAACAATTGTTCAAGATGTGCTCTAAATGTATGGATGTGTTTGGTAACACTATCATTTTCTCTCATCTTCAAGGTATATAATCTATCCTTGAGATACATTTTTGTCACAACATCGTGTGATTCAAATAATCTCTCTAATTCTTGCCATGCTAAATGAGCTGATTTGCAAGATTGTATATGTGAAACGACATTGTTTTCCAAACAATTATTGATGATTGTTAGAGATAGTGAATCTTTTTCTTCCCAATGACTGATACTACTTGCACCTGTGGTAGGTAAAGCTTGGGATTCTGTAGCAACTTCTGCTACAGTAGGTGCTATTGGCAAAGGTTCAACACCACTTACTACAAACCACAATTTTTCAGTTTTGAAAATCAATGTCAACCTATGTTTCCATATGTTGAAGTATGTCCCATCAAATTTAGGAACATGACTTATGTCAATTTTATGTGTTGCCATTTTAATAACCTTCTCTCAAGATTGCTTGTATTTCAGTTTCATCAATATAATCTTCAACATAATAATCAAAGTTATTTTCAATAAAATTGGCCAATGATTCAAGGTATATTGTAGGGGCATTACTACTATTATATGGAGTAATATTCAATGTGGCTTGTGTTGATTGCAGATGTTGTCCATCTTCCTCATGTGAAACTAGGTCTACTTCAACTTGAAAGAATGCATCTTTGGCATCAAAATTGACAAATGGTATTATAGTTGGAATTTCAACTATTTGAGATTCTTCCTCATCTAAACATTCTAATTCAGGCTGAGGATAACACATTGTTGTGCATTAGCGCTCTAATACCATGTAGGATAAAAATATGTTCATATATTAATCATATAATGAAAGTAAGCTTACAACCTTAAGGCTTATCCAAAAGGTGCTTGTAATAGTCACAACTCTTAGTTCATGTAAAGTCATGACTATTACACTAGTATATATATTCGTATTAACTAGTGTACTACATACATACTAATCTATGTATCCTACAAGTTTGGGGGGTGCAATATACGATTGGAAAGGTACTCTGAAGACCTTTTCAACGGTATATTACATGCCCCAAAATTTGAAAAACTCCAATCGCAAATGACAATTGAAGCTTGGGGCTGCCCGTTCGTCTGTCCGCGAAGTGGACGGCCCGTAGGATAGCTTGGCGGATGGACTGGCGGAGTGGCAAATGACAAACCTATTGGGTGGACAAGTGGACAGCCAACTTCACTCGCCTTTGATGATTGGAGTTTTTTGAGTTTGGGGGTATGTAATGTACCATTAGAAAGGTATTCCAAAGACCTTTCCAATTGTATATTACACGTCCCGAAATTCCAAAAACTCCAATTGCTAATGGCGATTGAAGCTTGGTGTCCGCCCAATAGTCCGACCGCATGGCGGACGGCCCGTCTACCCCGTTTGCCTGCCCGTTCACCCTGTTTGGACGTCCAACAGTTGAGGTGAGACTCCAGATTCTCTATGTCCCCAGACGTTTGCGAAGTAGTGAACGAGGACATTGGATGCCCGAGCATCCAGAAGTCTATGCAACCTTGATTATAGTGTGGCAACAACACAAGGCACACTAGTAATTTGCTTAAAATACACTATAGGAACTAAAAAAATATAAAATATTCATTATCGAATTCCATATTTTTACAATTTGATATTTACAATTTACAATCATACATAATAAATTTATTATTTATTATTATTTCAAGAATATTTGATGTTATACAACAAATTCTATTCATTGTGACTATCTTCTATGATGATGCATGTAAGTTCAGGTTGCAATTTATGTGTCCCCTCTCTTTGTGAAAATCAAGAGCCGTTGATCTCATAAACAAACCACCCCCTCCAATGTCGTTGATCTTGAAAAGTAAATAATATGGTTATAAATACGTTTGGATATGATACATCTATGGATATATAAAACATATGCAATATATGGAATATATAGTGCATGTGAAATACACATGGAATACATATGAGATGTGTATGAGATAAATACATATATATGGCCATACAAATATATGCACTCTCCCATATCGTTTGCAAGTAAAGCTCATGTCTTAGAAATACAAGTAGAGGATGTGGTGGGGAGGTAAGTTACAAGCATCCATTTCAATTTTTCAACCAATCACTATAAGAAACCCTCATTTTTGTGGACATGCTCCAGAATAGGGTCATATGTTTTTCTTAACATTAGTCATGTCACCTTCGATGTCTAACAAAATTTGTCAAGATTGACGTGGCAATAGCATTCAAAAATCTAAAAAAACATGTTATGTTTTTTGTGTGACGTCTGCTCAAACATGGTCCAAAAAGGTGCCCAAAGTGTGCCATGTGGCAGCCATGTCATTGCCACATGGGTGGGTAGTGCCATGTCATCAACTTTTTCATTCAGGCCTTTGCTGATGTAAAATATGATGTGGCAAATGAAAATTCATGATGTGGCGGGTTCATTGTGCCCTAAGTCTTGTCTGTTTGGATGTCTATAGTGATACACACATGTTGATTTGGGTGTCAATTATGACATGAGGTTAATTTTTTGGAACATCATGTAGCATCTGCTATGTGTTATGACACGTCTGTGGAGATGTGTTAATGACACAAGCAATGTCTTCTAGGACATGTTTGATGTGCATGTCTTAGTTTTTTAAGACATCAACTTTGACATCTTGATGATTTGTGACATCAACTTAGACATATACTATACACAATACACTATACATAATAAACCATACACATTATATAATACATTATATATAATACACCACACATTGTATGCCATATATAGTACATAATACAATGCATATAACACATCATACATAATACAATGCATATAATACATCATACATAATACAATGCATACAATACATTGCACACCATACACAGTACATAATATAATATATCGTACATTATACACCATACACGGTATACCGTATTTGACAACTATATGTTATTGTGAGTATATGGACATGAGAACATAAGCTATTTATACAAGTGGGCTGGTAAAGAGGGAGACAAACCATATGGGATATATCGAATGATATGACATGTAGAAAATTATGTAAGTGGATGTCACAAAAAACATTTGAACATCTCAATTGATGTCCTAGTTCATGTCATAGAAAACATCTTGAAGTCTCAATTGACGTCCAAAAAAACAATGTTCAAAATCTCAGACGACGTCAAAATGTGCTAATGCGACACACCACGTCATGCTTGTAAAGTGCCACAAGAAAAATTTGTTTTTCTTTCAAAAATGTGCCATGTAGTTGCCCTTCTCTTGTTTTTAAAAATTTGGTGAGCATTTTACCTCAGCCCCCAGTAACTTCTAGAGTCTTACCCATAGTGAAATTGTAACCGCTTGCCAAAGTAGCAAGTCTGTGTTTTCCTGGATGTTGTACAAAACATGCCTATGTTTTTTTCAATGTCTTAGAGAACATTCTTGTCACATAGGACATGAACTTGTTTTGCCTGTGACATCCACATGTTTTCTGGAACATCCAACATAATTATACCTTCCATGGCCGCTATCTCATCTTTGCACTCTTGTTTTGAAAAACATGCTTGTTTGATGATAATGTCAAAAAAAAGGCAGGTATAGTGAATGGAAAAGTGACACGTGTACCCCCTTTCACATTTTTTGGGAAAGCTCAATGGCCAATGGCTAAATGCCACTTGTATCCCTTTTCCACTTGCCAATGGAAAATGATTAGTGTTTCTCTCTCTAAAATTCACATTCTCTCACTATCCACTCAAAAGATAGCCTACCATTCATTGTGACTACATATAGTATTGAGTACTTATTACAAAAAATAATACACAAATTATAAAATTCTTGTAGCATTAACTAATCTTGCATTGCATCCATTGGTTAGCACATTTAGTTCTCTAAGACTTCTCCTAATTTATGCTACAGTGCACACTAAATTCTATACGTATTTTTTATACATACAATTGAATACATAAAGATGTAAATTGTTTAAACTTTATTCTATTCAAAATTAGAAAGGTTGCTTTGATTTAGCATTACAAATAGTTCTATAGTGAAATATGCATATATTTCAAGTGCAATTGTAATTTCAATGACATTCTATAGGAGACCCTTCAATTTTCACAATTTAATAAATATAATTCATATTTGTACAATCCCAAATAATTCACTTGCACTTTTGTATTGCATATACTATCATACTTATTAACAAAAACTAATACGCAATACAAATATACTCACAAGATCTGATGGGCATGGCTTGTAGTGAAGGTTGCAACACTCACCTACCTACCTTTTTTCCTTACTTTTTGAAAAAGTGCTAGGATGGGGATCACTTAAAACTTAGTGAAGCATTGTATTTCTAAATTCATTCATATTTTCAACCAAAAAACACTTTCCAATCATATTCATGCACTTCTTGATCCAAATTAAGCAACTTCATCCACATTTTTAACAAACATTGAAAAAATTGGCGAAAAAATATTACTTTAATCTAGTGAAAACTAGACATTTGTTCAGAAATGGTCCAATGTGGCCCCATGGTGCCCTAGAAAAAGGCTAACACCCACCAAACAATGTTGATGCCCTCACTGACATTACTTCATGCTAGTACCATCAATTAAGTTCCTAGATAGCCAACCACCTTGACAATCACATTGCGTCATGGGTAGCTAGCCCCATGATGTAATAAATCACCACATCTAGTCAAAATGGCTAAATTTTCAAAGGTGGAAATAGATGTGTCTATGGTCCAAGGCACTCTAGATCAAATCAAGGGAGAACCTAATCAAATTGGACTTACCTACCTTCAAACTCCCTTAGTTTGCCCTCATTGACCCCAAGGCCAATAGGTTTAGCACACCACTTCAAGCGCACCTATGTCTTGGTATTGATACAGTACTTGGTGGAACTGGTGAATCATACATTTTTCTAGATAGAGATGTATGGGATAGAGGGCTTGTATTACTTGCCTACCTACTTCAAATATTTAAAAAAAAATTTGTTGCAAGTTTTTTCAAAAGAACATTGATATCAACAAAAAAGAAGCCTGGGCCTAAGTCAACAACCTATCTTCATGCTCAATTGACTAGGACGAATTCAAGCCTAATCAACTTCTACTAGGACATAGCTCCAAGACTTCTTTTTAACATTTACGCCATCGGACGATGAATTTTGCCTACCTCAAGACAATGCCAAGTCTCACTCAACTTGTCCTTTGCTTAACTCATAAGACATGTGTGATTAATCTATGCATTGATAATGATGGTCAACTCACAAAGAACACTTTTGAAAGCCATGTGCCACTCTTTTGCCCTCACCATAGGTACATGAGATCAAGGCTTGGGACTCATTAGGTATCACCTACTTTCAACTGCCGATGTATATAGAGCAAACTACTTGGGCTTTTATAAATTATAGTTGTGCTAAATATAAACCACAAAAGGACACATACACTTTAAATGTGCTTGAGTTTGTTGACATTTGAACATTTGAACGTTTGATGGTGGGGAGTCACTAGACATTGATGATAGGGGAGCATTGTCTAATTCAATACTAATGGACTTAGGCTCCTTAGAGTAACTTCTACATGCGTGTGACAATATGGTTTGATTTGATTTATGTGATTTAATTTTTTTATGCATCATTCAACAATATGTATTCAATGATGTACCTCAAGTATTTTGAGATTTTATTACGATTGGTTTCTAGTTATATGTTCAATTAATTGAAAAAAAAAAGAGAATCATTTATAATTTCTTGTTCCCAAAAATCCCAAACTGATGAAAGTACCCAAAACATTTTTTATTCAAAATTGATTTCTTCCATTTTTAAAATTAAAAGATTAATTGGATTTTTGCATATTGAAGCTAACACCTCCAAAATCCTAATAAGATCCCACTAGGAATTGGAGGGTACTAGCTTCAATATGGTTATTTTTATATTTGCAATTTTTTTTAATTGGAGGGATTCTATATATTGATTATAGATGACCCTAAATACTTCACCTTTGCTAATTTATTTGAAGATTTGGTGGTAGCTTCAATATATGATTTCTTCTATTATTTTTATTTATTTTTTATTCATCTACAAATTTTCTATATAACTTTGCACTACAAGAAAAAACAATGTCCACACTAATATGACAAAGATGTGAAATATGTTGGTTATTTCTGTTGGTTAGGACATTTTGATTTGGACAATAATCAACACAACTATATTGATTTTATTTTGTGATTTGGTCAAATTTCTACTATTAAAAAATCCACCATGTAGATTGCCACCTATGTAAAAATTGCCATATAAGCAATACTGCCATGTCAACAAACAAACCACATAGACAAGACTATAAAATTTAATTTTTGAAAATTTTAGTACTATACTCAAATTGGTTCAATATAAGGTAGGAACATCCATAACCGTCATTTTAAGCAATTCAACATAGTTGGGGTCAAATTTTTCAACAAAAAATATTTTTTCAGTATTAGCAATTGAAAATCATGAATTTTCAAAAAAAAAATAGAATGTTTGGATAAGGCATCTAATTTCTATGAATTTTCAAAGTAGAACTCCCTAGGGCACCCACAGCCACACTCTACTAAATCTGCCTTGATTCTAGCACCAAAATCTGAAAAAATCAGAGCCCACCAACCACAATTAAGTATGGAGATGGTTTCAAGGTACTTTGAAGATGGTTGCAAGGTACATTAGGGAACACTTTGAGGGAATTCTACTCTCATTTGTGGGTACACTCATGGTTATTGGTGTTCCTACCTTATACTTGATATTAGAATTTGGAGTGTCATATATCTTGGTGTAGAAGAGATGAAAAGACAAGACCTTCATGTAAGTGGAGTGGTAGGAGGTAGGACAAACTATATGGAATATGTTTAATTAGGATGAGTAAAAGCTTTTAAGAAAAATCTTGGGAACGTGGTTCACCACTTACAAGCATATATTTTCTAGTATCTCCAACAATGCTTGGTCCGTACTCATACAATGTTTTTTATTGACATGTCAAGGTTGTGGCTATGCTTTACGGTGTCAGGAAGTGCACGAAAGGATATTGGTCATTGGGAAGAAGAATTTGGCAATTTAAACCAACATGTCTTGTAGAAACAAAGTTTGGTAGTTGTTGTAAAAAAGATTCATGTTGCCTATCTACAATGAAATCCAATTGGTAGGGAGAGACAATGAAGGTTTGAAGATCAACTTCATATAATGGAGGAAAGTGGAAGTGTCACATGACTTATTGTGAATGTGGGGTGATATTTTTGGCCCTTGAAATGGAATCTAGACTAGGTCCTCTATAACTCCAATTGACGATCAATTTTCTTGAGTATGGGTGTGGATATTTTTTCAACATTTCTATGTTGGTGCTCAATTAGAGAGTCATGATTTTATGGACTTTACATGACTTTGCACACAAATTTTTTTAATTTAAAAGTTGAGCATCCCTAATCATTTATTTGATCAAAATTCAAATGATGAAAACATTCAATCATAACCCACTCATTTAAACAGGTGATTTTTTTTAAAGCCATATTTTATTTAGGTATTTATATTATTTTGAGTTTTAAGAAGCATATGGTTGAAAATTCTAAATCAATGGCTACAAACATTCTACAGTGGAAAAGATAAAAGTTTGAGTACTCAACATTTATAGGCTATTGATCAGTTCTATGAGAATGATTTGAATTAATTAATACAAAAAATCAGAAGTCATAAGGCCAGGGAAATTGTATTTTCAAATTATGTGCCAAACCATTTGGTGAATGTTAGTAGTTTATATTCCGTAGTTAGATGTAAGAGAATCTTATTTTAGCATTGTATTTACTAAATAGTAGTATTGGAATTTCAATAGCATTTAATAAATACTTTGAATAAATAACATTGAATAAAGATTTTCAGTATTTTGAGAATTGGCAGTATAATACTCACAATAAAGAGATTGGGACTAAATTGAAAAATATGAACTCGGAGCTTGCAAAATCGCCAAATTCACTCAACTCCAAATGTACTATTATTTTACAACATGGGATCACATTTTGTAACTCCTAAATCCAAACTTATGACATATAGATGAATTCCAAAGTTTCAATATGCTTATGGTACGTGCAAACTTGGCATTAGCAAGCATCAATAATTGGAAAAAAAAAGTATTCAAAGAGGGAGGAATTGCCCTATAATTATCATGTTTGCCTAGACGATGTGACTAGAGAGGCAAGAAAAGACCCACCTATTTTGATATGGTAGGATTAATATTGGTTTTCAATTGCTAGCAATTTTAGTTTTTGTTGTTGAAGGGAACTCGTTTACGTTTGATGCATTGTCGTTGCCGCAGGGAATGCAGGTGATGTGCAACTTGTGCGTGGGTCCTTTTAGGATTTTTGTCACTAGATCTACACACTTGTTTTTGAAGTTGCTATGTGCATTCGTCTTTACTCCAAGATTTGAACACCGACATTGCATTGCAATGCAAGTACTAACTTGTTCACTGATGTTGTCGTTAAATTGTGTAGAGAGATTGGCAAATTGCTATCCATTTTTGTCCATCACAATTTATGTCACATAGTTCGTAATGCTTTGAGAACAATGGCTAGGAGTCTTCAGGTCCTTCCCACTCCTTCCTTCAATTTGAGTCATGTGCATTGCCATTCAAAATTGATGGGGTCATGGGCCAATATTTTGATGTTGTATTGTTGTTGTATTGTAGGTGACTCTATTATTCACAAAGATTTGAATGAAATGTTCTTCTCCTCCGTTGTTTTCCATTAACGACTTTCAAATGCTCATGTCAATAGTGGAATTTCAAATGCAAGGTTTGATGCTTGTAGTTGTTGCCATTGAATTTGTCGCTACCCTTGTGCACTCTTCGTGCTGTGAATGTCATGGTAGACCACTACAATGTTTCATGGTGACAATACATCTCGTTATCAAACCATTGCTTTCACTTATTGCCCTCTCCTGACCCCATTAAGCAAAGTGGTCCTAAACTAATGAAATCTATATTTTTGGCTTATGGCATTGCTAAATAAATTCTACCTCATGCCATTGCACAAAAAATTGAGTTGTCCTTTGTTGAAGTAAGCCGGCATTGCTTTTTGCCCTCTACCACATAGGTATCTATGTAGGCTTGGCATTCCTAAAAGCCTGTTGGTGTGAATGCATGCTGCCTTTTCATTGTATCATGTTGAAGAAGGATAATGACCGAATTGGAAACTATCCTATTAGTATAATAAGTTCGTTCCAAGGGAGATGGTCAAGTAGGATATTTCTATGCTAATAGGTTCTATATCTAAAATCAAATATCTTGACTTATTCAACAACCCAATTTGGAATTCCATACCCCAAAACATAACTACAACGACACTGCAAACCCAATTTGGATGTTGATTTAAATTAGTACAAGTCACATTCCATCAAACACACCAATTCAACTTAAATACTCTTTTATTTTTATTTCCGAATTGGTGATAAAATCACCGTTACAATCAATTTCTTCTTAGAAATCTCTAATCAGTTCTACCCTTTGCTTCACAGCAATCCCACTTGGAACATTCTCCACACTCATTCTCATCAACCAAACATACATTTTTATTTTTATTCTTTTTATTACATTTTATTTTTATTTTTATTTATATCTCTATCCTATTTGGAATACTTGATCTTTATCCTCAATGATCCCCAATTAGATCTTACTCACTTCTCAACTTAATTTCATTACTAACTCATCTTCTCCACTCACTTTCACAAACTTCCAACTTGTAAACTTTCTCCAATTTGGTCACAAACTTCATTCTTCCACAAACACACACACATCACACACCACAAACTAACTTGGATCATTATCATGACACAACAGGCATAACACATAAATCAACACCAAGCACCCAACTTGGAATACACACAAACAAACACAAATATGCAGCACAACTAGCTGGGACACGACTGGACTCACTCAACAGACGGTAAAGACAAATGAAATAAAAATCAGACCAAATAGGAATTCCAAACTTGGCGGTAACCAAATTGGAAGTGACAACCCAACTACCGGTTAACTACCAAATTGGAACTACACATGCAACTGCCACACACATAAACAATCCAAATTGGAATTAACTCACACATAGCCAACTGGACTTGACATACACACCATTTACAATCCGACTTGGCATAAACATCATCCAATTTGGAACACAGATTAAAAATTCAAACTCGGCTGGAAAGTTAGACCAGTCCAATTAGGAAACCACTCAACCAAATCAGCACAATCATTCCCAACATTCATTCACCATCCCAAAACACACCAATTCGGAACTGAATTTGCTCAATTAAAACACAAAATTAAGACAAACAATTCAAAAACAACCAATCAAAAACAATAAAAGACACATAAAAATCAACCAAAAATTTATAACAAAAAATACTAATCGGTATTCTACATATCAACACCATATACTCTCACCCTTGGCACTAGGTTTGAATGCCCCAATAGATGAATATAGGGAATGAATACTTTCTTGCCAAGTATAGGCTAGTAGACGGGTATATCTATAAGTATAAAGCATGGATGAACACAGAATGAAGGATACTAATATCAAACAATGACAAATATTACATCAAGAAACTAACCCCCCATTGCAACAATACTGCAACAGTATTGAAGCAATGGGGGGCTTTTTCCCAATGGACCTTGATAGATGTAATTACCTTTGATGGATGAAATGTATACTAGTGATGAATGACCATGGAAGGAATAGATGAATGAAAGTATATTGAACTCTCTTACCAAGACTACAAGCCTTGATCCAAGCAAGGGCAACCCTCTCAAATATGGGATTGTGTTTATTCTTTGTTAATCCTTCAAAGCTCTAACATAAAAATCTAGACAATGAATACATTGAATTAGTTACATGGTTCATTCTCATTATGGCTTGGATGAAAGTCATCCTATTTTTTTTGGAGATACTTTATCAAGTTGTTGTCCTATCTAATGGTTGGATTTGGTTTTACTAGAATACATATATTTCTAAAATTACAAATGTGGGAGTATGTCAAGTGTTTGACTAAGCCACATTGCATTGTCTCTAGTTCAAAATTGGATTTGCAAAAATGAAGTCATAGATTTAAAAAACAAAACAATTTCAAAAAATCACCATGTCAAAAGAACCTCATTTCAAATCCATTACAACAAATTTTATTTTAAAATGATAATATTTTGCTTGTAATCAAATTTCGAAGGAATTTTGAAATTTTCCTTTTGAAAATTTATAAGAAAATATTGATGATAGCATTAGTGAATCTAATTTATAGATGGAATCTAAAATTTAGAATGTACAAATTTTATTTATATATCAATTCCAAAACACTCTTCCAAATAGTACATTATAATTTTTTTTCTCATATCGTCAATTTTGGAGAATACTTTGTGCCTCAAGGAGTTAACTATCAAAATATTTGTTCCCAAATAATTTTCATAAGTAAATGTAGAAGTTTGCTCTCCATAACATTCAATAGCCTTTATGTCCAATGCCTTTCTTTTATGGACCTTGCTCTTCACATTGAGCCTCCACCTATCCACTTAGCTATTGATGAAGTATTCTTGAGTGTAAAATATTCTACAGCATCTATTGAGGGATTTGAGGCAAGAAATTTTAGATTTTTTAAACATATTTTTATACTTGATATGAATTTTTTTCACTTTATATTTGTAGTCATTGTTGAATTCTCAAATTTTTGACTAATTAAATCAATTTTTTTTCACATTGATGAAATATTGTAGACTATTTGTCAATAGGATTTTGAATGATTTAGTTAGGTCAAGATATGGAAGGAGACAAATCTTTTGGTGAGCTTTCAAAATGAATAGTCGTCTTTGTGCTTTGGATATAGTAGTGACAACTTGTCTTACTCACTCTCTTGGTGTTTTTTTTGATAAATAAGCAAAATTGCCCATATTCTTGTGAATGCTTTTATTACTATTGTAATACAATTTTTCTTTGTAAAATGTGTGTAGCCAATTGTTAATCTTAAATTGTTGTATTGAGATTATATTATTCAATGATTGGATTTTGGTTGTGTATGAGTGCGACATATAATTGTCTATGGTTGATTTTGTAGTGTGTTACAACCATCTTGTTTAAACCTTCTTTGGGGTTGTAGAAGTCCTTGTCGATTAGAATTTGTTCTTGAGATTGATACAATGGTTAGAATGAATTTTGTTGTTTGTCTTGACAATTTGTCCAATTGTCATATAAGTTGTGAAAGGGAACATGCAAAATTGGGGATTAAGTCTATTTCAAGCATCAAAAATCTGATTTTGAAAGAAAATTGCTTGTAATTTTTTTATTGAAGATTTTAAATGGGGTTGTTGATCCATAACACATCTAGTTTGAATACATATTGTTCAATTTTTTCTTAAATTGACAAAATTTATCAAAACTTGGGCTTTTTGTAAAGTTTTGAGCAAAATCCAAGAAGCTCAAAAATGGCCTTCGGGTTAAGGTCTTTAACTCAACCAGCCGGTTTGCTAGTACGTTTTTGAGCCTAGCCTGAGTATGCCCGAGTCTTCAATCCCGTCGGCTTCCTCGTGAAGCTCCCTGTGGCTTTGTAGACAAGCTCCTTCTAGTCTTCTACTCTCCTAGTTTCCAAATCATGACTTCTCTCCTTGCTCTGTTGTAGCCGTGCTCTCACTGCTCTGCTGCCCCGTTTCCTGATCTGCGACTGTTGAAGAGTGCTCTTTTGGAAGTGCCTCACACCAGCCTTACCTTCTTTCCAAATGTAGGAAACTGTGGGAGGCCCCTTTCTCGGATTTCAATTCTAGGTTTTGCTAGTAGTTGTTAATTTTCAGGTTCACTTCAATTCTAAAATTGGATGATACTCAAGGAATTGATTTATTTAGTCGTACTCCAAATGCCTGAGTTGGTGTGGTATTTTCACCTGTAGCTTTGGTCTATTGTGGACTATATGACTATAGAATTTGGGCTGACTTGGTTGTTGGGTGGATTGTTGGTGCAGATTTGAACATGGGTTCCAAGAACCCCGCGAACGAATCCATCTACAAGTCCTTTGGGGGTTACCATAATTTCTTGCACTCGTAAGGTTTGAACATGTGGAATGCTGACGACGTTCTGGAAGGTGAAGAAATTGCCAATGCCATGAGGGAGTACGATGCGGAGCAAGCCAGTGAGAGTGCCAGTGAGAGTGGTGGAACTTCCAAGTCAAGGGGATCTGCGAAGTCAAGTGGCTCAGTCAAATCAAGTGGATCTGTCAAGTCAAACGGCGGGGCCAAGTCGAGCTCTTGCCGCAAGTGATGAACGCTACGATGAAAATTCACAGGAAGAGGCTTGCTAGTGCTTCAGTAATTTTTAAAGCCAAACCTTAGTTCCACATGTTTGTGAGAACGCATTTTGTATATGATGTTGAAAGGGGGACTACCCTACCCCTAGGCTGTAATAGTTACAAGTTCTGGAACTTGAGCTTGCCTTTGTTATGAAATGCGGTGCATGTTTATAGAACGAATTGCTCTTAGGTCGATTGTCTTAGGGTCGATCGTTGGAACGATTACTTGTTTGCGTGCATGAGTGTTCAAACGCGTTGCGCTTTTGTCGTGGTCCTGTGATTTGGTACTTTCACCATTTTGGAATCCATGAGTTTGTTACTGGTGTTATGTCCTGATTTAGGGCTCTAGTGCAATATCCAAGAGATTGATTCGAGAATCCTACATTCTCTAGCAATGTTGCTTCGCTAACAAATATGTTTCTGATAATGGTTTGAATTTAACCCTAATTTCCCCGTAATTAGTTTGGGTTGTGGGTGCTATATCATGAAGAACCCTACTCCCGTTTTTTAGCAATTCTTGGAGCAGATGGCTGTACTGTAGGTGATTAGGGTTTCATGTCATAAGATATTTTGAAAATTGTGTTCTTTTGCAATTTTAGATACAAACCATATCTTCTTTGTAGAGGAGAGCAAGTGCATTGCTCCATAACCTTTTGAGCCTCGAAGATTATGTAATCTTCAGTGTTTGAGATATCTGCACCGAGAATATCACCTGAAATGTAATGTTTGTAGGATATGCGTTTTAAGTGCCGATTATGGGTTCACTTGCCTTATCAACTCCAAATTTCTCCTAAAGTATATGACAGTTGGAGGCGCAAATGTGTTTGTATCAGAAATTCCTTTTCTTATAGTGACGCAAATTACTCTATCGTTACTCGAGTATATTACCCATGCATTACCCATGCATTATTGACAACTCATCGCTGTATTACTGAATTGGAGCTCAAGATACTAGTACTTGCCATGGCCTCAAATTCGCCAGTCTAAGCATGCAGTTGCGATGGCCTGGTTCCTCCCTCTCGATGCATTTCTGGGGAAGGAATTGCATCAAATTTAAGAAAACCATTAAATTAACACTTTTGGAGCTTATATACGGAGTAAGTAATTCCTCTTATCTCTCTAGACTCTGGTTTTCACTGTGTTCGCGCGTTAGCCAGCTGCTACATAGTCTGTAATCCGATGAACATGCACTCCTCTTCGTCAGATACACAATTCAACCATATTGGGTTTGTTAAGCAGAAGCAAAACTTGGCATCAGAAGGTCTGGGCGAACACTTTGCCTATGCCAGGACACCTTCCTGTGGTCAAGCTAGCGAATACTTGACAGTGATGTCTCCCACGTCTGGGTCAGCAATGGCCACAAAAACTTCGGAAGACAGGTCTAAGGCTCGTCCCGGGCACCGATCCACCACTTTGACTGTAATGGCTCCACTGCCTCGACAGCCATGCCCTTGGCACTGGATCCAGAACGTCTTGCCACAGTTCTCCCCATGGTTCAAAATGTTGGCACTGCCGCTGTCACCTCCTCCTACGAAGTGCATGTTTCCTCGGAAGTGCCCTTGGTCATACCCGTAACACGCTGAGGCTACAAAACGCCAAAAAAAAGGCTACGATTTCAGGGTTTTTTTAAGTAGTAGAATATCAAGAATGAGCATGTTCAGAGAGGAGGCATTTAACCCCTAAATGCCCAAGGCCTGTTTGGAGCTCCTTGAAATTTGATCTAAATTGAACAAAAAGTCAACATTTTCATAAGTTGTACCAATTTCTTTTGAATTGTAACTGTACAAATTCTAACTAGACATGTTAGAGGTCACATAGGAAAAGAAAACATAACCATATCTCTTACACATTGAAAGATTATAATGTTTGATCATGAGGGTGTAAAAACTATGAAAATTTTTCAATTCACTTTTTGCATGTCAACTCTAAAAAGTTGGTCACTAAAAAAATATGAGGTTATAGGACCTAGCATGCACAACCCCAATCAATTTACGATTATTCAAAATCTATTCTACAATTTTTTTAAATGAATTTCTAATGTGATTTTGCCTCCAAGATCTAGTGTATTTGAGGCTCATTTTCAAGAGCCCTCAACACTACGGGAAGTCAAGATTGCAATGGGCATCCTTGCACTAAATCTTCAATAGAAAAATCATAATCCTTTATTTTTCAGATCAACTTTTTGATCCTAAAACTAGACTTCAAAAAGAATTCTCCAAAAATATAAACTACTAAAAATAGCAATTTGATTGGGTTTTACTTAATTTCAAAGTTTTTGAAACACCAGAATCTGGTGCCTTGGGCATTTAGGGGTTAAATGGCTCCTATGAGGCATACAATAAAATATGTATACAATAAGATAAAACAATGTTTCAAGCTATCTCGCGAGTTGGATTCAGGTCATCTCTGAAGCGTCATAAGGTATCATAATACAATGGATTTTTTGAAGCTTGTTCTCGCATGCACCCCTTGTTGCACATGAGATTGGTTTAATTTTTCTGCTTGCTATTTCAAGCTAATTGCTACGAACTTATGCAATCTAAATTGAAGATTTATAATATGTGGAAGAGTAGAGAACATATTGAAAGTTGGATTGGAAGCAACTAGGGATGGTCAAAAGTTGAGTTTTGAGAGCTTACGAACATAAGGGCAGAGGATGCTTCCGGCATTAGCTTCTACAATACTCTTGGTGTTGCAATTCATGACACTGACCGCAGGTGAGCAATGTGGTAGGCAAGCCTGGGGTGCAAAATGCCCGGGAACCCAGTGTTGCAGCCAGTCCGGGGTGGTGTGGCACCTCATCAGCATTCTGTGGATTTGGTTGCCAAATCAATTGTGGTGGACAACGGAGCAACGACGGTCCCAGAAGCCCCGGTGGCAGCACTGGCAACGCCTTATGAGGTATGAAATCAGCAATTTTGTTAAATTGGTGCAATTTGTGACATCCATCTGCACAAAGCTCTAAAACCAGGATCAGTATAATTGTATGTTTCAAGCAGCGAGCTCTAAAAAGTTCCAGTCATGGAATTCCACCATTTTGACGTTCAAAGAACTTCCAAAGCACCCAATCTATCTCCTTGGGAGGGCGCAATATAGGAAATCTTCAGTTGAGCTGCAGGTAATTGTTGCAAATTAAGCATACCGTGAATTCTTTAGAAATTTCAAGAGTTGGCACTCAACTAGGGGCTAGTCTGGAACCTCAGATCTATAGCTTTTGAACTAGTATTGAGCTTGCTGCACAATTTGGGCACTCTGAAACATGACAATTAACTAATATGACCTTACCAACGGTAAACTGGTGATGAATTAGTCCAACTCTCAACGGGAAATGTAAAGTGTAAACATGATAAGCATTGGCAGTGCTTACTACCGTTCGGATGTCTCCAAATGTCAGACAGATAAGAGGCAGAGAAGACTTCCTTGAATTGTACCTGCAAGAGCTCGTATGATGGAGCTGCTATGGTGAAAGAAAAGAGTCAAGCCGGTACTTGCATTTGGGAGAGAACATGACCCATTTATATTTTGACCCCATTGGATCGTTGAGCTCCAAGCTCTGACCAGAAAATCAGTCAATGTCTTTGTCTTTCCATGAGAGGTGGAAAATGCAGGATCCAATCTTACCATCACGGCAGAGTTGAGAGCGAAATTCCCTCTTCTGCCAATGTTTTTTCGCCGTGTGTGGATTGACCCCCTCGCTCGTTCCCCCCAAGTCAATCCAGGGGTGCATGTAAAAATAAAAATAAAAGACCCCCTATTTTGTGCTTCATTAATTTATCTTATGTACCTCTCCTACCTAATTTGGGGCCTTTGATTGAAAATATGAATTCAAAATTTGCAAATTCTATCATGAGTGACAAATAAAAAATTTCAGGTTTTTCCCTTGGGGACAAGCATGGGGTCAATCTGCCCCAACTTTTTTTTCTGATGTGTGGCTTTTTGGTAATTTGGGTTAACCCAAAAAGGACCAAACGGCATTTATTTGGTAATATAGCGATTTTGGGAAGCTTACTAGGAATGGAATTTTCATTTTTTTCTTTGAAATTTTCACACAACATGTGCTCGAAGAGTAACTTTAAGGCCCAACAATTTTCATAAATTTTGACTACATTGTTAAAAAGTTATTGTATGGAATATCATTTTCATTGTTTGGGAGGTAGTCTAGCTACCTCAAAAAAATTCTTTAAAAATTACTTTTTAAAGAAAGAAATTTTGAAATTGGTCTTTTAGATTTTTATTTATGTAGAAAGCTTTGAATCATTCCATTCTCATTAATGAGATGAAAGTTATGAGGAGTTTTAGTTTGCGGGTAGTTATGGATTCTCTATTCTAAAAGAAACTTTGAAGTCCATTCTTTAAATAAATTTTTCAGTATTTTTTGAAAGAAAAAATCATAGGATGTAGATTGTTTATTACAACATTACAACTATTGGGATTGCCATTTTTCAATTCCACCACTAAATTCTTAACAAGTTAGTATTTTGAATCATTCTCTATTTCTTTCTACTTATTGTATGTTTTTTCCTATATGTTGTGCAATTCCAAATGATCCGAATTTTTTCAAGCATGTAGTCAACTTGCCTTGAAGAATGAATCCAAAGAAGCACCACCATTTTGGCCATTTTCCCATACAAATGTGACCTTGGGAAATACAATTGCCTTGTTTTTTGCAAGGCCAAGATTTTTTTTTGTTAATTCAAACATTTAAATGTGCAATCTACATACTGAAAATTTCTGAATTTTTTTCCACATCTTCTTAAATCAATGTACCGCAAGATACTACTATTCTATGTGTCCAAAAATGTTTGTCATTACTATTCACACAAAATATAATATTACTCATCAGCCATTGAGTCATATTATATCACTTTATAAAGCAACCATAAACTAGCTGATTTGTATTTGGAGGAGTTCGGCTTCATGAAATATTTCAGTAAAATTTCCTTGCAAGAGAAATGGATTGGCATCTAATTCAAGTCGGTTCATATTTGGGGGACATTCATGGAATTAGTTATGATTTTTGAAGGGGAATCACATAGAGCACTAAAAGAATATATCCCTCATATGTTCATTATTATTATTGTATTGTACAATGAAGAAAGCAATATTTATATACCTTTGTGTTAGAGAAGACTTCTAGAGCTTGGTTCCCTTCTAGACCTCCACCTAAGTTTTCATGAAGACCAAAGCAAGGGACCACTCAAATTCAGTGGTACAATATCATATTTTGTTGTGGATATGACCATAGGGAGTGTGAGTCCAAGAGAAAAAAATGGAATGGAATTTTACTACCTCCTCTACTTTCCTTACTATAGTTAGAAGAAAGATTATCTTTTATTTATATTATTCCTCAACAATCTTGCATGCATGTTTATGTATTCTTCTATAGGGACAAAGATTATATTTGATTCCTGCATCATAATAAGTTCTCTACAAATGATCCTTACACTTACTATATTTGTTTTGAAAGTCCGCTTCAATAGTGAAAGGTTTTATCTTGTCAATCTCAGTTTTTCCTTCATTCTTGATCTATTTTTTGAATTTCTGCACCTTACAACAACAGCATATTCTTCCTCTCCGGTTGTACAATGGTAAAGTAATGTAATGCTTGTATAATTGTGTAATATCTGTTTGCATTTTACAACCTGAAGAAGTCATTTTACAATGTTATGGTTATGATTGCCATATGCATATATTTACAAATAATTACATTTAAAAAGAGTGACGGCCGTTTATTGCACTGTGGAATTGGGTCAAAGGACTCTTTGGATTTTCCTGGAACTTCGGTTACTTTAAGATTGTGTATGGAATGTTAACGATGTGGAAATAGCCAGAGCGGCGCTTGCCACTGCGATCAGGCAGCAGGATGAGCACGACGTCAAAAATCATCTTCCATTTAGCTTGCCATCCGCAGCAGCAACAACTGAACTCGTAAGCGACATGGCCAAGGTGAAGGTAGATGATACTAATGCCACGCTGAAATTTATATCCTGTAGGGATGAACTCTAGGGATTATCTCAACCGAGATTCACGTGATTCTTTACCAGTGTGATCTCTCCAGTCTGCACAGCAAGCTCCATTGCTCTTCCAAACATCACACTGCTATATATAGTATGATTAGTATCCCCTACCTCACTCCTTGAGCAAGATTTGCACAGATTCTTGTTCATAACAACACAGGAAATGTTTTGGTGATCAACTTGATCTCCACATCCGTCACATAACAGCTCGCTCTCCAACTAGTCCGTAGTTACACGCTTCAGTATATATAAGGCCATCGATAAATCACTGCTCTTGAATTGATGAATGCTCAGACACATCAACCCTCATCAGATTCTAGCTCTGTCTGCGTAATCGATCAATCAGTATCCTCCCTGTGGATCGACCGGCCTACTATTCCCTCGCATGGAGGAAAATTATGGAAGCACCTCTCCGCAACAATAATTTCCAAAGGATTCATCATACTCGTGTCTCCAGATGCATGGTCCGACAGTATGGGATATAACTTAGACATCAAAGTCTTAAAGCTTAATGACATTGTAAGTTGCTGGAAAGGATCCATATCTACATCGAAGCTTGATCAACGGGAGGGAGGGGCAGATCCAAAGCTTGAAGTCTGAGTCTCGCCAGTGATCTGCCTGAGCTGCAGCAGCGATGCCGCCAGCGTTTCCAACGAATGCCTCAGAAACACCCCACTCACCTCCTCCCCATTCGTCTTCGCCAACGTCCTCGCCACTTGCACCACATTCCTGATCTCTCTCGCATTCAACTCAAAGGAAGCATAGTCCGTCTCCAGAAACGCCCCTAAGTCTTTCACCTTCAGCGGCTTCAGCAAATTCTTCCAAATCTTCTTTCGATCCCCTTCCGAATGCTTCTCGTAGTACAGAAACATGGAGATTCGGGAGCAAAACGCGTCGTCAAACGCTACAACACGATTTGTAGTGAGAAACAGCACGCCCTTGTAGTACTCCAAGTTGCGAAGGAAAATCCCAGTCATGGCGTTTCGTTCCAAGTCCATGCTGCCCGTGTCCCGCTTCTCCAGGTACACATCTGCTTCATCAAGCAGCAAAACTGCACCCCACGAAGCAGCCACGTCGAGAATCCTCACTAACCGCATCTCCAGAACAGCAGAGGTTGTGCCGAGCTCGGAAACACTCAAAGACCAAAGTGGAGCATGGAGCTTCTCGGAAATTGATTCTGCAGTAAATGTTTTGCCAGTTCCTGGCGGCCCGTAACAAAGCAAAATGCAACCCTCGCCTTTACCAACAATGGGATCCACTCGCTCCCGGGGGATGTCACGCCTGGAGTCGTCACTGTGCTTGTACTCGTGCACCAAGCTGTAAATCGTGTCTTTCAATTTGGAGTCCATCACCAGAGACTCGTAAGCCGATTCATTGAACACAATGTCGTCAAATCCGTCGATGTTGAACGCCCCCCATTTCTTGAGTTGGAAGGAGAAGCCGTAAACTATTGTAGGGGCGAACATGCGATCTTCTCTTTTGGATATGTTGATAAGCTCGGGTTGGTTGGTGCGGAGATGGTCGTTTGGGGGGGTGGCAGTGCGCATGGGGTAGTTGGGGTTCATCTTCGCAAAGCTGGCTAACCCTATCATGACCCTCCCAGAAACTGCGTCTTTTGTTTCACCTGCTCGAGTTGATACATACATGAGCCCCTCGTATTGCATGAAACGATTTCCTGCGAGCATGGAAAGCTCACAAAACCATCTCCCCTTTGCCAGGAATCGATTCTCTGCTTTGGGGGGATTCCTCTTGAATTCAAGTGGATGTGTAGCTAATGAAGCGAAATCACAGCGTCCGGAGTATTGAGCAATCGATCTTCGACGAGTGGAATATGACATCCACGTTTGGCAGTTGTAATCCCAGGTTTTGAGCCCGATTGTGAACTTAGGGTCACATGAACGGAAATTGTATACGATAGTTTGAGCAGTGGCACAAAGCTCTTCCCCCGTGATTGCACATTGGTACACCACTTTGGTATCGGGAGAGAAGAAGGCCCAGAGCATGTCCCAGGAAACACTCCCTTCTTTTTTCATGGCTTCGTACCTGTCTGAAACTTCGTGGCATGAAGTGTCGAAGAATTGCCAAAAGTATAGGAGGTGGGCTTTCACTTGGTCTGCTTGCGCTTGATCGAGATTGACGGTAAATTCTGCTGCAATCGAGTCCAAGGATTCTTTCAGTGCATATCGGAAGGGGAAAAACGCCGCTGCGTAAATAATCACCTTATTGCTTCCCATGAAATTGAACTTCTCCGGCAAGAACTTGCGGAGGACTTCAACGAGCACAGTGTCGGCGTAGAATTTGAAGTAATCCCTCTCGAACCACACCTTGGTTTTGAGACCGTGGATGAACTTGAAAGGGAGAGGTTGCTTGGGGTCTGCGCTTTGGGAAGCACGTTTCCTCACCAATGTTCTTGGACCGTCTTGGTACTCTTCGTAGACAAAGCATTCGGGCTCTTCTTCGGTCTCGCCGGAGCCGTTTCTCTTAGGCTTGTCAGACTTCACGAACTTCTCTCTTCTACATGATAGCCTGATCTTCTCTGGTTTTTTCTCGTCATCCATGCTCTCCTCTTGCTTTTCGCAATGAACTCTCTTCGCACTTGAAAGAGAGGGGGCCTGGGGCAAGGGAGGGATTCTACGACCGGCAAGTGCTGGATGAGGCTTGAAGATGAGGTTTCGCGCTCCAATGTAAAGAGACACCGTTGCCAGGCCAATGTGGTCAATGCAAACTTCGATGGCATCCTCTGTGCTGTAAAATCCATTGCGTCCAATTTGTCATGGGTCTGTACATCTTGAAATTTGTTGGAAACTTGAAAACTATCGATCTTTCATCAGTTGCAAGTGACGTAAACCCTGAAACCTGAACCCTAAAAACGCACGCAACCCTAAACCCAAAACTTGAGTCAAGTCTCAAAAATAAGAGCTCGAGAGCGTACCTTTGAGGCAAAATTTGCGTCACTGCCATGGCCATGAGAGGCAGTATCCAAGCAATTGCTGGATGAGCAAAACGCCAGCCTTCTGAGGAGAATAGTTTTATGTACATTCTGATCATGTAGATGAGTCCAATTGTTGATGGTATCCCAACTCGCAAAACTGCACAGCAAAAGCATCATGAGTTCAAAGCAATCAGTCTAAAGAGCGCCAAGATTCATTTGTGTAAGTAAGTTTACTCCTTTTAGTCGTCGTGTGGTTCATACCAATGCGTTCTGATGGTGATTATAATATTAAACTCGTTTGTAGATATTGTATGAGAAGGAGTTTCAAGCTAGTGAAGTACCAAAAAATTACATCAAAGTCTCTACTGAACACGAGAGAGTTATCTTACTTTTTGACAAGACAGAAAAACTGAAAACAGAAAAATCTAGCAAAGATAATTTGGAAATAAATAAAAACATTGACTCTTACCGATCCTTAGATTGCGATCTTGAACGCCAGTAACAGAACTACGGACAATCACATCATGTTCTTCCATACAAATAGACTTTGAGGCATACACAAAGACTTTGCGGAGGTTGTTTGATGGCAATCGTACTATGGAAGTCCAAATCTGCAACCCTCTTACCTGCACATTTATTGTTGACACCCACGGTTGGAAACATTGATTGTGAGGGGTTCTAATATCCTTTGAACAATATGTTGAGTTAGAAATTAAAGTGTCAAAGCAATGGAAAACAATTATTTTTGAAATGATGTTACAAAAGTAGCATATGGGACAAAATTGACAGACCCCTGCCGAAGAATGATCAATTACAATGAAAATCACCTCTTCTTTCGTGAGATTCTTCAAAGTGATGCACTCATTGAAGGTTGCTGCCTTGATTTCTGCTCCCTCTAAGTTGAAGCCTTCGATTGTCAGTTTCCCTGCAATTCAGCGTATTGTAATGTTTCATAGCGCCGAAATTGTGATATTCAAGTGAAAATAGCTCTAAGAACTTGGATTGGTATACATCTGAGGTTCTTGACAGTCACCTAGGAAATGTGCCATCCTCTTGAAACTTTGCCATCTTAAATAACATAATGACTAACAGTTCATGTTAACATGAACAAAAATGTATTTGATCCTCAACACATAGGATCCTCTATCTCTGCTCGTGCTGGGTTTATCATGTTGTTTGAATTTGTTAAAAGGAAGACTAGAATGAAACAGTTAGAAAGGAACCATACCTGCTGCATAAGATGCATGTAGAATGGTAGGCACTTTGTGCGCATCATCTAGCTTCAGCATTTTCACTCCACCTGTATCGAATTTCAGTTTCGAAGGAAACCTTTTCATAGTCAGAATTTAGAATACTGAACATCTCAAAAAAAAGTTGTAGCATGTATGTACAGAATAGCATCGGAGGCAATTCCGTAGTCCATATTGTCAATTTCATTAATATGGCACGATTCTGGGCGACACTCATGAGTGCACGAAGTGTAAAAACGAAGACTGGTACAGATTTACGATTCATGGAATTCCGCCTATTTAACGATTCAATGGACGTTCATTTGGTTCCCTGTATTCACAATTGCACACCTCCAAGAGAATGTTAGGGTTGCTTGATGACAGATGAGCTACATAACAAAAGAAACGTCTTGCTGAAATGGACACCAAAATCCGAGGACTTTTTAACCTACGAGTGGTCTACTTCTCAGAACTTACAAAAATACAGTACAGAATAACAAATCCGCACAGTTTTCTTCGAATGAAAAGTTAGTGTTGGTGTTTCAAAGAGGAAAAAAAAGGGAACATTGCAAAATTCATTACCAGGCGTAAGAATAAAGAGCCGCCATCTACCGAGCTGCACGGTGAATTTTTTGTCGTTCTTTGTACAGCCAACGGCCAGATTGTGAAGCATTGACATACTTTGAGAATTCAGTTCCACCTTTGACTGCAACAACGAAGATCGATGTTCCAATTTGACATCAATTGCATCGACCATTTCTGACGTCTCTAGTACCTTCTGTTGGGCATTAGAATCACTCACGTTGACACAGACAGGGATCAGTGGATGAATGCACTCATGAATGCACTCTCCGTTCATTTCAGCCTCGGGTCCTTTCACAGCCTCCAACCTCTCAATTTGATCCTTCCAAGCCCTATCGGTGTTTATAGCTTCACTCAGGGCTCGTTTTGTGAAGTTCTTCCTCGTTTGGATACGGCTGAATATTTTGACAGACTGTGACCATATCCATGCCAAAGTGAAGAAATACAACAGGTGGCAACACCCAGTCAGCAGAAGGGCAACTGCAGCCTGGCTCGTGAGGAAAGAGCAGGCGTTCCTCCAAGTGCTCTTGCTGCCCTCAGCACACATTTGCAGACCCTCTGCCAGAACTCCTCGTGGGAAAGGATTACCTGCCATCTGAAGTGATTGAAAAAGCCCCAAAACAAAGCTTGTCAGAGCCAAAACTGATTGCCTAGCAGCAAAAGAATTACTCTCCGGTCTGACAAGGTGGAGAATATCCTTGGTGAGGGATGGGCTAGAGTACTAACATGCCCGGATTACCAATTTCCTTAAAATTGGCATAATAGCACTACTTTGGCACTTTTCATGCCAACTGAAACATGAATGTATACATGTCCTAGTTTTTAGAGCTTTTGTGCAAATGAATTTCGAAGCTTTTGGGCAAACAGAAACGTGCCAATTAAACGAAATTGATGATCAAAGTTCTAAGCTACAGGACGGATTTTTAAACCATTATGGACCCCTATTCACCAACAGCATACAACTCATCTCTTCCAACTACCACTTCGTGGCACTGGCCTTCAATTAGCAAGCAGGGTGCATGAAAGCATGACTACACTGCATGTCTAGCTATGACCACCAACCTTTGAATGAAGATGGAGGAGTCTACTATGATCCCTGCTCACTAGGACTTGATTTGAGTTACAACCACGCCACTCAAAATCAAAATTCCATAAGAAACCATCCGGCAAGACATGGAGTGAGAAAAATCGATCTTGACGGATTTGGTTCATGTACCCAAAGTGATCTCTCCAGTGATCTCTCTCCACCCTGATCTTCCATCCGTAACAAATTCACAGTACCCTTACATCACAGCAAGCAATCATACTGACTCAGAAAATCCCACAGCAAGAATTAATGCAGAACTACGATAGTGATGGGGGGTGCAGAGGCTTGTTACCTCTCAGTCTCCACTACTAACTTAACTACTCGATCCCCAGCGTGGAAAATGATCGAGCTCTAATGATCTGAACTCCGGTCCACCAAACGTACTCGATCAAGAGCTCTCGATCGATCTCTCACGGCTTCTACTTCTAAACAGGAGCACCAACGAAGCTTACATGCGCTCTATTGCCACCAATATTGTTGTCAATATTGATAGCAGATGGGGTTCATTGCCATTATTCATAGATGAACTTTCGATCTGATGATTTTCATTACAGACAGTCTGAGAACTTTAGTACCGATTTTTCTTGTGGCTATCTATTCCTTGCGCTGGCCCCGAGGAGAAGATTATTTAGATTCTCGCAGACTTAGTCTTGGGGGAGTGTGAAATCATTCAGTCAGGGCACATGCCCAGTATTCCACCCGCCACCTGCCATCCGCCTGGACACGTGGCGGGGCGTGAGTGGCGGAGCTGGAGGGTGATAATGGAGGGCCGTGGCGCTACCTGAGGCCCACGCACTTGCCTCGTCCGCCACGCCCTGCCGAGTGAAAATGCAGAAGGGTCCAGGGACTCCAGGGCGTCTTGAGCGCAGAGGCTACTTGCAAAATTTTATGTGATGCACCTTCATCTTCTCTTCAATTTTGTTTTCATTTAGTTATGGTCATGTAGATTGTTTTTGAAGGATTGCACCTCTCTTCAATTCTTCTATTTCAGTACCAAAAATTTGTTGAAACTCGAGATGTGGCATTGTTAATATGGCAAACCACACCCTTCTTGTATTTTTTGCGTTTCTTGTGGTACTGATGACCTTGCATGGTCGTAGGCGTCGTCCTGTAGTGCCCCTTGTTTCATTCGACATCACGGGAGGTCACACCGTACGACGGCTACTTCCGACTATTCTTGCCATGGCCTGGAGGCAACATTTTCCACGTCGTATGTGGTGGGTTGAGCCACGCCAATATATTCACCACGATGTTGTAGAAGCAAATGTATGGCACACATCTCCACAAATGCTAAATATGAGGTATTGGCAAACTTATTGTATGGATTTTTTAGCATTTGAGGCTTTGGTGGATTTATTAACCCCTTTTTTGCGTCCCACTACTACTACCTTTGTAAGACCTCCAATTCCAATTAGAAAACAAGTGAAGCTTGTTTTGTACTGACTAGCATATGGTGTTAGTTCTGCTAGAATGCACAACTATATATGGATGCGGTGAGTCTATTATTCGAAAATACACTATGATTGTATGTCGAGCATTAGGGACAACAAAGGATGGTTTATTCTTCCAATTTATTCATACACCTCATGGAGACAGGCTACAAAGTATCATTGAAAGTTTCAGGGACATCACTGGTTTACCAAACATAGCTGGTGCAATAGATGGCACCCATATTCCTTTGACATGCCATCCAAGTAGACGATACACTCCTATGCCTCAGGATTTTTTTAATCGAAAAAATTTCATAGTATAGTTTTACAGGGAGTTTGTGATACAAATAGGATGTTTTGGAATGTACGTGCGAGCCAACCTGGAGGTGTCCATGATGTTGGACAGTTTGTTGTATCTTCCCTTGCCACGCAATTGAGCACAAGACAAAATTTAGCTAGGCCTATCATCCACCTTGGTGGAATGGATATAAGACCATACTTGATCAGTGACACTGCTTACCCAAGTAGACCATATATGCTGAGAAATTTCAAACCGGATAATCCAGCAATGGTGGATCAAATTAGGTATGTTGATTTTTTGTCTTTCTCAATTTATTGTATATGATCTTCAAAATTTTGTCATATTTGGTTCATATATTATTAAATCAATTTTTAATAACAATTGACCAAATCTTTCATCAATTTTTGTGCTTTGCTCAGATTTGATTCATCGGTTAATAGTGGCAAAGTAGTCATTGAACAAGCATTTGGGGCCTTAAAGAATTGTTGGCGCATTCTTAAAGGTTTCAATATGTCAGTTGATAAAGTTGCTCTTATTACCTTAGCTTGTTGTATTCTACACAACTATTGTGAGTTGAAGAGGCAACGTGTACCTCTGCTTGCAGATGTTAGATTTCAAAATGACCCTTATGTTGGGTTTCATGTTGGAAGGATGCAACTTCCTCGTGAAGGTTTGCCTGCGAAGTTGGCAGGAGAAGTGATGAGAGAGATTTTATTTGCATCATGGCTAGAACGTAATCCACAATGATTTATTTATTTATATGTAGACCAATATGTTTCTTGGTCATTGTGTTTCATATTCAATTATGGATTTCATCTTCTATGGGTGGGTCTATGTACTTCCACATGTATTAACAATTATCTTGATGTAGTTGAATTATGTCTATTATGTTTCATGTGTGCTGAGATGATACACATTCATTCTATACATGTACTAATTTTTTTCTTCTTTATAGTAAAAAACAAAGTAGCCTGCATTTCTAACCAAAGTGCTTGCAGAAGAGAGTAGTTGTAATGTGAGAGATGGCCATTTCCATTGAATTCTCCTCATGGCATGTTTGTATATAGATTTATTGTTCTTTACATTTAGAACCCGAACTTATATAGGAAAACAAAATGGGTGAAAATCTTTGTAAATAACCACTACATTTCAACTTCAAAAATTCAAAAGTAATTCTAGAAACATTCAAGAAAAATGAAACGACTTGAGCTACATGTCAATTTCACTTCATTGCTTATTCAAATGTTTTGAAAACTATACTTGCCATATTTTAATTTTCAAAAAAGCAATCAGCTATTGAATGCTCCAAACATGAATGAAGTTGAAACAACAAAGTGATTCAAATGAAAGAAGCTGTAACAAGAAAGTGATTCATAACAAGAAGACAAACTCTGTGGTGAAAGAAAATATCATTCAACTTACGCATTGTGTCATCAACATTTTTTTGAAATGTCAAAAGAGAGTGAAGAAAGTAGCAAAAAATCACATGTCTGGCTGAACCTCCCTCTACTAAAATGCTTCTCAGTCACTCATTAACTGTTTGATTGACATGAAATTTTAAGCGAACAAACTGCACTAGTAAGTAAAACTTTTCCAACAAAAATCAATGAAAACGGACCATGCATGAAGAAGTTATAAGCCACGAAAGTCCACTGCAATGCAAAAATGTCTGCATTTTGAACTTCAAATTGCTCCCACATTCAAAACAACTTGGATTTACATGAAAATTTTACCAGAATAATTAGACCTAAAGAGGAATAGAGACCAACAAATTTTATTGAAAAAAAACAATTTATGAAAAAGTTACAAGCCCCCAAAGTTGCAGCCGTCAGAATGGAATACGGTGAGCTGAAATTGAACCTGTGAACTTCGAAGGGCTCTCAAAAACTCAGTACATGTTGGATTCATCTGAAAATTTTACCACAGTAACTAGTCTAATATGCGAAACTTTTACAACAAGTTTTATTGAATTCGGACCTGAAATGCAGAAGTTACAGCGCTGTGAACTTCACAGCACATGATAAGAGCAGTTACAGCACTCAGAATTTGACTGCACTCTAAACTTTGAACTTCAAATTGCTCCCACATTCAAACAACTTGGATTTACATGAAAATTTTACCACAATAATTAGACCTAAAGAGGAATAGAGACCAACAAATTTTATTGAAAAAAAACATTTTATGAAAAAGTTACAAGCCCCCAAAGTTGCAGCCATCAGAATGGAATACGGTGAGCTGAAATTGAACCTGTGAACTTCGAAGGGCTCTCAAAAACTCAGTACATGTTGGATTCATCTGAAAATTTTACCACAATAACTAGTCTAATATGCGCAACTTTTACAACAAGTTTTATTGAATTCGGACCTGAAATGCAGAAGTTACAGCGATGTGAACTTCACAGCCACATGATATGAGCAGTTACAGCACTCCAAATTTCACAGCACTCTGAATTTGCCAAAACCTGAACTGCACAGCACTCTGAATTTGCCCAGACCTAAATTTCATAGCACTCTGAATTTGCCCAGACCTAAATTTCACAGCACTCTGAATTTGCCAAAACCTGAATTTCACAACACTTTGAATTTGCCCACATTTGATTTATAGTAATAGTAGAGAAATGGATTCAAAGAGCATTGAATGAAATAGAGAAAGTACAATGAAGAAAAATGGAAGTAACGTCACAGTTACTCCGCATTTTTTTAACAACATCTGCAAACAAAGCTGCCATTCGCTCACTACTAGCCTGCTGCAACTAGAACAATTCAAGCTCCAATTTCCTATTTTCCTGACGTTCAATCAAGTTATCTTTGTGCATAGTCAATGTGGCTTCAATTCGTAACTTTTCAATTTCAGCAGTGGAATCCGCCATTCTATCCAATGTATCCATCAAGTTCCTATCAATTTTGGCCCTTTTAGCTGGTTTTGTGGATGTACCTTTGCCGCGACATCCGACCAAATTTGTTGCACGTGTTCGAGGACTGCTTCCAATGCTCTCATGGCCGGTAGATGAAGCTGGGACGGAATGTGGTGGAGATTGCATTGGAGTAGTGTGACCCTCCATGTTGTGCTCCTCTGAGAGATCAACTGGTGCATTTGAGGTCCATGTTCCTACCACCGGTACACCTTGATCTATCCCACCCGGGACACCATTGGCCTTAGCTGTGAGACTAAGAATTTTGTCAATTTGATCATACCAAATGAATTTGGCGCTGTCATCTGTGACTCCACCACCTGTTTGATTTCTCAACTTCTTGATCTTCAAATAAGTGCTCCACAACTTCTCCCACTTGTTAGACAAAGACTTCACCTTCCATCCAGATTCGTGAGGACATTGTGCAATGAGAAGCTTGTGAATTCTCTCCCACAGATGATGTCGCATCGTGATAGTATTGTGAGCCTCCACATGCTCCTTGCATTGCGACAACAAAAATCTCACAGCGGCATTGCTCTAATGCCGCTCTTGTGGCGCTACCACCGGAGGTGGAGGTGGACTTGCAAGAACAGAAGAAAGAAGAGGAGATGCTTGAAAAGAAGATGCGCCACCTGAAGCCGGGGGACTATTTGTGAGAACCAACCTCAAGTTACCCTCACCCTCCATGCTTACCCTCACCCCTACCTTTGCTTCAAAACAAATATACAAAAAAAATTAGAGTTGTAGCCCTAAACCCCAAGCACAAGTACGGCAGCTCCAAAACTATTAAAAAAACGAAGCAAGAAGCGGTGAGAGTAGACCTCATAGTGAAGAAGATGAAGTCACAACTTCCAAGAAACTCATAGTTATGTGAAAAAAGTAAGTTCCCAAGTCTGTCCCCACCACAGGGATAATTTTTCTAAAAAAAAATTATTGGCGCTGGCGCTAGTGGGGCTGAATTCCGCCAGGGCCAGAATCTCCACGCCCTGCCGCGCCCCCGCCGGAAACCGCCAGCACCCGCCACAATAGCTGGGCATGTGCGCGGGCTCATTGGCTCTGTGGATGCCAATTGGAGCCACTTCAGCTCACAGAAATTGTAAATAACAGTATAGTTGGAATCGATGGAGAGGACGGAGGATGCAAAACTATGGATTTATTGAAAGGGAGGCATCCATTATGTACCCTGTTCCCAATTGTGTCTCTATCTAAGTCTGTTCTACATTTGAGGGACTGAAAATATGGGATAGATTCAGAGTATGAGTGTATGCAATAGAACTTTTCTAATGTAATAGTCCCAAGACTAGGGTCAAGTCTACATGCTCAAGAATCTCAAAAAAATTCTATAATTTGTATTTTTGGGATTGAGCCAAGTGGGGGAGTGAGCAAAATTAATCTTTACCCCATCACTTTAGAGAGGTCATTTTCTCAAAGAAGTTCTAGTGTATGATGCAATTAATTGGGAAGAGAGTTGATAATGGGTGACTATGCATATTGGTCTTTAAGTGTCATTGCACTCCTCCAACCTTTTGTACATTTGATTTGAAATTTATTCAAGTGATATAAGTAGTCATGAAGAATAGTGAGAATTTTTTTCAAATAATATCAATTTCTTTTTTTGCACCAGGAATGCCCTTAATAAAGCACCTTCAAGTCAAATTATCACTATCTAGCTAAATTAGACTTCATATAATTGATTGATAAAATTTTGATACTTCAAATATGTGAAAAAAAGGTTTTATTGATCTCAATTTTTTCATATGTTTTGAGTAATAATCAAGTTATTGTGAATTTATGGAGTGTAGCATGTAAAAAATTAATATCCATTCTAAACAATATTCCAATCATTTGGGTTCTTTTTATTTAAAATGGAGGATAGAATAAAAAATGATATTCTATATTTATTAATTTGAATTTAATACTTAATTGTAAAGAAGAAAATACTAATAAAAAAGCATAAAATATTATACAATTTGAATTTTCACATATGAAATTTGCATTTGCTAACCATTCATTGAATGTTTGAATTCTTACAAATTTTCAAATGGAATAAGAACAAACTCATCATACTTCAATGTCATGGTAGTTTAAATCTACTACGGAGTACAAAATATGTTGTTTTAAATTACAATCAAGCTTGTCCAAGACGCATTGGGGGATGGAGTGACATTCAAGGGTTTATTTTTTTCAGAAGGTCCTATTAGGGATACCATGGAGGTTGGAGGTAGGGCCTGAGGCACTTTGTTGACCAAAATTGATCCAACTTTTCACTTACCACCAAATTGTAGATCTTTCGGGCCTTGTTGACTGATTGATGTCAAGAATGTCACTGACTACTGGGAAATGTTGCATGATGCCTATTTTATTGTTGCAGGTTTTTTCTGTTTTTTGTTTAGTTTTGAAACACATGGAATTGTTGCAGGTTGTTTTTTGTTTTTGTTTTTTTTGAAACATATGGAATTGTTGTAGGTTGTTCTTTGTTTTTTGGTGTTTATTTAAACACATGGAATTGTTGCAGGTTGTTGTTGTTTTGTTGTTTTTGAAACACATGGAATTGTTGCAGGTTTTGATGCAAACCCCGATTGTTGTTTGCATCAATGTGCGGGGAGAACCACCTGTTTACCCTATTACCACCCTAATTTGCAATCTGAATATCCTGGGGCCAACTCCGAGAGGGGTACATATTTATTTTAGAGAGGTGTACTTGTTTCACGAATCAAACCCAAGTGATATTACAATTTCACAATGAAAATTGTAATTTTTGTGAATTTCTGAAGTAGTCTACCTTGAAATTACAGAACCGCCCATAGAGTGGAGTTATAAACATCCTATTAACAACCCATAACCACCTTTCCAGGTATCTATTAGCACATAGTATTCACCAATAAAAAAATTAATACATTACTCATTGTTGTCATTAATGTATTGATTTTGTTAGAAAATGAATGGATTTGGATGAGTTTTTGTGGCGGAATTGGGGCTAAAAGTAGGATGTCGGAAACAAGCAATTGTTGGAAATAGGATGGTCTACCTAAATTCATTGTTAGCCTATGGAATTGGGAGAAAAAACAATCATCATTTCAAAACATTGAGAAAAAAACAATGAAAAAATCTAGAATTTTCCTATTTGGAAGTAAGAAATAGAGAAAAAAAACATAGTTCTTGAAAAAAATGTTTAGTTAATCTTATCTACTCCGGGTTGTTGTTTTTCATTTTTGGTGAAGTGCCAAGGTGATAATATTAGATGTTATAGTGGTGCTCTAAATTTAACATTCATCCACATATTGGATAGAAAATATCACATTAGCACATATCACATATTCATAATTCTATTTTCATCCACAATTTGGCAATTTCATCCAGAATTTTAATGTTTATGTTTTAAGGGCTTGGTGCAAGGCCCATTATTTTGGTGCAATTTGATGACAAATCGCCAAAAAAAACATTGATCTACACTAGTAGGAATTGAAGAAAAATAGTTAGTAAAACTCAAAATTGTTTGACTAGATTTTCTGACTTTGAATCTTCTTAGCTTAAAATTTTTGTGCTACCAATTTTTTTAATTTTTAATTTTTAATATTGAAGACTTGAGTTGAGAGTCTAGGAAAAAAATTAAAATAAAAACACTTCCTTAATGTCACTCATTAAAAATTATCAAGTAGAAGTAGGTTCATGATTCAAAGAAAAACTAAACCATTAATAGCTCTAAGATGGAACTAAAACACGCTAATTTCAAGAGGAAGATTGTTCTTGAAAGAAATCTTAACCTTAATGTGAGACATTTTATTTCATTGCGAAAATCGAATTCAAAAACTACAAATTCATCTTACAAATAATTTTTTCAAAAAGATGCTCTAATCACCTGAAAAATAAGATTGTCCATAACTTTCACATCACTAATCCAAATCGGGAAATGAATGAAAGCTCCCCATGTAGATAAAAATACAATATATGAAAAATAAAATTTCAAGTCTTTAATTTTAAATTTTTGTGGGGATTTTTTTGCCAACCAAACTAAAATTTGAGCTTATTGTACTATAACTTTTCTTCCGAGCTTAGATTGAAATTAAAAACTATATTCCCCCAAAGCTAATGTATTTCACAAAAAGTTTCAAAAAACCTTAACTAATATTGATACCATAGAAGGCCGCCCGAAATCCACTTTGTCTCTTGAGGGACAATAGGAATTTAGGAATTAAAAAAATAAGAATTGATTGATCTCTACAATGGATTACAGAACAAATGGAGCCAACCCATTTCTGACCACTTAAGTAGATACACATACTTGCAAGGGAGTTTTCAACAATGGGGAAATTTTTCCACGGGCAGAAATAGAGTTCTTAGGGTTTCTATAATTTTTCAGATTTTTTTTCTCAAAAAATAATTACTACGAATTTCTAAGCTGAAGATTCTATTCTATCCATATTGGTCATACAGACCTTATTTTCGACCAAGGACTTGTTGCAAAATCCAACAAGGGTTGGTTCCAATTTTGAGAATCTTGTAGCCAATCATAATGCACCACAACTGCCCAGGAACTATGCCAACATTAATTGTTGCTAATCACCTCCTGATTGAAATTACTCCACCCTACAATTAGTGTGGGTCTGTGATTAGTAATGGGTCGGCTTCCTTAAGAGGTTAAGTTACAAATTGGGACTTTGGACTTTGGGGGCATTCTATGTGTCATCATGGTCAGATTTTTTTCTTCTCTGACGAGTCATTCAAACCCCACCTTCTAAACAAAACACGCGTGAGATTTTGCACTTTCGGTGCTCTTCCTCTCCTCTCAGTTATCGCTTTGGGCTTCTGACCTGTCTCTCTGCGGGTTTGGTTATGTCTCGGTCTGGCTTGAGCGTTAAGTTAGGTCTGGGACTTATGTTGTGAAATAGTAGAATGCAGTATGAATTCGAAAACTTCAGAATTGAGCAGTGTTTTCAACGTAAAAATACCTGTTCAATCATGCAGTGTGAATGAAGAGTCTTCTTTATGCTTTCAACACGCTAAGGAGACTTCTTTCTTCTAATTGATAATTTGAGAGGACCGGGACAGAATTTCATAGTATTTAACCACCACTTTTGCCCTTGTCTATTAAATTACTCCTTTCATTCCAAGATTGAATGCACTCAACATGGAACATTCTGCCTCCTCACCTATTGTCATTTTGCTGTTTACAAAGACCACATGGCGCACACTCTTTCCTCCAAGTCTGAGGTGTGAAGGTTAAACTCTGCCTTCCAGCCATAGCTGCAAATTTGACATCCACAGCAGCAATTCAAAATCCAAAGCAAGAACATGATGCAACTCCTGCATAACCCGACTATTTGCTCCGACGTTAATTCAGTGTAATGTTGCAGTGAGAACCCAAGAGCGTCCCTCAAGATTGAAGGATATTGAATGAACTTGTTGTCTTGTTTACAAATCACATGGATTTATTCATTGAATACATATAATCTTCACTTTAAGCCAATTCCAACCCTTTCATCCTCAGTTCCGCATAATGTCAATTGTTGTAATGTGAACTGGAGTACAATTTTCACTACTAACATTAGAGCAAAATTGGGTTAGCCATTGAGCCATTTGGGGTCTGTCTACCTCGCAATCACAAGATTCACAGATCTAGCAAATGCAGGAAGTGTAAGGTAGAAACATCCCAAAGAGTCCTTGTTTTCATTCATGCATAGTAGAGTTCCCTTGAAATGTCCCTAGGCTTTCATCAAAGTATCCCTCTATAGTTACATTTAATTGTCTGCTTACTTATTGCTGATTTGCTGACTGCTGAAATTGTCAAGTTTTGATTTCACATCCACCTATGTGATAGTTTCAGCAGTCTGGGAAGCTGCCACTTTGAAAATTGATAGAAAATACGTGCCATGTCCGAAAACTCTAATTTGTTCTTTGAAAATTCACGATACTCAAGTGCTAATACTACAAAAAATATTTTTTTCTAGCAAAAGGTGTCTCCAAGTGTGGTGAATTGCTTATATTGACGGTTCTGCGTGCTTCCACCGGACAGGCCTACAAAGAAAACAGTAGAGAAGGCCTGAAGTGAGAACCAATGGAGAGAAAAATCTACCGTGTGCTGACACCGCCATTCGGGGATGCCAGGCATTAAGAGCACATTCGTCTTGCCACACCAGATTTTGGTGGCAAGTTTGTCAACATCGACGACTTTTCACCTGAATTCAAACATGAATTCAAACTTCCTGGAAATACTGCAGTACTTCAGAATAGTTTTTTGGGAGCAAAATGTTGAGTGGCTCTAACGTTGGAAGTGGTAGGTCCAATAATTTAGGTGGGGGCAAATAGGTTGGCGCATCCTATCATCATTGCCTCAGCTTTTCTTAAACGAGGAAAACCAGTCTCCACCATTGGGAACATGGTGATGGGTCTCCAAGACAACGAAGATCCATTTTTAACATTGAAAACCGTTACCCCTTCCTGGAGGTAGGGGACATCTTCCAACAGTGGGACTCATTTAATGTCACATGCCAAACTCTATCAAACAGTGAGAGCCTCCAAACATGTACAATGGAAGTGGGTGCTCTGAAACCCACTCACGAACACGTGTTTTAACAGTCAGATAGAATTGTCTAGAACATTCCTTCTAAGTTACGGAGAAAAGGTGTGAAAATGCAGAGACGGGGAACATGTATAAACACAATAAGCTCAAAGCAATATCATATTTCAAGGCATTTTCACATGACAAACAAAACCAAGGAGACACAGATCATACATACACACGAGAACCACGAAGCAGAGCTTAAAATACAGAAGTGATTTACATAACAGAAAGTAAATAAGTCACGTGTTCTCTTTAGTCTTGTCATTGCAATGTGTCGTCTTCACAATCCCAAATGGAGAACAAAACAAAGTACCCTCCCTCGACAGCTGCTTGATAGGTTTAAAAAAGAGCATCAAATTTTATAATGTATCACATTGGTGATAACCTTTACAGGAACAAGAATCTCTCCCAAATGAGGGCTTCCAAACGTTGTCCATGCTCTAGAACTAGTTCTCCAACAGCACTAAATACCACAACCAACCTACCAGCAGGGAAACACAAGCCATATTATCCCCACCTATCACTAACCATTTCGTCGTAATCAAAACTAAACGAGGGTCCAAAAGCAAGAAGGGCTCAGATTCCACAACCTCCAGCATAATCTATACCCTCATCTTCGGGATTCACAATTCCCACTTCGAGTAAGATGCCTTTCTCCAGAAAGGTTGCCTTGCTCCCATACTACCAATCCTTGAGTACTATCTTACATAAATTTATACCCGTCTTACATCCTGCGTGTCCTATCTTACAACAAAACCTCTCATTCTCCAAAGAGAGCAGTTATAATTGATGAAATCCTCCTACTAGGATACTCAAGTCACCACTATTATACATCGAGGAGATCAACAACAACAAAACTTGGCACAATCAGGACATTACTAAACACTGGGTTGTGCTCACGGCCTGATTATAAACCGTTCGGGGCTGAGAGAAAGGGGGATATGGTGGTGATGATGATCGAAAGAATTCAAAAAACGAAACAAAACTCAGTAATGATAGCCTCCCTTCCCCTTAATACATGTCATACATGTCATACATGTCATCCGCCATTTGTACAAACGGAGTGCCCCGATCGAACCTTGAACGGTACTCCAAGTCGTCATGAGCAAACCTCCCGTACCCACCATAGCCAAGACCACGGGGCTCGACGTAACCTGAACCAAAGAACAAAAACTCCAGTCAGTTAACCAGTTCATTTGCCCAAACATCCAAATCAGAACCAAAAGAATCAAAACTCTGGGACAGATGTAAAATTGAAAACGCCCGTAGCAAGATGTTGGTACTAGAGACATCTTGAGAAGGAGTCATCCAAGAATACTTGCGTATGCTGCAAGGGGGTCCCGATCCTACATTCTAACCACGCCCGGGTGACACTAGCTGGGTACACAGCGAATTACACTGCAAACTGAATCGTACGCAGTGCATTTGGCTATGATTCCGTTCTGTAATTATGCCTCGAAGCACATTGAGAAAAATGCAAAACTAGTTACTAGTAGATAATCCATGCTGCTCACCTGATCTGTAAGCGCTGTCGATGTAAGGCGAGCTGTACGCTCTCGAATAGGACGAATTATACCTCGTCGGACTGAGGTACTGATTCACAGGCGCCCGATACGCTGATGTATGATACCCCGGCGCTCGCAACGCGTTCAAGACCGGCTTCGTCGTCAACGCTTGCCCCGTCGCAGGGCTCCCCGAGTATGTAAGTGGCTGAGTCGCCATCCTCCAGTACCTCGACCTCTTCTTCACTCGCCTCACTCTCCGAAGCGCCTTCTCCGGATCCACGTCCCCGGAGATAGTCACCAGCTGCTGGTACTGATCCAACACCACGTCGCGGACGCCTTCCAGATCCTCCAAGGCGCGACGCACCTTCTCCACGCATTTGTCGCAGCACATGGGTACGCTGAGGACTAAGCCCTTCCGGTGGGACTTCACGTTGGTGACGTTCGGGACGATGTGCGTCTGGGTGGCGGTTGGGGCGACGAGAGCACGAGTGCGGTAGGCGGGGTCGAGATTGCGACGGGGGAGGATGGGAGCTGGGGGGAGCATGTGATTGCGGCGCTGGTAGCCGTAAGGGTCTGTGTTCATGATGAACGTGGGTTCAGGGGGGCCATAAAACACCTGCATGGGGATTCAGTAGCACGAGATTCGTCAGCCCAAACACCGTCAAAGAAAAACACAACCCCCAACCCCCAACCCCGAAGAAACAACACCCACTGAAGAAACAATTCTCTCACATCGATCTCTCAAGAGTTCCTGCGCTTCCAGGATGCGATGGCTCCCGAAAGTCAGACCTCCATAGCACTACAGATCGAGACGTACCTCTTGCACACTCGGCAACTCCACACGCTTCTCGTAGTAGGGATCCATGGCGACGACTGAAAGAACTAGGGACAGTAATTACAGATTGGTCTTTCGCTGGCTTGAAGCTCACGAATCAAAACTAGCAAGGCCGCCTAAAACAGTCCAACCCGATACACCAGACTAGAGCTCTCCCAACACTAAGGTAGTCACAGATTCCTCTACAAGTTCACAAAGCAGAGCGCAACAAGGATACAGTAAGTTACACACTAGATGAGTGAATGTTCCGAACCCCGAGAGAATCAAACGCTGGCCTGAAGTTCCTGACTGGGAGTGCGGGATTGTTGGTACCTTAACTTATCCCTCTCTCACAACAATTGCTTACGAAGGCGAAGAAAATGAATACCAATTGGCAAGGGAGGAGGTCTTGAAGGCCTCGGAGGTCTAGACGTTTCGTAGATTCGAGCGACCTTCCTGAAGCCCAGCCATCTACAGTAACTTAGATTAAGTTACAGTAAGTTAGAAAATGCGCCGATCACTCGGTTGGGCCCCGGTTGGTCCGGGCCCGGGGTGGAGGGTCTACGTTGGCTGAGATGGACCCCAGGAAGGAGGTACTGGAAGCGCTTGTCAGGCTACCACGTGGCCACCTTCCTAAAGATCTCACCTGGGAATCCGCCACGTACCCCCTTCCCGAGGAAAAATCAGGCCCAGGGCCAGGGCCCAGGACTCCAGGGTCCGGCGTCCAGGGCAGGGACGGAGCGGCGGCCCCTCAGTTGCTCAGTCAGTTTGGGCTGACTGCGGAAACTGATACAGGATTTTGCGGGGGGCGCTCGCAGGGGTGGAGCAGGCCAGCAGGGCTGCAGACTGCCGAGTTTCCTGTCCTTTGTTTTTTTTCTTTTTTCTGTTTTTGTTTTTTTTTCTGTTTCTGAGAATGTGCATGGATTGCGTGCTGATGAAACCATTCCATTCTGAAGGACAAGAACTCACTAGGCCTAACTTATGCAGTTCAATTTGCGCAACAGGGAGAGAAATAACTTCAGAACGTTTTTTGGAAGGGTCTGCTCATTTTAGGTATCATACTGTATCACAATCAATCTTCAGATTGAGTTTACGCCAACACTTTGTTTTCTGTTTTTTTCAGAACATCAGAACCATCCATTACTTGAAGCACACGACAACAAAATATACACCAAACACTTTCAATTTGCTCAACTTTTGAATTTGGTGACTTGATCCACACTTTAACCCATAAACAACACAGTGGATGTTTTTTGTCCAATGAATGACAAGGAATTCTCTTGTGTAGGACAAAAGTGCAACTATTCATCCTCGGAATTAGGAGTGGAAAGGGGAGATCTTCTACAATAGTTTGACTCTCAATGAATATTTTTGGTATTTTTAAGTAGATGATGTCACGTGGTTCTAAAAGAGATGATTTCCACGGTCACTAGTCCATCCTTTAAGGATTAACCTTGTAAGTATGTGGCCCCCCATGACCAAGGTATTCACCCAAATTCTCCAATTATTGGCCCAATAGGTGCATTCTCTTTTTTTATAGTCAACAATAAAGTCATCCATCTAAACAATTATGTTCCACAACGTTCTTACATTATTAACCCTTAAACATTAGGTTGGTGACCTTGAAAATCAGCCCTTTGGGAACCATGCATCATCATCTACTTTATTCTCTATCATTCATTGACCAAAAAATGGCCGTGGCGTTGTTTATGTGGTTAATCTTCTAATGTCTCAAAAGACTAATAGCATCCAATGAATGGCTTTTAGAGTTCTTGAAGAAACAAAGAATGCACCTACTAATTCATTTCTTGGATCATTTTGGATTGACCACCTTGGTAAAAAAACTCAATATTTTCAAGGTTAAATCATCAAAGAAACTATTTTGCATTTTGTCTATAACCACCATCATTACTTTTTGTACATCTCTATAATCAAAAACTTATGTAGAAGAAACGAATTTTGAACACATACCCAAAAAACCTTTGATTTTTTATAACTTATACATATGATACGCAAATGTTGCATCCTTTTATGCATTGGAATCTCCTTCTATTTTCCAACAACGAATTTTGGAAATTTGACCAAGTGTAGCTTTTAAACATGCCTACCTTACTACACATTTGATGTTTTTGGAGAATCATGGTTCATGCATTGCAAGCAATTTATAAGTAACTTTCTTTGTAAATTTCTTTCTATGATATATTCAACCAAAAAAATTAGCCATAACTTTTAAATCTTGAAACATTACAAAAAGTAGTTGATGGATGACTTTCCACATTACTATAGAAATGAAGAATACACCTATTGGGCCATAAATCAAATCATTTTGGTCAAAGAAGCTCAATAATAGATCTCATCTTCTTAGGGTTAACTCTCTGAAGACACTAGGGACCATTTAGGTCTAATGGATGGTCAAACAATATGTTTTTTATATTGGAAATAGATGATTTTCATCCAATTTTTGTGTGCAATATTATTAATGCAAAATTCCCATCATTGAATTAAGTTCTAGTCATATTCCTTGTTTATGATTTTATATGATAAAGTTTGTAAAAAAAAATTGGTATATTTAGCTATACAATGTACTCCTTCCTCTAAGTTTTTTTTCTTAAAACTTGATTTTGACATTCAAAATTATTTCTTTAACCTTTAAAGTTCTATGACTATGTTTTCACCAAAAATACTCCCAAACTACCATTTTTAGTACAAGTACCAAATTTTTGAAAAAAACACTTTTTTTTTACACGTGTGACTGTAGGATCTTGTAGTCTGCTGACTTGAGAACATATAGTAAAAATTTCAGAAATTTCCACAATGTGGATTGCATGATATAAGAATTCAAATTCACTTAAATCATTTTTTGGGCCTTGCAAAAAACAAGGGAGTTGCACTTCAGAAGCTTACTTTTCTATAAATAGATGTCCAAAATAGTGGTGCTTCTTTGGATTCTTTTTCCTAGACAAGTTGGCCACATGCTTGAAAAGTTTCAAATCACTTGGAATTGTACAACATATAGGAAAAGAATAGTAACTAGGCAATAGTAGAGAATGATTCAAAATACTAAATTGTTAAGAATTTAATTATGGGATTGAAAATTTCCAATCCCAATGGTTGCAATAATGTAATAAAAAATCCACATCCTATGATTTTATTTTTTTCCAAAAATATTCAAAATTGAGTAAGATAAAGGACTTTAAAGTTTATATTAGAGTAGAGAATCCAAACTTGCCCACAAACAAAAAATCCTCATAACTTTTGATTCATTGATCAAAATGGAATGATTCAAAGCTTTCCTCATATATGTAACTCTAGAAATCCAATTTCAAAATTTTTTTTTTTAAAAAGGTTTATGAAAAAACGTAACATATTAGGCCATATCTTTTGACTCATATTTCCAAATCTCCTGAAATTTAGTGCATAGGAAAGATATTCCTCATCCCCATCTTCTATTAAAATTTGGGTCAAGAATATGGAAATCTCTAGTCACACATATTTGCCCAAAATTTCTATGTAGCCAAAAAAAACACATATTGGTCCTTTAGGGGTTAACTTTTGAGCAATATGAGCTCAATGAATCTTCTAAATGTAGTTCATATTCCATTCAAAAACTAGGAAAAAATCCTTTAAAATTGCAATTCATTGAAGTGTGAAATTGAGAATCCATGATCACATTTCTAAATATATTGTAGCATAGAATTGTTATTTATTCTATAATTTTCTATAAGTAAATGTATTTCTACACCATAATTTATAGATTTTTTGTAGCATGTTATGTATTTGATATGAATTTTCTTCACTTTCTCTTCAAAAATTCATGATAATTCGAACTTTCCTCTCAAAAAATCTAGAAATTATATGGCATCTCGGAGAAATGAAAATAAGATATTTCACACACAAATTGCAAAAAATTGGAGGATACAACACAAAGTGTTTTGAAGTCTACCTACTTGAGTCTAGTCTCCATCTTTACAAGGTTAGGAGTTAGAGCATCCCCACCAACGTTGCTCACCAAGAAAAATATAGAGAAAGATAATTACAAGTTCTCCATGTAAGGGCCTCCTGGCATATGAGATCGATGGGTAGAAAAAAACTAGAAGACAAGAAAATCCCACCGATTCTCTTGTCGGCTTTTGGGAATGGCAAAGGAGGATTTCATAGTTCACTGAAGTTGATGCACAACCTCATTGGTGGAGATCAATCAATCTTGAAGGGAATTCATACATGTGGAATTCTAACTCAATCTCTCCCCCACCCACTGGATCCACATATCAATGCATTTTCTAACTTGAACCCTATAGCTCTCCCTCCAAACTTTGCCCACCAATCTCACATCGTAGGAAGCCCTAATTGTACCCACGTACTAAATGGGGTCCTCCTTCCCCCAAATATTTAAGGTTTGTACATCCCAAACCACTACTAATTGCTAATGTACCTAATAATAATAATAATAATAATAATAATAATAATAATAATAATAATAATAATAATAATAATATTATTATTATTATTATTATTATTATTATTATTATTATTATTATTATTATTATTATTATTATTATTAAATTATTCCAAATTTTATATTTTCTTATTCCGAAATGAAAGGAGGTTCCAATGCACCAAAGAACACAACATTTAAATACTAAGGTAAGAGCACCCAATGACGTCAAATTCTATAGAGCATAATCATTTCAAGTTGTAAATGTAAGTAGACAGTACATAGCTTATTTTTTTTTTACCTTAAATGATAAGAGGTGTACAGTCCAGCTACATTTATATTCTAGAATGAATTGCTGACATAGAAATGGACACCATCGGGTACAGGGACACCATTGGGTGCTCTTACCTTATACACAAAAATTATGAAGGAACAAAGTTTGTAAAGTATTTCTTCCACCAAGGTATGTAATCGATTATGGAGATGTACATAGAGTGAAGATGGCGGATTTAGGGTCAGTGATGCATTTGGGTGTGCCCACTGTACTCGGGATTCAAGTGGGTTTTTTTTTTCTTCCCTATCCGAATGAAATACATCCGGAAAGGGCAGGAATACGGAGCACCTCTTCTGGTGGGGATGCTCTAACAATAATAATAATAATAATTATTATTATTATTATTATTATTATTATTTCACTCGGTTCAATTCCCAATGCAAAAGAAGACTGATGTCACTGAGACTGGGAGACCCGGCCGGGCTGTCAGCGCCGCTGGCTGGAGCTGGTTTTGGGTTTCAGTGGGCATGAGAGCCACCATGCAGGAAAGTAACTTAAGTTTATTCCTGACTACGGCGAGGAATATTATTATACAGGTGATTAGCCAATTGGCCGGGGTGCCCAGTGGCGTGATTAGCACGTCGGGTGTGTGAAAGCCTGCCTGGAGCGTGAGAACTGGGAAGCCACCCGCCCTGCAAGGATGGGGAATTGGGGATTAACCTCACTTAACTTAAGTACGACTACTTTAACTGAGATTCCACTGTAGCACTTGTCTGTAATTCTGTATGACCACTCGCGCCCTGCACCGGTACTGCCAAATCAGTGGAGATGGGCACCTGTCAGTGACCTGACCGGACCGGACGGAAGGAAGGGCCTTTTTGTATCTTGCCACTGTTCCTGACACGCTTTGGCAGCGGAGCTTGTTGGGAGGTGGCTCCGCCGCATGATTCAGGATCAGCGATCCCCAAACTGGCTAAATTTTGCTGGGTTGCTAAGGGAGGACCCAATGGCGTCTCTTTCTAGGTTAGGAATTCATTCTAGAACAGAAATGTGGCTGGACTGTAGACAGCTTATCATTTTAGGTCAAAAAAGTAAGCTCTCTCCTGTCTACTTACATTTACAGACTGAAATGATTATGCTCTGTAGAGTCAGATGTCATTAGGTACAAGGACACCATTGGGTGCTCCTACCTTACTTAATTTTTTCATGTTCTTGTTGACAAATTCAAAAAAAAATTCCAAAACTGAACATTTGGCTAATTTCCTTGAACCTGTTCTAGGATCGTTGTTTGGGATGTGCACCATCATTTTTTTAGTGGCTAAAAATCGCCAAAATTCACCTACCATTCGTGTACTTCAATTTTACTATAGGAAGTAAAGGGGCTTGGATTTGTACTTTTTTTGCCTAATTTTACTACCCATTGATCGTATTTAGCCATTTGGACTCATGCCAAATCCTCACATGGCCATTGAGTTAGATAAGCACTAAGTTGTAATCACCTATACTAATCTCATTGTAGCCACACATCTGAACAAGGTCGCTTAAACTTAGACATCTACTGTGAAGACGGAAATGTTGCCTCCTTGTTTTACTCCTTGATATCTATGTATATAGCCATAATTCACTAATGTTCATCTACTTAGCAAATTTTCTATCTCCCAAGAATGGATAGATATGACCACCTCGTCAAAAGTTCATCTAAAATTATTGCCACTGTTGTGCTTAGATAAAGCTAAATCACTAAAAAAACCCGCTGATGCACACTCACACTCACGCGTTGGGAAGGCCAGAAGGTTGGCATGTGAACCCTTCTGGGAATCCGGAGATTTTTCTTGCCAAACGCTTCAGTTGGGAACTGAATTGAATTGATGGAGAGTCATTTCCAGATCATTGGCAGGGTTCAATTTCTTCAAGCAAAGGAGCAATTTCTTTTGCTTCTTTGCTTCAAAGTGATATAAATGTTTTAGAGGAATATTTGTGGATGTATGAGCGTTTGGGAAGTTTTTGAGTTTTATGAGCTATTTTTGTTCAATTCCCAAATTGAACCAGTTTTTTCAAGAATGGAGTCAGGATATATTCTTTATTTTTTAACTCAAAATATAAATTTTAAATATTTTTTCACCAGTTTTTCATCGATGTTTTCAAATTGGTTTCTTTACCCAATTCCATTGGCTAGCTTTGAACTAGACAACGGTTCTTCGTAAATATAGGAATGTATATCTCCTTTGTCAAAATTATTAGAGAATCTTCGATTGGTATCAATAAATTACTTACAAATTTTTAGTCTAGTAGTCAAATATTTGATAGACTACGTATTTGACCACTAAACTACAAATTTGATTGTAAGATGTATACCGTTGGATTGATAATTTAACAATGAACATCTTTTGCTTGCATATTATATTACAATCTAAACCTTATCATGCTCAAATGTGACACTGCGCATTTAGAATACACAACCCTTTTGAAGCTTTTCAAACATATGGAAGGTGTGCAATAATGATCCAAATTAGAAGTTCTATGAATTATTGGATCCAACTCAATAATGCCCAATACTATAAATTTGTAGTCTAATAGTTAAATATGAAATAATATTAAAATGCTTTTCATCAATAAAATTCGAAGTCTAGTAATCAAATATGAAATAACATTTAAATGGTTTTCTAATAGTGTTTAAATATTGCATTGTCTAAGTGTTTATTGGGTCTTTATTGGGAGTTTTACCCCCTATAGAGGACTAGGCATCCAAACTTTGAAAAAGAAGAAGAATGCAAACACTTTTCAAGCATGCAAAAATTCATTTTTTCATCCATTAATTTTTTTTAAGATTCTTGTGTTGGTTCTTCAAAAAATTTAGGGTATAAATTATAATGATTTTGATTTGCAAATATTCTATAATTGAAAGAGTATTGGTAGGTTAGGCTTAAAAAAATAACTTTCTTAGTTCAAAATATGATCCTTCAAGAATGACTTGAATAAAAAATAAAAATAAAAATCTTCAAAAATCATTATGATTAGAACTTAACATTTTCACCTTAGAGGAATCTTTTTTTGAAAACATCACAAATATTCAATTTGCAATTGATTTTAGAAGGAATTTTCAATTTTGGCTTCAAATACAATTATTGAAAAATATTGGTTTGTGTACTAGTTGGATCTATATGTATGTATGTGATCTATGGAATATATTTTACAACTATTGTTTAATTCATTGTGAAATTCTTCATCTCAGTTGCATTTTTTAAGCATCTTTATAATTTTGAAAATATAGAATATTCTATGGTCTTTTAGAAGTTAATAGATTCCTTGATCTTTATTTTTAGGATAACTTACGAAGAAACTATGAAATTTTTAAGTGATGAAAATGGATATTACCAAAACAAACAATTATAATAGTAGTTATGCATTTCAAATAAAATTTGTAGCAATTGGTTTTGTTGTTAAAATTAGATGCGATTACCTTAGTGTTTGTTTTCAAACAAAGTTTTGCCAAAATCTTTCCCTAATTCTAATGTTGTCTACCTTGACTTTGGCAATAGTCTGTAGGAAAAATGGGATGAAATCACAAAAAGCATTTCTAAGAATCATAAGGTTTGAAATCTTTTAGATGAATTTTATTAATTTTAATTACTTTTATAGATGATAGTATATAAATGATGGATGAACCAGGAAGGATGATTTTTTGGACCACCTACATGTAGGAGGATTTTCACATTTCTAGAAAGAAAAAGGAAAATTAAAAATCACTAATCACACCTAAAATGGAGTGCGCTAAAATTGTCCTAGATGTGAAAGCAACCTCTAAAACTGAAGGATGCATATTAGAGTTTTTAATGTGCCCAAAGTTAACATTTAAGGTGAGGGGACAATCTAAATCAGCTTGGATAACCATCTTGTATCATTGTATTCATTTGTCCTATGGGTAATAGCATATTAGCATTGAACCTTAAACAAAAGTTTTTTTTATATAAATTATTTCTATGACAAATCAAGTTGATTCTTTCTCTTTTTATGCAACATCCTTACAATGTGAGAAAAGCTTCTTTGAAAAATTAGCCACAACTTAATTTATAGTAAGACAGTGCAGGGCAAAGTAGGCACATCTCTACACAATATTTTTTTCCCCAAGAAATGATGTTTGGCAAATCTTGTTTGTAATATTCTTTTTTTCAACCTACAAGAAAATTTCCTATAAATTTGTATCTATTTTTAGAATTATTTCACCAACCTTGCCCTACAACTATGGTAGTGGTAAAATTTTCTTCTCCGAAATGCTTGTCAAAGAACATTGTTTAAATATCTACAAAGTAAAAACTAATCCAACTATGAATGAATTGCTTATTCATACTATTCAAAACAGACCCTTAACACTTTTTCATAAATACTATATGTGATCAAGGGTAAGGTGGGCACACTCAAAATCACACTCTACCTAAAAGCACCGTCATCATTGTGTGTACATTTCTAAAAGCAATATGTATGTATGGTAAAGACTAAAGAATTGATTTGAGAACATCTACCAAAAACCTTTGACAATGATCCTTCACAACTTTTGCATTTAATATCTAAATGTCCCGTTCTTTGGCATGTTGGAACTTCCTTTCCCTTCCCAACAAGAAAATGAATGAAAATTTGAGCATTCTACAAATAGTACCCCAAAAGTGGCAGTTTGGGAGGCACCCACCTTGTAGTCCCTACTGAAGTGGACCTTGATTTTGAGTGCTGCCCTTGGGATTCCCCTGACAATGCAGTTCAAGGCTACCCCCCTGGGCAGGGCTATCAAAGGCTCAGAGCTTGCATGTCAATAGCTTAACTTGATGTGTGTGTGTGTGTGTGTTACGTTGCTAAATGGTCTTGTACGACAAGAGGTGGCCGCATTTTGTACAATGTTTTTGAGTGCAATAATGGTCAACGTTTGATCCAGTACGACAATTTATTGCAAGTATGGATACCAGGACAAGCATCCAAGAAGCGTGTAACTTAGTAGTGCAATTGATTGAAGTCATAAGCTTACTCATACCCCCCGAGGTACTGAAAAGGATTGCCTAAGCTTACTACTGTACAAGAGTAAGTTAAAAAGGCTGTGCTACTGAAACACATACACACACACACAGCTCATCCAGCCAAGATAAACCAAATATCTCCTCCTAAACATCAATTGGCCATCAGTCTGGTCGAGCCTGCAGGACTTGTGTGGCTCGAAATGAATTTGAACATGCCTTGTCATGCCCTTCCCTTATGGGGCAAATGTATTGTACCAATGCTTTTGGTCAGCAACTTGACCACTTTTTTTTTAGAGTTGTACACTTGCCACTCCAACTGGAAAAATCTAACTTAACTTAGCTTACACGGAATAGTGCAATTTGGTTGCCCCATACTAATTTCTCAACATTTGACACTATATAAATATATTTTCAGTTATTGTACAAGAATGCACTATTTTTGAATTAGGAATTGTTGTCATTGGGACTCATGAACCTCCTCCATGTATACAAATGGAAATGTTTTTAGACATATTTGTTGACTTTGATGGCTTGTAAAATAACTTTCTCTTTACTAGTCAACCTAATTGTTAACCCTTTAAGTTCCTTGACTACAATTTAACTAAAAATGCTTCAAAATTGTCATTTCCGGTACAAGTATCAAAATTTGGAAAAAAAACACAACTATTTTTGGACACAAGTAACCATAGGATCTTGTAGTATTTTGGTTTGAGAAGATGTGGAAAAAATTTCACAAATATCTACCTTGTGGATTGCAAGATATTAGTGTTTGAATTGACAAAAATCCTTCTGGGGGCCCTACAAAAAACTAGGTTGCTGCTCTTCACAAGCTCACATTTGTATAGAAAAATGTTGAAAATGGGGTGCTTTTTTGGATTCATTCGTCAAGGCCAATTGGCTACATGCTTGAAAATTTTCATATCATTTGGAGTTGTACAACATATAGGAAAAAAATAGAAAGTAGAAAGAAGTAGAGAATGATTCAGAATACAAGATTGATAAGAGTTTAGTTATGGAATTGAAAAAAATGCCAATCCCAATGGTTGCAATGTTTTAATAAACAATCTTGCATCCTCTCATTTTTTTAAAAATTGAGTAAAATGAAGGACTTCAAAAACTTATTTTAGAGTAGAAAATCTGTAATTTCCCGCAAACAAAAACTCATCATAACTTCTGACTCATTGATCAAAATGGAATGATTCAAAGCTTTTTGCGTCTATATTAATCTAGAAACCAATTTCAAATTTTTGTTTTTACATAAAGTGAATTTTTTGATATGTCCAAACTACCCATTAACAAAAAAAAGTAACATGTGAGGCTATAAATTTTGACTCATACTTCCAATTGTCCTAAATTTTAGTGCACGTGAAAGATATTCCTTGTCCAGACCTTCTATTAAAGTTTGGGTCCAAAATATGAAAATCTCCAATCACATGTACTTGCCCAAAATTGCTATGTTGCCAAATTTAGTAGGTTGGTCTTTTAGGGGTTAAGGCAACCTAATAGGACTATTTTGTATACATAGAATAGGTGCAATTAGGTTTCCCCTTACTAGTTTCTCAACATTTTACACTAAATAAATATTTAGTGTTATTATACAAGGATGCTATAATTTTTATCAACCAAGAACCTTGTGTGTGGCATGGGTTGGTGCACCAGTTGAAGGTTGGGTTTAGAGAATTGCATGTGCCTCTATGCTGACAAGCGGTGAGTCATGAGGTAATTTTTCTAGGGAAGGCTACCTAATTTCACTATTCAATGTAGTGCTTCATGACTATCATCATTCATCCATCGTCAACTCCACAAGCTAGATCTTGAGATAAGCACCAGTGAAAACCAAGGTTTTTATTTTGAGTGATGACACTCCCTCCAAAGTTGAAAGGAATTGGAGTGGTTCTTTGTGTAGATGTAGTGCACAAAATATGATCTCAACAAAATATAAAGGTCCCTCCCCAATTTAAAAAAAAAAATTCTTAAAAATTTTTGGCATCCCAAATGTAGATGTGTCTTGATCAAACTTAATTGAAATTGTGAAAGTATCCATTTTTGGTTTGAAATTGATCTTAGAAAATAAAACCTAATAAGTTATATTTCTATACTATTTCATTACTTTGAAAACATCCAAAAATTCAATGAATTATTGCAATTAGAAACTCCAAGTATCACAACATTGTATGTAGACTATTTCATTTGAATTTTCTTCTTTAAAATTGATTTTTGAATTAAAAAATATTGTTTCTCATTCTGTTTGTTGCCCTTGTGCTTTCTCATTCTGTCACAACAAAATTTCTTATTTGTTGAGGGTACAAATAATGCATTTTCATAATAAAACACAAAGACTATATTTTGCTTTTGTATATACTAGGAGGTTTGCGATCAGTTGGAAGCTTATAATGTAGGGAGTTGCTCAAGTGTGATAAACAAGTTATTCACTCCCTAACCAAATATCTCTAAACAAACAAAAACAAAACAAGGCCCTTTGTATTTCAAATCATCAACTTTTGCCACATTGGTGGTGATGCTCACACTTCCAATTATAAAACCTTCTAATCCTTAAACGTCGAAGTGGACTTTTTTTGTCCAATGGATGACAAAGAATCTCTCCATGTAGGACATAACTACTACGATTATTCACCCTCGGAATTTTGTGAGAGAAGGGTAGGTCTTCTAGAGTAGTATGACTTCCAATGAATATTTTTGATTTTTTTAAAGTAGATGATGTCACACGGTGCCAAAAGGAAGGATTTCCATGGTCACCAATTCATCCCTTAATCCCTAAAGGCCCAACCTTGTTTTTTGGGCAACATAACTTTTTGAGGCAGGTACATGTGAGAGGAGATTTGACTTATTTTGGTTAAATTTTTTTTACAAGGTGTGGATGAGGAATATCTACCATGAATGCTAAATTTCATTTCATTTGAGTATACAAGTGAAAAATTATGATGCAAAATATTGATGGTTTCTCAACTCGGGTAGCTTGGGTTGATAAAAAAAAATCACTTTTTTCAAAAATATAATTTTGAATATATTGAAAATATATGGAAATAAGAATATATTTTAAATATATGGAAAAAGCTTTCAATCAATTCATTTTGATCAATGAGATGAAAGTTATGAAGAATTTTAGTTTGTGGGCAATTATAGAATCTCTACTCTAAAATAAACTTTGAGGTCCTTCATTTAACTCAATTTTTAATACTTTTTGAAAAAAATAAAATCATAGGATGTAGATTGTTTATTACAACATTACAACCATTGGGATTGACATTTTTCAATTCCATAATTAAATTCTTCACAATTTAGTATTTTGAACCATTATCTACTTCTTTCTACTTACTATTTTTTCCTATATGTTGTACAATTCCAAATGATTCGAAATTTTTCAAGCATATAGCCAACTTGCCTTGAAGAATGAATCCAAAGATGCACCACCATTTTGGACATTTTTTCATACAAATGTGACCTTCTGAAGTGATGCTACACGTTTTTTTTGGAGGGCCAAAAAATAATTTGTGTCACTTCAAGTGTTAATATCTTGCAGTCCACACAGTGGAAATTTCTGAATTTTTTTTCACATCTTTTTCAAAACAACTTAGTACAAGATCCTACGGTTACATTTGTTCAAAAATGTTTTTTTCCTTAAATTTGATAGTTGTGTTAGAAATGGCAGTTTTAGAACGTTTTTGGTGAAAACATAGTCAAGGAACTTTAGGGGTGAAGGGCGAAATCTTCCCAAGTGCAAACATCTTATTCACCAAGGAGTAGCAAAGAGCAAAACTTTTGTAGCTATTGTTAAATTACTGAAATTCCTCAACTCATAGGACATGATTTCAACTAAGGTGAACCTGCCTATGACAAGCAGAATGAGTGTTTTGCCTTGTTACAATTAGCAAGAAAACTCAAAGATTTTTCCATACAAAGATGTCTATGAGAAAAGAAGAAAGCAATTGAAATTTTATTTTCCTAACAAAGTATGAATTTCTTATGAATTTTTGAAGTGTGATTACCAATTGGCCCCAAAGAGTCTGTAGACTATCCCCAAACCAACAAAAAGTGTATGGATGATGGCCATCCTACCACCTAAGGCACTCAGAATATTTCCTAACATGGGTACAATATTTCCCAACATGGCCAGAACATGAAATTTTTTATATATCACTTGCTTTGATGAATTTACACTGAAAAGCTAGTTCCTAAAACATGCACTAATAACTCCATCACCATCAGCCAAGCCATTGATTTTGGTCAATAACCAAAATAACCTTTCCTAGGTGCCTGTCATGGGTGGTTTGCCTGTCTAGGCAGGTTCACCTTACATCGATTAACTGTGGATGTGTCAATAATTTTCCAAAACCCTATTTCTAAAATGTTTAACCAAGTGCAGGCAACTTAATTCCACAAAAAATAATAAAAATTTAGAGATACTATTTTCGCAGTGATTAAAATTTAGCGCCATCACTGAAGGATATATCAGTCTGGTGAAAGGTCTTTCAAAATTAAAGCATTATAGCTGAAATATGCAACACATAGGGTACAACGTTAGTTCGTTGTTTCATTTCCCCTGAAAATGCTGTTTGTCAAAAGGGTTTCAACTTTGCTGAATTAGCAGACAGTGACAAACCAGGGGATTAACGGGACACGGGACCAAAGGAACCTCCAAGTGGTCTTATTATTAGAACAAGTAGCCTCTTATTGCAGCGTGCACCAAAGATCTAAAAATTAAAATCAAAAGCGATCTCCTACATGAATAATACCTCAGATGACTAACCAGTACTCCGCCATACCAACCTAAAAAAAATACAGGCCTGTGAGTTCCTATTCAGGGTTATTTCCCAAGGCCATCACATAAATGATTAATATACAACTTGCTGATGTATCCTACAACTCCGTGACTCCTCTAAAGCTGAGGTAAAACCACGCAACGAGAGGTTATTGGAAGGGATGGAAATGATGCGTCAAGTCCTCGGGACGGCAAATCTGGCCAGCAGGCAGAGAAAACTTGAGAACCGCTTCTTTGACCATCTTGTTGGACACTTGAGAGTGCAGGATGTGTCCCAGGAGCTCCACCCCCTCCACAAGCCTTGGCCCTGGAAAGCTGAAGCAGGAGTGATCGCAAATGTAGACTTCCCTCCTCTCCACAGCAGGTATGGACCAAAAGTCTGGAATGCGGCCAAGGATCTCCAGCTGCAGAAGCAAGAAGACTGCCTAAGTAATGTACACAGTAAAACCAGCACGCAATAAACTATGCAAGCCCACATTCATCAACCTATTATCAGTTCACCTACTTGATGGTCAAGTCATACTCTCGCGAGATGAATGTCGGGATTAAAATACATCCTCATATGAAAGAATCTGTTGCAAACCCCAAGGTGCAGAATTTCCTTTAGGCCCCACCTAAACCAAGCAAATAGCGGCAATTGGCTAACTGGAATTAGTTACTAAATGCCCGCACTGCCCAAGTTGTGTCAGATAGCAAATGGGCGCCAACCCCTGTTAACTCACTTGCAATGAAGCTACACTCATTTACACCAATTAACTCCCCCATTTTGAACAAGGAAACTAGTTGTGCCTATACCAATTGTATAAAGTGCTAACTCTGAACGCACGAAGTAGAAGCAGTTAGCTAACTACAAAGCCGAACTCCCCATCAGTAACCTTGCAATCGAGATCACACAAAAAGTTACTTAACTTCCAAACTAGCGAATTAACCTGAAAGTCCAGTTAGCTAACTTCCAACTAGGTAGTAATCTTAACATCAGGTACCTTCAACCTAGTTGATTAACTTAATTTGGCACGCGCAGGGCCTTAACCATTAGAAGTACCACATTTCACTTTAAAAACCATAATATATGTCTCTCCCAAGTACAACTTCGATAAAGTAACAGGCCTCCTACGACTTATTATCAACTCGAAGTGAAATATTGCTCCAAAATGGAAGCAGCACAAATCACACATTATCTGCATTGAACCAATAGTTTTCCTAGAAGTACGGTGAAGTGACAGAGATCAAAGACGATCCCATAAAAGACAGAAAGCGAGAAAAAGGATTACCTCTGCCAAGCTCCGATCCAGGCTGGACCAGCGTGGGGCTAGAATAAGAACTTCTGGAGCATAAGCTGTAAGCCGTTGGAAATGCAACGTTTCTGGCGGACACCCAGGTTTTTGCAGCCCTTCAGAACCCCCAGCCAGCGTCACCATTTCGAACGCCCAGTGTCCTCCCAATTGTAGCGGATCCATCCCTTGCAGTAATAAAACCCGAGGTCTGTCTTGGCTGGCTACTGCAGCCGCAACACGCCGAAGCCGAGCTCTAAGTGAGTCAACAAGCAAGCATGCTTCAGAGTAGAGGCCAACAGCTTCTCCCAAAGTCATTATTGAAGCTAAAGTGTCGGTTACCTGCATCATCAACAAAAAAATAGTTGCAATCTATGAGCTCAGAGAAGACGCTGCTTTAAGAGGAGCACAACCAGAAATTAATAAAATCAGCATGCTTTCCACCAATCTCAAGTCAGGTATCAAGAGTTTTCAGAAAGGAAGGCAAACTTGTAAACCACGGTTTGAAAGTAACACTGCATCGTGGTTCCCTACCGTTTTAGGACTGAGAGTGACCAATTTGGTGATGTTCTTGCTAACCACTCCGGACTTCGCCAACATGGAAGTCAGTGTCGTGTCATGCATATCGCATTGTTCACAAACATCCTGCAGTACAGTATCGTTATTGTTCTATGACACCAAATAGAATTGGTGGTGGCAAAAAATTATACGAGGTCGTGAGATTGAGAGCTGGCCATTAGAATGATAATACATCCACAAGAATCAGGTCCATCCAACTGCAAGCAAATCCTTACCTGAGATATAATAAGATCAGGTTTCGCTTTACTCAACCATGATACATCCAACCGGCAGTAGCTTTCTTTCTTGGCTGCTAAAGTTTTCAACTGTCAGAAAACAGTGAGCAAAAGCATCAGTAAGGCATAACATCTACTCCACCACAGGAACCAAAACAACATATAGAAACTAATGAAACTAGTTCTTTCGGACGAAATTAACCGGGCCTCGAGACTGGAAATTTCGTCAATTTCCAGAGATTCAATTTTTAATCGTCGCTCGGACAGTCTGATGACGATCTAGCAAAATGAGATTTTTTTACCTTTAAAACAAAGGTGATAAATATCGAATGGCCCAACGGCAACACTGAACTTCGTTAAACACAATTCAGATACTTACCGCAAAGTCCACGTTCTTGCTAGACATAGAAGCAATATCAACTTTACTCGAACATACCTGAAGAGGGGAACAAAAGCACAGAATAAAATCAACCTCAGTCAGCAATAAACTGATCCAAGGAAGCACCACACGATGAACCACCATCCAATAAAGGTCAAAGCAAATTTTCAATAGCATGTAAAACTTACAATGTGTCGTCTTGTTTTGACCCCAGGCGGTCTATCACACATATCCGTAATTGCTATTAGTCGATCTCCTGCACCTGAAATCACCAATCCACAACCAAAAATGAGACTCAAGGGGAGAATAAAACAATAAAGAAAAAGTCAAAAAGACGAATGCAACAAGCATTCTTTCTCAACAAATGAACAATACAAAAGAAGCCTCCAGTATGTTGCTGATTCTCTTGTTCCAGCCGAGCAAAACAGAGAAAACAACTTCAAAACAGAGAAAGGCGTGAGCTTACCGATCTCTATAAGAATCTCTGTGGCGGAAGGCAGTAACGAAACTATCCGCTCTGGCAACCGTTTCCCATTCAAAGGTTTTCCGATCCTACTAAGCAGTTGTTGCTGACCAACATCTAGTTTATACTTTTGACCATTCCGAGGCCTTTCTAAAGTTAGGCGACTGCGAGAGTCTGTATCTCTTTTCCTAGGGTCATCCTGGACGTTACCTTGGCCACGCAAACTACCGCTTGTTGTGACCCTCATTGACGGTAAACCAGAGCCATTAGAAGATACAGTTTCAGATTTACCCAAGTGATTAGAGGGCCTCATTCTGGTGGTTTCATGCTGAATAAGATCTGAATATTCACTAAAACTATTACCCCTCTGGTGCCGTCCTATATTCAAACTATCGCTACCATTGCATTGACTATCAGCAGATTTACCCCATACTTCTGATTCAGACCTCACTAACCTGTTAGTACTACCACCCATATCAAAGGACTCTGACCGCCGGATTTGAGATGCTTGAGGTCCTTCAAACATTGCATCGGAAAATGCTCTCGGAGATAAAGACCTCACTCTCTCAAAGATGCGGGTATGCGAGCCTTCCTCTTGCGCAGCCAGGAGAACTCTCGATAATGATTGAGCTTTCGTGGTACTTCCTGGCGTATCGATCTCGGTTAGAGTGATACTAGAATGATAAGGCACAAGCTCCAGCGAATCTTCTCCCAGAGCAGCTGCTACAGCAGCAGCGGCCGCTGCCCCAGCGGCAGCCGCCGCCACTGGCCCGGCCCCAGCAACAGCTGATGCAGACGCAGCAGCAACAGCAGCAGCTTTCGTAGTATTTGTTCTGAAGAAAAATAGTATGAGCTTTCAGTATCCAACAAGGAGGATGTATGCATAATTACAATCGAATATCTTGTAAGGCCAAAAGATATGCATAAAGATGTCATTTTTTTCTCTGAAGAAGATACCTGCAGCACTCCACAAAGGCAGGTGCCACGGTAGGATTGCTGCCAAAATGCAGGTGTACAAAGCTCGCCATTGCATTCCCCAGCATAAAACCTTCTAGTTCCTCTCGTGCTTCATCATAATCAATTTTCATCGTCAACCTGATCATTGTTCACCAACGTCAAGAACGAAGTAGACAGAATTGTGGAGGTTTGCGAGGACCACCCAACAGAATCAAAAGCGTGGCTTAAGCCCTAAAGGTCCAAAAAATAATGGTTTTCAAATGACCAATTCGATTGATCATATTGTCAAAGATATAAATTCAATGGGGCTAAATAGAAGAAACTAGGACAAATGAAAGTCTCCCTGTGACCCACACAAAACTGCTGAACAAAACAAGAGGCCCAATTTGGGCCCCTTGGTGCTTAAGGAGTTAAAATTAAATTCAACGATTGCATTATCCTGGCGCGACGTGACACATGATAGAGACAAAGACTGTCAGAGAGAAAGACTCACCCTCTAGGGCAATCAGTGATCTGGTTTCCTTGAGGATAAAATATCTCACTCGAGTGGTATACTTGGCCTCGAATTTCACCGACGATTGCTGGAAAGAGTACACAGTCATTCCGGGGTGTGACCTGCCAGCACCCATCATGTAATATGAATATGATAGCGGGATGTCTACCTCCGAAAGCATTCATCCAGGTTAGAACTCGTTGAGTACCCCTGGTTTAGTAAGTAAAACTATCCCCAAGAGACTATTAATTCATGACAGCCTTAATCTGAATAAGGGAATGGACGTGAAATTCCTCATATCAAACATGAGATAAGAACAATAAATTGTAACAAATCACGACAGTGCACCCACAGAAAAAACCCAATGAAAAAAAATCAATAATTTATATCACGTTATCTTTGAGAAAAGAATAGAGGAACCAATGATATGATGATCTTCATAAAGACCAGAAACCGGTAGTGCTCTCAACTACCTCATGACTTACAGAAGGTTAACCTTCAGGTGCAGTATCTAATTAAAAACAACCATGACTTCACAACACAATCCCCAGATAAATTGTGAAAACTTTTGCAGCATTGCAATACAAACAAGGGAGGAAGAAAACCTCCACAATCTTGAATATGAAATCAACAACGAAGCATACACGATAGAACTTGACTCACCTTCACATAGCCTTCATGCTTGACGGGTTGAGTGCGCGTAGCAAATGGAAATACCCCACACATAGGAAACACCTCCTCATCTGAGCCCTGCTTGTCAGCACCAAACCAATAAGAAACTAACGAACTGAAAATGAACGACCTGTCTGGGGGATCAAAACCAAAACAGCTACATTGGACAAATAGTTCTCCCAACTAATGGACATGGCCATTACAGTACTTCCTTGCTGGGAAACAAGTTGCAAGCAGTTAATAGTCTGAAAAGAAAGATACCTCAATGCCTTGTGACAAATACATAAGGCCTCCACACTCGCCATAAACAATGCCCCCCGCAAGAGCAAAAGCTCGGACAGCATACAGCATTGGTTTGTTGGCTGATAATTGCTCCACATAAATTTCTGGATGTCCTCCACCAAAGATGATTGCATCCAACCTGGGTGGAAGCAAATCCCGCAATGGAGAAAAATACACCAGTTCTGCTCCAGATTCTGCACATAATCAAATTCATAAGATGATAGAATCATACAAACTGCAGTAGATTTCTATGACATAAGAGCTTCATAGACTGGCAAGTAATATATGAAGGGATCGTACATTTGACACATAGGTGACCTCTTGCAACTAGCAGGAGAAATAACTCAGAATATCCAGTGAAGCTGTGATTCACATTGTGTCCATACCTTCCAGAAGATTTAGATTGGCCTGATAGTAAAAGCAAAAAACTTCGTCCCGTGCAATTCCAATTCGAACATACTTCCCTCCAGGTGGTGATGTCGGACTTTTACAAGAAGACGTGTCCTCGGACAACTCAATGCTGTTCAAGGGCTCACACACTGCAGCTGCTTCTAAGACGGCGTCTAAATTGATGTGTTGCTCTACCAAATCAGCAAGTCGTTGAATGTAATTAGACGAGCTGTCGTCGGCCTCTGTTGAAATTATGCCCAAGTGCCGTTGAGGGAGTTGAATATCAGCTGTCTTCGGAACACCTCCTAGGACTTGAATGCCGGGTTCAGTTGTCAAGACTGCCTCTGTAAGCCACGCAGTATGAGCAGGACTCCCGACCTGCCGAGACAATTGATTTCAGTTAACCCTTAGAGCCTCACGTATCCACACTCCATCCATTTGAATATTTTGAAAATCTCACTTCATCCATCCAATTGGTAATCCTCTAAGAAGCTCGCCAGGAAGAACATGATATATAGGAAAGAAGACAGAGGATGCTCTATATTATTGAGTGGCTATTAGGGAGTACCTAATATTGTACATAATCTATTCTAGGAAATCTTATTAGTCTTAGTTTGAGCACCTATGTATAACAACAGCTCGGAAGCACAATCAGCTTTGAACATGATGGTAAAAAATCCCCATCAACTTCTTAAATAGGCTCCGAGACGGGGATCATCAGTACCTTATTAAACACAACACCTGCAAATTTAAGGGCAGGATCAAAAGTAGTGTATCCCCGAATGATGGCTGCCGCACTGCGTGCCAGAGTCCAGCAGTCAAGTACTAACAAAACAGGTGCAGACAGAAGCTTGGCCATTTCGGCAGTGCTTCCCACATCCGATCTGCCATCTTGACCATCATATAGGCCCATGACGCCCTCCACAATTGCAACATCCGTGTCAGCCACCCGTGCCCTAAAACATGCCAGATTCACATCCCTGCGAAAGACCCACCCTGGACATCCTCAGGTTTCCTCTAAGGATCTAACATTCAGAATTCACTAATCGAGAATAGTTGTTAGAAACACAAGATGCCATGCTGGAGAACAGAACACTCTTGGGTACTACGGAAACTGGTTTAGGATGAATCAATATACTAAAGGGACACAATGTAAACTTCATAGATTAAAACTCTCAAGTCACTCAAGTTACCTGCTCAGCATCCAACCATCGAGGTTATACGAGCTGCGACCTGTGGCAGCACTGTGGTGCATTGGATCCAAAAAATCTGGTTTTCCCCAAACCCAATGCAAGAAAAATTCTTAGCAATGGATCATCAATCAGGAGCCATAAGGTAGATGATAATGAAACTATTTGGGACCTGATCCTGTCTCTTACACTGACCCTATTACCAATAGCAACTCATCCATTCATACACTCGATTGCACTTATTAGCAAGTGATGTAAGCATGACCTGGTTAAATGTCAATAGCCCTGATTTTAAAATGGAAATGAAGGTGTACACTATCCCTTCAATAGTGGTCTATAACCTCCCACTTTGAATGATCCCATGAGAAATTCATACACAGTGACACAAAATCCGTCTCGAAAGATTTGGCTCTTGTACCCAAAGTGATCTCTCCGACCTCGAAGAATCTTCAAGCAAAATTCATATTAGAAGACCTTGCTGAGGATTCAAAAATCATAAACCCACCTGGTCCAATCTTAAAGGGCTGGACCCGCAACCCTCGTCGGGTGTACGCAGCCATGAGTGCCACAGCAATGGAGGTCTTGCCAACCCCACTGCATGTCCCTGCCACCACAATGGTCCGCATGTTGCCTCCTTTTGCAATATATCTCCTTCCCCGGCCGGTGTGATCACCAAACTACGTCCATTCGGGTCTCGTGACTGCACTTGCCCAATGCATTTGCACCAATTGCCACACTCAAATGCTTAGATTGGAAATCCTACGTGCGAATACCTGTGTCTTTCATAACCTAGCCTGTGACCAAAGCTTGGGTTCCAGCTCCAACAAGGAGACTTTCGCCAGATTGACTCCACGAAGCTTCTTCATGTGCACCGTTCATGCCGCTACCATGCATCAATGATCTCTACTCCCAAACTAATGTTAGGGGTCGAGGTTTTCAGAATACTCTCAAAGGAGGAGCTCAATATGCACTCCTCATCCCAAGAGGCGAAGGGTCAATCTTGCTCTTTCGAGTAACCCTACAACCTAAATTAAATCAGTCAAGATGACCCCCTAACTTAAGATTCCATCATCGTCCTCTTCCTTCGAGAACCAAAACCACGCGAGAACTGAGATACTAAGGATAACAAAAGACACAAGCAAGAATTAGCACTAAACAAAAAGAACAATCTGAAATTATAAGTTCGCAATCAACGATTGCACAAGCCCACTCAAACAAGAGTATATGATTCCAGAGCTTCAGTTCTCAAGCCCTGCCTCACGTCACCTAATTGCCTACCTCCTCCTAGACCACACCAACCCAAGGATATTTATTAAAAAATTAAAATTAAAAACTTTCACACACTCTCCGAGAATGTCCCAGCCTCCATCTCCAATTTCCCACTAACTTAGACGCTTACAAGAATTCCTGCGCCATTCCAACTCTGCCTTGAAACCACTCCCCCACGGCCCCAATCACAGATACCGAACACCCCAAACGGACGGTGGAGAAAGCCCTCTCCACCAGAACCCCAGACATTCAAAAAACAACAATAAAATCTCAACTTCCAACGATCACGTACAGCAGTACAGCAGTACAGAATGCCAGATTATGCCCGATTACCCCCAGTCTGTCACGACTGACGGAGAACTCAAGACGGGAGGACACCGACAGGAGCAGTCACAGACGGATTGATTCGTACGCACGATGAGGAGCACAGGCACCTGTACAGGCATTCCCCCCTCTCATCAATCGCAACAGGACAACCACCAGAAAAGAAGAAAAAAGAAAAGCCTGTTATACCCCAGCGACTGCTATAACAACCCAAAAGCGAGACAATCCAGGGAAAAGTGTTGATACCTACCACCAACAAATTGAGCAGTGATGCTTCAATCTGTTCTCTCTCTCACAAACTAACAAGTACACTACTGCCCTAGCTTAATTCATGTTGCAACCTCCTGTTGCAGTATCGGTCTCCATTGCTTTGAAAATCTAAAAGAGAAACACCTTCTTCCAAGAGCGAGGAACAGCAGCTTGTAAGGGATTTCGGATTTCTCCGTTGGATTGCGACAACCAAGGCTTTCGAAATATCCGCCCTGCAGTGCAGGCACGGCAAGCCCCAGTTCCGGTGGCAGGACCAGCGCCCGGGAGCTACGACTAAGGCCAGCCAATGACCCCTTCTCACTGGATCAAGTTTGGTGACTGTGCCAAACTGGTCCAGTTGGAGTTGGATCCAATCAGATTTGAAAAGAAAAAAAATTTAAAAGAAAGGGAAGAGTTACAAAGTTAAAAGTCCATTTAATTTATTTTTTAAATATCCAATGCTACCGGTATAAAAACTTCATCATTTCATGTACATGCAATGAGTTTTAACGAATGTTCAGTTACTAGTAGAATGATGGGTCTTCAGCATCAAGGAATAGTGTTATAGCTTGATGCCCAGGGCCCACAATAGCACCAAGCTAGGGCTAATCAAAGCCTTGGGCATGCATCGTGTTTTGACACTAGTTTTTAGTGCCCCAAGATCACCTTTTCTATTAGAGTGTAGATTTGGGGAGTTGTGTAGCACGAGTGTTTTGAAATGAAAGTAGTTGTTAAAGATATTTTTAGAGTTTTGAAAAAGATGTGTTCATAGTTTGGAAATGATTTTTTTTATTTGCAGGGTCGATGGGTACTAGTAAGATATGTTCAATACGAGACAACAATATTATGGACATTTGTGTTTTGAAGTTGCAACAATGTCAAGAGTATAAATTGAAATTGAAATTGATCTCATGCATTCAAAATTTTAGAAAATTGAGAGCTACAAAGTGAAATAACAAACTTCAAAAGTCTATTTTCAAGTTATGTTATATAAACACATCAAAAAGTATTAAAATTTGAAACATTATTGTCACACACCTTAGTGACATTTTTGCAAACTCTCCAACATTCCACTTCACTTCTAGTGACACCAAGGGTCATGATCTCCTAACATTGCACATACCATGTACAACAACATTAGGTTTCAACATTAGTCACAAATTCCCTATTTTCCTATGATTCCCTTCATTTAACTCTCAGAAGACATTAGGCATGCCATTTCATGGCATGGGTTGGAATTTTCATTGATGTCCAAGCGCTTGATGGTGACATTACTCACCAATGAGGCTAACTACCCTTGAATAACATCCAACTCTCCCCACTAGGCCCAAACAACCTTACTTTAAGACTCACCTCATGACTTGTTAATTGGGACTCGATGCCACGGTATAGTGTAGAGTGGGACACTATCCAACTAGTGTTAAAGAGTGTCTAAGATCACTTCGCAATGTCATGAAGGCAACAGTGAGGCTCCATCACCAACCTCACCGCATGTAGTTACTTTGGCTTATCATGGCACCATTCAAGAGTGAGGAGAAGACCGCCATTCCTCATAATACTATCTACAAGATTCAATAGACTTCCCCTCCTATAGTCACTGAGACATCCAAGACACACTCCCCCCTTAAGAGCATATCAAATTCCATGCTTTGGCCTCAAAATTGAACTTGCAAGGACTCATGATCTTTCCATTGGGATAACTTTGAGCTTTGAGCTTCAAATCCAAAGCACAAGCCCTCTAGACTCTACCTCCTTTTGTTTATCCATAACTTCTAGTTCATAGCTAAGCTCTTTGCAAGCGTTACCATTCTAGAATTTTGTCTCTTTAGCTTTCCAAAGATATGTGGCTTGCTCTATTTGGATGATGAATTCCTTCCTTAATCCCCACTCCACGTCCCACTACTTTGGATTTGTGAAAGGGACATTGCCTCATAATGTGTATTCTCATGTTTTTTAGACCCATGGACACATGCATTTGTCAAATTTTCATGCATATGTGGCACACCACTTGCTTCATTCTTACCCCAAGCATTGTATCTCCTTGTCTAATTAGGACTCCTCATTTCTAATCACCTAGATTCTTATAAGGCTTGGGAAGTTGATCCCTAGTCCCCCTTGCCCACAAAGGTGTCACAAACACACCTTGTAGTGAAGGTTGTGACGATTATGACTTCTTTTAGCTTGATGCCTATTATTTAGAACTACCACCTTATGCATTGATAACAACCTCATTCAATGAGGCATTGTGGAAATGAAAAAATCAAGCATGTCTTTAGAGAGTTTTTCCTATGTACATTGAATTAAAGCAAATCATGTACCCATGTTACATGGTCACCTATGCTTGTTTTAAATGTGGATTTTCACATTTTTTCATAGATTCTCTATGGCATTTTAATATAAAAATGTAGTGGCTAATGTATCTTTCATACAAATGCAATGGTTGCCAATTGGTCACACATTAGAAGAAAATGGTGTCTACTACAACTAGGTAAACAATGATTACTTGTCTTATACAACTCACTTTACGATTGCAAGCAAGGTTCTAAGCACCAAGTCTAACATGTATAGAGTTATTGGAGTTGCAAGATAGTTGTAGAGACGAATAGAGATTTTGAAGTCACTGATAAAGTTTGCAAAAATTGATTACATTCATTATAATTTTCCATCCTCTATACATTGCAAAAGTTAATGCGAACTTTGGAACTTTATGTGAACATCATTGTGTTGATCATTAGTTGAAAAAGATGACTATAATTCTACTTCAAAACAACAAGCCCAATAGCATTTTAATATCCTTGTACAATATACTAGTATAGTCCTAGAGAAGTTGTACAATAATTATTGAGTAGTCATGACAAACATTGTAATGTGGCCACTCTAGGTTTGATTTGAAGATTAAGATTTTAGGGTTCTTTTTCAAGTCCCTCTTGTTTTCCTAACACAAATACTCCTAATATGATGTAATATCCTTGCTATAGTTGCTCTTATTTCTTCTTATCACAAGATTGTACTAGTTTTCTTCCATTGTTATAACTTGCATTATACTTCCTCTTCTATAACACCATCCTTTTTTGGAATCCCAATCATGTTTTGTATTATTGAAAATTTGTGAATCACTTGGTGCTAATAATTACAACATGATTAGATGGACTTTGGATAGGTTTGTAATGTATTAATGTGTTAAAAGGTAGAAGGTAGTAGTAGGTATGAAAGAAGTTTGAAGGGATTTGTACCTTGTGTGTGCAATTTGCAATGTGCTAGGAATCCTATATAAACATTTTATTTGTGAATTTGTGTTCAACTCTACATATTCATGAGCAACACATGCATGGTCATTGTAACTCATTCTTAGGTGTTCACTTATGTAGAACATGTTTTCAACAATGTTGTAGCTACAATGTCATTCATGCTTTTGAATTGTTTTCAACAATTGTTATCAAGGATGTATGTAGTAGTTATTGTTGTTGAGAAGTTATATCTTAATCATTCAATGTATAAAGAATGACCTTTGAATGAGTTCATCCCACATTCATGACTAAAAAAACAATGGTTGCAATTGAAATCCAAAGTATTGACATTCATTGCAATTCGATTATTTCTAAGGATCGACTAAAAAACCAACATGACCATTTTATGCAACATATAGAAACAACTAAAATCAATTATTGGAAGGTTTTCAATAACTATAGAAAAAATTGGAAGTAAGAAAATTGCTTAAATTCCTTGAAAACAAAAAGCTTCATGGATATCCAATACAACTTTGCCACATCACTGTGCCTATGGAATTTGATGTGCATCATAGTCATTTTTTAGAGCAACTACTTTTCTATTGCCACAATTGAAAATGCCATATATGATGGCATGTAGTGGTGGGATTATTGAGTTGATGTGTTGGTATAGCACAACACTGAAAACATTGACAAAACTTGTTAATGAACTTCCAACTAAACTAATGGATGAGAAATAACTCCTTTGTCATTTACAACTATGTGTTCAACAACAACTTGTCCATAATAATTGCAATTCCTTGGATTAGCACTAGTTGCACATGTCTCCTACCCAAACTTTTCTTGGGGTGAAATAGTGCTAGATTGCACCTACAAAGAATAATTTGGCTAAAAAAATAGCAACAAATCATGAATTTTTTTTGCTAGAAACTTCAAATTAAAAAAAAAAATCTTGGATGAAATAACCACATTGTGGATGAAAATAGAGTTTTGGATAAATAATGTGATATGTGCTAATTTGATATTTTCTATCCAATTTTGGGATGAATTTTGAATTTTGGAGCACCAATATAACATTTTATATTGCCACTTTGGGACTTCATAAAAAACGAAAAATAAAATAGCCCTAGTCCCCTACAATTCAAAAGCAATTATAAATATAGTAAGACAAACTCAATTTCTTCTAGTGACAACTCATATATCTAACTACCTATGCAACTCCTTGGAGGGTTTATAAAAATTAGTTATAGTGTATTCATCCGAAGCTAATTGAACAATTGATTTACTACACAAAAGGATGTATTAGAAATGTTCATAGCATTGTCATTGGTAATGAAAAAAATAAGGGTGAGTACTAGGGCATTTTTTTTTCCTATTTTTTATGAAGTGCCAACGTGGCAATATACAATGTTACAGTGGTGCTCCAAATTTCAACATTCATCTATATATAGGATATAAAATATCACATTAGCACACAACACATAGCCATAATCATGCTTTCATCCACACAATCTCGCAATTACTTCCAAGATTTATTTAAAAAAAATTTGAAGTCTTTCGACAAAAACCTTGACCGTTAGTCACCATTTTCTTAGCCTTTTTTTTATATTTTTTATTCTGGTGCAATCCGACACCATTTCACCCCCAAAAAGTCCTGATGTAAAGCCCTGGTGTGTACTTTAAATGAATGAAGAGAGAATGTAGTCCATGTGTACTCTCTCTCTCTCTGGGCCGAGTGATGATTATGGGTGCACAGACCTTACTGTAGAGAACCCGACAAGTGAGTCAGAGTCAGTCCTTTGACACAACTAGCTGACCCTCGAAAGATATTGAATCTGAGCCATCGATTTCCATCAACGGAGGCCAGGCCGTCCATTTGTCCTCTTCAGTTGTTGAGGTCCGTCGGGGGTGGGGCACGCTACCTTGCCTTACATTTTTGGCTTTGCGTGCTGGGGTTGAATGCCATTGAATAGTAAGCTTAAGTATCCTATTGCCGTACCTTCCTGTCAACTGAAGGGGACGGACGGACGGACGGACTGCAGACGGAGGTTTGAAATCCGCTGCCGCTGTAACCAGAGAATTCTCATCTGCCTGGGGCGACTGGCATGGGGTGAAGTGTGGCCAGCCCGATGCTGAATATACTAGTAACTTACTCGAGTGAGTGGATGGGGCTAACTTAAAATACGGCATCCTCCCCCCGCCAAGCCACTTGTGGCTACTTGTGGTTTTGTATCTTGGGTAGGGGAGCCAACCCATTCCTGACCATTTAAGTGTTTAGACTTATTTGGAGGGCGTGCTCTTGGGGGGGTAAATTTCCTCATATGCAGAAAAACAGTCTGCATGGTTTCCATAATTTTTCAGATTTTTTTTCCTCAAAGCAGACTTACCATGAATTAACCCCTAAATGTCCAAGGCCTGTTTGGAGCTCCTTGAAATTTGCTCTAAATTGAACAAAAAGTCAACATTTCCATAAGTTGTACCAATTTCTTTTGAATTGTAACCGTACAAATTCTAACTAGACATGTTAGAGGTCACATAGGAAAAGAAAATATAACCATATCTCTTACAGATTGAAAGATTATAATGTTTGATCATGAGGGTGTAAAAACTGTGAAAATTTTTCAATTCACTTTTTGCATGTCAACTCTAAAAAGTTGGTCACTAAAAAAATATGAGGTTATAGGACCTAGCATGCACAACCCGAATCAATTTACGGTTATTAAAAATCTATTCTACAATTTTTTTAAATGAATTTCTAATGTGATTTTGCCTCCAAGATCTAGTGTATTTGAGGCTCATTTTCAAGAGCCCTCAATACTATGGAAAGTCAAGATTGCAATGGGCATCCTTGCACTAAATCTTCAATAGAAAACTCATAATCTTTTATTTTTCAGATCAACTTTTTGATCCTAAAACTAGACTTCAAAAAGAATTCTCCAAAAATAAAAACTACTAAAAATAGCAATTTGATTGGATTTTACTTAATTTCAAAGTTTTCAAAATACCAAAATCTGGGTCCTTGGGCATTTAGGGATTAATAAGCTAGAGATTATGTCCCTCCCATACTGGTGACATACGCGTTGGTATTCCACTCACAGGTTGGAAACAAAATGGACAATGCTTCATTACTGTGATGGAGAACTGTAGCACAAAACTATGTTTTCAATGAACACCTCATACTGTGGTATGTAAATTTGGCTCATTGCTAGGTGTCATCTTACCAAATAGCAATAGAGTTCCCAACCATTGTGTGTTAGAATTGATCATTTATTTCTCTCACACTGCACGGAAATAGAATAGCATACCTTGCCCAAATGGGGGAGTGGTCAGGAATGGTTTGCCTCCCCTAGCTATTGAATCTTTGAAAACCATACCTACTCACAAACTAAAAATCCTCATAACATTCATCTCATTAATCAAAATAGAATGATTCAAAGCTTTTGGCATATATATAAATCTAAAGAATCAATTTCAAAAATTTTTTTTTTTAAAAGGAATTTTTTAGGAATTTTTTGAGTTGCCTGGGCTGCCCGCCATCAAATGAAAATTACATATAATGCAATAACTTTCTAACCATGTAGTCAAAAGTTATGAAAATTGTTGAGCCTTAAAGATACTCCTCGGGCACATGTTATGTGAAAATTTCATAGACAAAAAATAAAAATTCCGTTTGTAGTGAGCTGCCCGAAATCACTACGTTGCCCAAAAAACATAGCTTGGGCCTTTAGGGGTTAAATTGAACAATATGTGTGGCCTTCCCAACATTGTAGAAAATTCTCGTATAGAATATGTGGAGGCACAAGCTACCATAGGCCCAAATATGACAATATTGATGAAATTTTGATAAAAAGTAAACACTAAGGAGAGTCATAATATCTACATTTACCTCATCCTCAAGTTGCCCTAGTACATTTATTGTCCTCATAAAATCCTATAACTCCAATTTCACTATCTTAATTATTGTATTGGTCAATTTATTTAGCTATAAAATTAATAGCATTCTGATGATTTATAATTTTGTAGAATTTTTTTTAAAAATTGCAACTTCCTAGTGGAATCTATAGTACTCCAAAAAGGGATTTTGTGTATTGTGATGACAATACAATAGATGGGGTCTTTGACTATGAGGCCATTGTATATTACTTTGTTAAGTAAATCAACCTTATACATAGATGAGAGCGACCACTGGAGAGTTACTTTGTATGGAAAAGTCTACCTTCCACATGCATTGTGTATGGTTTTGACCCATCTAATAGGATTTGTAATTTGTACCCATCAAACATTGATTGGATTTGCCCTAAATGGCGGAATAAACTTCCCTTTCCATGCCTCAAATCCATACATGTCTTGTACTTTTATACTTTTATACTAGCCTCATATTTTGGCAAGTATAAAAGTATAAGATATGTGAACTTTGTATAAGACATGTACAGATTAGAGGCATGGAAAGGGAGTTGTGTACTTTATTCAAACTATACTTCAATATTTGGGTATTTTGGAGTTGGAAGCACATTAAGATTTCCATGAATTTACAAGATATGGATGTGCAAAATAGAGCACAAGCAAGTTAAGGATGCCTATATACACATTAAAAATAAATCAATGCATTCACTACAAAAAAACAAGTGTCCACAATGACTAACACAACAATGAATGCAAAATAACTATTTTGCAATCATTGTGGACAAGAAATGGCCACTACAATCATTGTGGACTAGTCATTTATACCCTTTTTTTTATATTGATTCTAGTGATTTCTTCACATCTTACAATCCATTTGATTGTGGAATATACACCTTTTCTTGGCATTTCATATCCAAATACATGTAAAGGTAATTTTAAGGCTTAAACAATGATGTCCAAAAATTCCAAAAATCTTATAAAGGATTTAAAGTTATCCCACCTTGTTATAGTAAAAATCTAAAATATAATATATCATTTTTATTGTGCATGCAATTTTTAGTATTTTAAACTACACCCCATATGCCCAAATGTGGAATGTGGTGTGACCCATTAAGGAGTTAACCCCCAAAAGACAATTGTCCATTGAATGAACAACAGCAAATCCAGGTAGGTTCTTATGAAGTCAACTTTGGTCAAATATTCTTCAAATTTTGACACAAGGTGTGAACATATCCCTCCTAAGTAGGATTCAAATTATTTCCAATTGGGTGCAAGGATCAAAAGTTATGCTATCCTAAACTTTTAATTTAGTTTAGATAGCATGTGCAAAACAACTCTTCTACTTTTGAAACTTGGCATGTATGTAACTTGCATGATACAAGATGCAAATAACCATATGTAGTGTAAAAATCTTATTGTAGGAGGAGTTAACCCCTAAAGTCCTTTGTTCCCTTGGAGGACAAAATGGATTTTGGTCAGGCTCCTATGGTCTCAATAGTCATCTTGATTTTTTGAAACTATTTTGGAAGATACAAAAATACAATTGCTTTCTAGAAACATAATTTTTATTTCTTTCAGTGCTCAAGAGCAAAAGTTATGGGTACGAAAAGTCCTTTTTTCCAATGTGGTAGGTAGAAATCCTCTCATACAATTTTTCTTTTCTTAAAAAGAATTTTTTTGTTTCTCATAGATTGTAATTTTATCTATATGAGAAGTTTTGATTCATTCCATTTGGATTTGTTATGTGAAATTTATTTTTTGGGCAATTAGAGCATCTTTTAAAAAAAATAACTTATAGGATTCATTTGTGAATGCAATTTTCACAATTTTTCAAAAAAAATTGTTTGACAAGGTTAAGTTTGCTTGCTAGAACAAATCTCACCATTGGAATTATTGTGTTTAATCCCACCTAAGAGCTATTAATGATTTAGTTTTTCTTCCAATCTTGAATCTACTTATACTTAATAATTTTTTAAAGAATGAAAATCAAGTGTATTTAATTTTTTTTCCCTAAAGTTTCACCTCAATTCTTTAGTACAACTTTTTATTCATTCAAAGTCTATAGTATGAAAAATTTCTAGAAATGGTTGTCAAAGTCATTTGAAATTGCAAGCCAATATTCAAAAGAATTTTTTTTCCAACTTAGAATGCTAATATCTTCGAGTTTGTATAGTCAAGCTTCATGAAATTTTTACCAAATGATTTGAGATTGGTGAAGTACAAGATCCTATGGTTAGATTCTAAAAAAATCGTCTTTTGTGTTTTCTTGAATGAACACAGTAGATTGGTAGTTTTGAGTTGTTTTTGATAGAAAAATGGACTTGGGACACTTGAGGTTGAAGGCTATTGGTCTTTTTAAGCATGCTCAAAAAAAAACTTTTTCTTTTAGCTTCAAATGTTCTAATCTTTCAATTTGTGCGGTCAAAGTTTCTGAAACTTTTTCCACACATTCCTTTCGTAGTCTAGTACAATTATATATGGTGAAATTTTGAAAAAAAACTTTTGTTTCAATTTTTTCTCATTGCCCTACAAAGTGGCAATTTTCACGATTTCTGCTTGAAATATGCCTCTAGGCTTTAGGAGTTAAGTGAGTTGAAGAAAACCTTACTCATTCCCAAGGTGTAGTTATAGAATCTATAGTGAAGATGTGAATTGTAGGAAATTTTGATTTTAATCTCTAATTTTCATGTTTCTATAGTGCTTTAAAGGCTAATTTGTGAATATTATCAATAAAGTAGGCTTTACTATAGTTTATCATCAATAGATGAATGGTAGCAGATGAATGGGGTGCAAATCTATAGTATCGGTTATTTACTTGTCAAATGAACATAGTGAAGAGGACGATGGTGAATTTTTGGAGGCAGTCTGGAGAAGAGATTCAGAGTTCTTGTGGCGGTGTGGCCGGCAATTTGTGGAGTGATCAATAGTTTTGATGTAATGTGTGAGTGTGAGTGAATTTTGTTGTACTGTTGGATATGTTCTATTGTGCTGGATCTATAGTTGTTACGTAGTGAGGAGTTGGAGAGGAATGAGATACAATTGTAATATTTTCCATGCTGGAATATAATGCGGAGATTATGGGATGAGAGTGCTGTGATCAATTGTGTGGAAATTGTGTCTATGAATTCCTGTAGGTGTTATGCAATTGAATTTTTTGCTATTGTCATATGCATGATTGAGTGTGCTGAATTGTGTGTATCAATTGCGAGTGTGTGATGATGTTGAGTGTTGAGTCTATAGATTTAATCTCGTGAGGAATTTCTATTGTTATGCTTGGTAGGAATGGATTTTGAGAACATTGTTGCTTTATCTATTGTGAGGATACATTGGATTATGAGAGTATCTATAGTGAGCATTAGGAATGGCTATGTGTTTAGATCTATGGATTTTATGTTATAATTGAATTAATGTTAGGTGAGCAATTATAGCAAGAGAATCAATGGATGCCGTGTTTGAGAGAAGGTTCTATAGTTGGAAAAAATCGGAGTGTGCTATTATGATAATTTTTGAGGATTCTGTGATGATAATTAGTAAAGCTGATGATGCTAACTGAAAGAAATTAATACTTTTAAATGAGAGTTCAATAGCCCTGGAATGAATTCTTGTAATGTGGCATCAACTGTTACCTGAAGTTGCTATAGAGTATCTTGAGATTGGAATATCAAAGCACAATATGAGCAATTGTTGATGCAGTCAAGACATAGAGAGAATACAATCAAAGATATTATTTGATGGTGGCTAGAAGAAAAAGCTAAAGCTATGGATTTAGAGAACAATCAAATAAGTTTCCTATTCTTGGATTAATTATAAGAAATCTGGTCTTATCTATTGTAAGTGTAGAATTGAATATTTACCCTTCTCCTTCAATTGTGTACAACCTCAGGTCAGTAATGATCCTTAGGAATTACCTAGAGAGCATCCATCCCTCCCTGCGAACGAACTTAAAACTATAGGAATTTGTCGATAGTTCATCTATAGAAAATTCCCATCTACATAAGGGTAAGTACAAGATTCTTCAATAAGTTAAGGGGAGGATTCTTGGTTATTCAAAAGCTATATAAATTTCTTTTAAAGGAATATTTAGTGATGGATTTCCTTATTCTCAAAGGATGAAATCTCTCAATTGCTATAATTTAGGAAAAATATCACTCTATTATAGATGAATTTATACATTTTGGGATGAATGTGTATGTTATCATCCATATTATATGTATTTTCATCCTTGTCAATGGATGAAAATAGCTTTACCATTTCACTTTCTATGTTGCCACCCAAGTAAGTTAACCCATAAACAATACGATGGACGTTTTTTGCCCAATGAATGGCAAGGAATTATCCTATGTAGGACAGGTGTGCAATTATTCATCCTTGGAATTAGGGGTGGAAAGAAAAAATCTTCTACAATAATTTGACTTCCAATGAATATTTTGGGTTTCTTCAAGTGGATGATGTCACATGGTTCTAAAAGGCATGGTTTCCACAGTCACTAGTTCTGTAGTTCAGCATTTAAGGGTTAACTCTTAAACAACGGACTAGTAATCGTAGAAGAAAGTGGGTAGTGAATAGTATGCATGTTGCCACTGACCGTGGTTGAATACATTGTTCTTGCACTGAACAGAGACTAGGAAAGCATGCATTGCTTGTTGCCCTTATGGAAATTGAAAGAAGGGTAGAAGTGGCTCTATGACTGTCCATATGAATCTCTGTGACATTTTCTTGCAATTTGCACCACTTAATAATGAGAATACATTCAATGACCCTATTCTTGGACTTCCCTGACGCAATAGAACTGCATTACCACTTTCACATACAAAAATGGATGAAAAAAGCTTTCTTACATCTAGTAGAGAGGTTTTTGTCATCCATTGGATACAAAATGTTTGTGTCGATGTTTAACCTCTAAGTGCTCCGACGTCCATTTTCTAGACAACGAATAGATTGAAACTGGAGTTTCATCCTCCTAACTACTTGGATGAAAGTTATTTTAATTTGTGGAAATATGTTATCAAGTTGTTGTCCTATCTAATGGTTGGATTTGGTGTTATTAGAGTACATTATTTTTCAAAATTTACAAATGCGGAAGTATGTCGAGTGGTAAAATTGCATTGACTTTAGTTCAAAACTGGATTTGCCAAAATGAGGTCATAGATTTGAAGAACACAAAAATTTCAAAAAATCACTATTTGAAGAAAAACTCATTTCAAATCCATTCCAAAAAATTTTACTCAAAAAATAATAATATTTTGCTTGTAATCGAATTTTGTAGGAATTTTGAAATTTTTCTTTCAAAATTTATAAAAGAAAGATTGGTGATAGCATTAGTGAATCTTATCGTACAGATGGAATCTAAAAATCAAAATCTACAACTTTCATTTGTATTAAATTCCAAAATATGCTTCCAAATAGAACTTTATAATGATTTTTCTCAAATTGTCAATTTTGGAGATGAATCTAGACATTCAGGGGTTAACCCCTAAATGACGAGGCGGATGTTTTTTGTCCGATGAATATTAAGGAATTCTCCCCTACAGGATAGAATTGCAACTATTCATCCTTGGAATTAAGGGTGGAAAGGGGATATCTTCTACAATAGTTTGAGTCCCAATGAGTATTTTTGATTTTTTTTGAAGTGGATGATGTCACACGGTTCCAAAATGCCTGATTTCCACGGTCACCAGCCCGGCGTTCAAGGGTTAAGGGTTAATGGAGGAAAACACGTTGGTCTCTCCACCGTTGTGGGAACAAGAATCGCCTCTATGACCGTGGCTTTTTAGTCCGTGACCGCAAGACCTCTGTGATACTGCCCCGAGAACAAAGCCAGGAAGGAGATCCCTCGTGCAGAGAGCAAGTGACCCTGGCCACGCTCCCGAAGCCACCGATCGTTCCGCGACTTCGCATTGCACTTTTGTCGCAGTGCACTGATCCAGTCGAATCCACAACACGCGCTCTTAGATCCGCACACTTTGATCAGGTCGCAAAGGAAAGTTCACAATGAACGACAATGAGGTTTCCAAGCAGGTCGAGCAGATGGTGCAGTTCATCCGGCAGGAAGCCGAGGAGAAGGCCAACGAGATCTCCGTCTCGGCCGAGGAGGTAACGATTCTTGGCTCCCTTTTCTTGCCAATGCAAACGATCCAATGCTTTTCTTTCTTGAGAATTCAAACTTGAATCTCGAATCGAACCAAGCGCTACTTCCGACGCTACTTTCGACGAGGTTTGGATCGATGTAAACGGTTGGCGTAACGGTAAAGTAGGGTTTCATTTGGGGGTTGGGAATTAGGATTTGCTGTCTCAAAGGTCGCATTATGTTGTTATGCTGAATTTCTGGAATCTCGGGTGCTCTAAATCGTATGTGATGTTCTATGGGAGCTTCACGAATGTTCCAAAGGAGAAATTAGGGTTATTTTGGCGGTATGGGCCTAAGGTGTGCTATCAGAAAGGTTGCATTGGTTATGATCCTGAAATTACGGGTTTCGCGAATCTTCAATGTTCGAAACTTTGTGTGATCTTGTATTTGGACATTTTTTGAGTTGTGAGGGTTTCACGAAGCTTCCTCTGTGTGACGTCTAAGTGACCTTAATTCCACCGAGAGTCTCGTTCGTGTGACTACTGAGTTTGGAGTGAGTTGTATTTGACAATAGTTTGTGGAATGACGTTAATTTCTTATTACAGGAGTTCAACATTGAGAAGCTTCAGATAGTAGAAACTGAGAAGAAGAAAATCCGACAGGAGTTTGAGCGCAAGGAGAAGCAAGTCGAGGTTCGCCGTAAAATGTATTTTCCCTCCTTATTCATAGCTTTCCATATCCTGTTCAGGATTTTGATTTTTAATTGTTTATGAAATGCTCAATAAGGAGGTGCTCAGTGTGGAATTTCTTAATCCTGAGAGTGATTTGTATCTTATTCGTGTTTTTTTGTTCTTCTCGCAGTGAATACTCGACACAATTGAATACTTCACGTTTGAAGTTGCTGCAAGCACAGGATGACTTGGTTCGCAAAATGAAGGAGGCAGCTGAGAAGCAGCTGCGGAAGGTTGGCTCTAATGACGATGAGGACTATTCGCAACTCCTGGAAGCTCTCATCATTCAGGTTTGTGGCTTGCACTGGTCGATGGAACTGCCATATGATACAATTTTAGGGAATATTATTGAGCAAGTGTGTGCTGAAATCGGTGCTATGTGGATGTTCAGGGTTTGTTGAGACTGAAGGAGCCATCAACACAACTGCGTTGTCGTGAGCAAGATTTAGAGACAGTGCAGTCAGTGATCGATTCAGCGAAGCAGACGTATGCTGAGAAACTTGGCGTTGACGTCCCTGACGTGTTCGTGGACGACAAGCATTTTCTTCCCGGTCCTCCAGGATCAACCAATCACGGCTCTTCCTGGTACTGATGCTCTTTCTTACATAATCGGCTGATCTAATTAATGGCTTTCTCGATCAATCTTTCATTGCCCAGATGAAACACAATTCTTGTAATCTTTAGCTGCAGTTGTCAATACATCTTGATGTAAATTCCCACAGGCGAGTCAGCTGAACTTGTGGGACATCATGAAGCTCCTTGATAGAAGATGGAAGGAGTTGAAATGGTTGCTATCTGGCGTTTGCTGTCTGTCTGTCTGTCTGTAGTTACTGCCTGCTCATGTTCTGGGAGGATCACGTTATTTTTGGGCTTTTAACATTGTGTTTTTCTTTGTTCTGAGGTTACAGTACAGGAGGAGTGGTGTTGGCTACAAAGGATGGGCGCATTGTATTGGAGAACACCCTGGATGCTCGCTTGGAAGTTGTGTTCAAGCAGCAGCTGCCTGAGGTGTGTCAAAACTCTGTTCAATAACTTGGAATTTTCTTTGGATTTGTGTACTTCCATTGTTTGCGTCTTTTGGGTAACATTTCACTGATAGTGTTTTTGAAATGATTTTAAGATATACTGCTCGTGTTCTGCTCGTATGTGAGGAAGAGTGGGTTGAATTGCATATTTTATGATTTAGTGACAAGGGCTTAAATCTCATCTGATCTGATGCTTCGGATGTCGTCATCCTCAGATCCGAAAGCGCCTATTTCCTGCTGGTGGGCAAGCCGGTGCGTAGGCGTCAAATGGGCGTATGCCTCTCTTCCACTGGGAATGCTCCAGTTGCATGTTCCTATCTATCGGTTTAATTCTTGCCATTGTTTCATTGCAGCAATCATTGTAATCCTACATATTTTTAATTTATTTTGGTCTTCCCACTTTTGTGATCCTTCACCTGAACTATCTCTGAGAGTTAATTTGAGCTTCTCCCTTGTCCTTTGAGATCTCCAAACCACTTATTTACAAAATCACAAAAGCAAGACACGGAGGGAAAATCAGGAAGACACGGGGGATGCTCTCTTGGAAAGCTCTACTAATTCCGCATGCTACTTTGTGCAAGATTGTGGAAGTGGTCTCTATGTGCATATTTCCCCATGATTGTGCCTTTCAATTTATGAAATCATGTGCATGATAAAATGGACACAATCAATAAAATCTATGATGAAGGGTGCTTGATTGAATTTGTGCTAAGTTACTAGTAGTGTTTATATCAAAAAAATTGTAGGAAATTTACTACAAGTGATAGAAATTGTCACATTGCATGAATGGGGAGGTTACCTTAGAGGGTTCTATAAACTGAAAATTGTACAATTCAAGGATAAAGTTTATAGTTCATTTAACTTTAATCTTTGAATCCATACTTGTAAAATACACTCTTATTAAATGGGATGTTCATGGATAGTTTTAGTGGATTTTAGGGTTTAGGGTTTAATGATGAACTTGTTACTATGAACCACCACTTGGTCAATGGTACTTGAAATGAATTGATTGTTGTTGATTTTAGGGTAAATAAATTTACAAAAATTCATAAAATATTAGACAATATATCCCTTAAGGATTTTAATGTAAAATTTCAATCATCTTTAATACAATAATTAAGGTAAACAACCTCATATCAAATATCCTCTTAACTCAAGTAAATACTTTAAATTACAAGGAGTGATCTCTTTGAGAGATGGAACTCAAAATGAAGGAGATTGGAAGTGGCAACAATGTCAATGAAAGAAGTCAAGTTTAACCTATTGAAACTAATTCTCTTTAACAACTCTTCATACATTCTTTGTAATTCTTTTGCTTGCTTCACCTTTAGCACCTCTAAACCACATACAAAACAACACATAAATAATACAAAGTAAAATACTTGCTTTTATCAAAATTGGATTAAAAACATTGTTGAAAAAGAAGCATCTCTTCCTTATTTGGTGGGAGGATATTCATTGCAAACACTATGTAGGGCCTTCAGTTGATTGGAAAAATTCAACAATTGTGAGGCTTACAATGTTATCATCTCCTATAATTCTACTTGGCCTTTCTAAGGTAGTCTACTCATAAATTGTGCGTTTAAGGGCTGGTCGGCCTTTTCGATGGTTCTTCGATGCACGAAAATATTTTTCCTTATTTTTCACTCAAAGAAAAATTGATGTGGAATCTAACCCAAGTGGTTTCATATTTTTCGGAGCAGTTTTGAATTACTTATGAAATTTTAAAGAATTCTGCCATAGGTATCTATTTTTTGATCGTAGGCCTTACAAAACCCACATGTGTGTCATCTGAAAAAAGATATTGCTTCACCAAAAACAAGCACAACAGCATGTAGAAAGTAATAGACAGGGTTCCAAAATGCAACCTTCACTAAACTGAACTCCTAAAGGACCAAGGCCTATTTTTTGACAAAAATCACTCAAAATTGTCATTACTGCTGCGTCCTTTTAAGAAAGAAAAAAAATCCAAAAATCCAAAAATCCAACTGTAGGATCTTGTGCTATATTTGTATGAGATCATATGGTAAAATTTTTATCAAGTTTGACTGTACAGATTGAAATATATTAGCATTCAAAGTTGGGGGAGAAAAGTTTTTTTGAACACAGGTAAACATTTTAGAAATGGACTCACCTTGGCTCTTATTCCATCCACTAGCAAAGTATAAAGGAACGTTTAACAAATTTTAAACTGCTCTGACACATTTACAAAACATTCAATGCTTTACACATTTGCATTTTACAACTTGTTAATGTCCATTTCAAAACCTGGCTAGGGACAGTCTTTAGAAGACGAGCGGATTTAGAGCAGACTACCATAAAAGGGGTGGGGCAAAAAATTGCTCATAAAAATTAGGAAAAGATTATCAATTGTATTCACACACGATTTGGAGTGGGATTCTTATCCACAAAGAATGGCATGGGCCTTGTGTAAACCCAACTTCAACCACAACATATTTCTACCCAATCCCAACTTTAGAAATTTGAGTGGTCCCTTCCTCTGGTCATGTAAATCACCCCTTAATATTGATCAAATTGATCTAGAATGAGGATTCACATGAATAATCTGGAATCCCCCGTAACCTGAGAGTAGACGAATTCTCAAGGTTTCCGGAAGGGCGCCTTGCTATCCTGCACTACCTGCTCTCTGTCATCAACTTCAATTTCAAGTGCAGAGGGAGGGCCTCCCTGATATAATCACAACCAAACAATTTAAAAACAAGCAGCTAAGCCACAAGAGACTCTGAATCAAGTGCAAATGAGGTTCAATATGTCCTAAGTGAGAATAGGGTTCAATCGGATTCATTGTTCACAAGAGACTCTTAATTGACAGTTTAAAAGTTATAGTCCCAGCAAACCTTAATCTCCAAGGGGGGACACAGCCAACAAAGAACTGAGTTGTCAGTGCTTTACATTACAGAGTTACTAGTCTTGATTTTCAACAATACAGGGCAGTGAATATCGTCAGCCCGATCAGAAGCGTGACATTGACAGGGTGAATTGGAGAAATTCCAAATTCCTGCCTCTCATGAAACCCACGTTACCTCATTTTGTAAAGCGCCACAAGTCAACTGCAATGTCTTTCTCCTTTTGCTTGTGGAACTTGTACGAAGCTGGTAAATCGTACCTCAACTGCAGGAAACATCAGCAAATCTGCAGTTTAGTGGAGTAAAACGCAGCACACAGGAGGTCCCAAACTGGGACAAATACTCGTATGGAAAAGTGTGCAAACGGATCTTGTTCAACACATCAATTTAAGTCGGTGGAGGTAGAAGACATTGGAGAGATGATGCTAACATAAATTACTTCGAAAGCATTTTGCTCTACAAATGTGCCATCTTATTGTAACAAACCTCGCACAAAACGTCAGCAGATTTGGCTCCAAAATCGCGAACAGCTGCTCGCTTTATATGCTGCAACAATAACAACCAATGCAAAATACTTGTGCTCTATCACAACCATATAAAACCCCCAACAAATACTCATTCGAATACATAGAATCATACCAAAGATACAATTTCCGCATAATCCTATCAAGTACAAGCCATCGTTATCGTCACTGCTGAATATAAAAGACGTGTATTCAGAAGTGCCATACCGTTCTGGTGGAAGACTTATGCAAGGAGTAGACAACTGTTCCAGCAACCTGCACCGATCATGAAGCCGATGTCATCATGACTTTCATGGCTAAAATACCTAATAAAAAATACTTGGACAGACTCGGAAACATGTTGACCCTGACTAGCCATAGATATACACCTTGAGAGCAGCCGCCAAAAACTCCATGTCAGCTCCTTTGCGTCTTGTTCCAAAGGGGGGGTTCATAATAACAGTGTCCACAAGCAACCCTATACAGAAGAGATCACATACTTTAGTACAAAATTATGAAGTCAGACATAATCTATGTCCACAAAGCCATCTCACAAGATTTCCCATTATCTTGACAAAGTTATTGATCGTATGTTCATATCAATCTAAAAGTATATTAGAAAAAAATAAAATAATGTCAAGATAATCTTAGCTTAATGTTCACTAATAGTTGCCAATGTAATATCAAGCTGTAATGCTTATGACACTAACATCCCATTTTCATTAACGCCATTTCCGTTACACATACAAAGAGGACTATATGAACTGAATGCCTATTAACTTAACCTTGTCAATCCAATAGGAGTTCTTTTTTGATGGAGAGATTACCTTGTAAAGGTAGCTCAGAAAGATTGGCCTTGACAAAATCCATTGCTACCTGTTTGAGTTCTTCACATGTTAGTCGATTGCAAAATGAACATCTTACCGGACAGCAACAATCAATATGAACCGTAAAATTGAAGGCAATCCTAGAAAATCATGAAGATCAAACCCTAAACTGAAGACGCTGAGGGGAGACGATAATAATACGTACCTCCAGACCCTCACAATTCTCCTGAGCAAGAGCCAAAGCATCTTCATCGATATCCACTCCAACGACTTGTCTGCACAACAAAAAGGACCTCTCCATCACATGCACTGGAGACTCACTAGCTGAGGAACCCTAAAAAGGAATTTTTACACATGGTCTGAAGTAAGAAGGCGGAGACTGACACAACTTAACGTTTAGGTACCTAAGTCGACACAATAAAATCTTGCCTCACGAGTAAATACCGATTTTCAGAATGTACACCACCACAACAGAACACCAAGGACTTCACGTTGGTTTTAGGTCATCTACGAACAAAACTTGAATCCTTCTGGCTATTGCATGTAGTATCCAAATAACGCGTTCTTTCGTGCATGGGAATCCTCTGTGATTTGCTTACCAGAAATATGAAAATTTGAACATTATGGTTGTAGTAACTATGCTCAACGCTTAAGATGTCACTTTTAGGTGTAGTTACCTTACCCTGCATCTAACAAGGCGGCAGCAATGCCAAGGGTTCCACATCCACAGCCCAGATCCGCCACTGATTTGCCCGTTATATCACCAAAGCTATTCTCTGCCTGGAAGACACACAAACGTTACACCATTACAAGGCGTTCCGGGAGGAGTGTGCTAGTTCAGGAATTAGGGCAACATGGATACAAAAGGCGTGTCACAAAATCTCTTTTCTTGCCCTAAACCACTCAAAACAACCACAATTTCAGAACATTGCCTCATGCAAGCGTCCATTACAGTGCAAGAGACGATAACTGGATCAGAATTCACCAAAAGCAATAAATTACAGAATCAATGCATCACACCATGAATGCAATTCGACAGTACCATGAACAGCATCCGAGATGCAATGTGAGGTCCTGTGGGATACTGCTCCAGTTCCACCTGCCCACCCCCCTCCAAGACCATCACTCTCTCTCCCTTGGTCCAAAATCTCATCGAAAATTCACACAGTTAAACCATCGACAGTTCCAGATTTCAGATTTTTGCAAACTACTTTTGCGTATACTCTACTCTTTATCAACACCCTGCGTTCTCGATCTGTTAACCTCTCAAATCTATTTGAAAAAAATTTGGAAGGGCGTTCATCTAGAAAGCAGAAACGCCTAGACCGCTGTTCTTTTTCACCATGCCTCCGAATCATAGAATCCATACCGAGCTTTGCTTTTTTCAGCACCTTCACATATTAGATTGCTCACCCAAAGTCGAAAGCAAAACCTGGAAGATTCGCTCACCTTGGGCTCCGAGAATTGAGTGACATCGCCTAAGCAAGATTCCAACTGCTTGAGCTTCATTTCGTCCACCAGCAACCGCAAAATCTCCAAAACCCCACCGGCATAGCGCCGACTTCTGAAAACGACATACCCGGACGTGTACCCGTTATGCCAGGGTATGAGCGACCAGGCCAGTGCAATCGGAATGAAAAGCAATAAGCGTAGATGAAGAATCAGTTTCACTGTAGACGGAGGCACTGCGGAAGGCGTGAATCCTCATCCACAACCCAGTCTTTTTGCGGTTTTCCGTCCGCCAGAAAAGGCGAGCTTCGTCACTGATGGATCGCCGCTTGCGAACGAGCTCCCAACGAGCGGGGAGGATGCCAGGAGGAATCTAGCCTTTGGACTCGACGGAGAACCTCAGCTACGGTGCTGGGTTTCGTTGGTTGCGGTGCGGCAGAGCGAGCGCGCGCGAGAGACGACAGAGACAGAGACACAGAGCCCGCGCTTAGTCACGAAACGAACTCAAGCTTCCCGTAGAAAGAGAAGAAGATGACACACACTCACCAGCTGATGGCGGACAACCGCAAGCAGGAGCTCCACGCAGCCTCAATACCAGCTCCACAGCGACTTCGCTTCAAGTGTAGTAGTCGCCGCAGCTCTGTTGTTACGATTCCGAGCTCCAGGTCAAGGTGCACTCATTTTTGCTCACCCTCTCAACCAGGTTTTCGGGACAGATGACGAGCGTGACGTGTGTCTGTGTGTGTGTCTGTGTCTGTGTATGGCGGTGTGAGTGTGAGTGTGAGTGTGAGGGAGGGACTTGCAGATGACGAGATTGAGGGTTGGAGAATGATGAGTGTGCGAGATGATGGCTGCTGTTGCTCACTCGTTGAGCAGCCGTGATTACGTTGGGGGTTGTAGGAGGTGTTTGTTGTTATTTTTATTTTATTTCTGAGGAAATCAGTTTCTCTTCTTGACCTGGTTTGGGCTTCCTCGTACATTTCCGAGGTGACTGGTTCGCAACGAAGAATGGTGTTTCGACTCTTGCTGGTTCTTTGTTCGGTAGGTGGAGTGCAATGAGCGTAACGAATTTAGGTTTTTGAACTCCGGTCGATCCTAGTTATGTCCTTGCTGGCTTCGAAACTCAAAAGGGATGGTGGAATAGAAGGGCTTTCGAAACCAGTTGCGGCCATTCGTCATATGTTTGGTTGAGCTTCAATCAATCATATTATCACCATAAGCAACCAATGGAGGGGTTTTGTCATTTTTAGGAATCTGTCTGCCGTAGGAGGAGATGACAAATTTCCATGCATGCATTGCTCTTCGGGTAGCTGCAGCCAATGAGGATTTTGGATAATCTTTATTTTGAAGTGACATGGTGGAGTCTGTGAGTTGCAGTGTAGAGTAGTGAGGTTCTTCATCTATAGTATTTGTACATTACGATCGGGAATTAAGACTTACGCTCTTTGCCACATTGTTGCAGTATGCAGAGGCCAGAGGGTGTGTAGCAGAAGCTATGCTCAGCATATGTGGTGCGTGTCCGAAGCTCCGAACCGAGTGCAAGAAGCAGAGGCAATGGAAAGCCAGAGACAATATTTCGTAGTTGAGCCGGACGCTGCAAAGTTCGACGGATTGAGAGCCACTGGAATGTCGACCTTTGGTGTACAGGTCTGACTCCTTTTTCTCTTCAATAAAGATGGAAGATAATGCATTAGCTTGAGACCGATATGGAGCCACCTGGGAAGAATAGCATCAGTCACGATTCCTAGGAGATGCAACAGCTATATCATGGTGCACTGGTGGTTGCGCAGGCATTGCAAGGAGTGGAGAGCGCAACCTAATCGAGCTTAGTCTTTGTCTTGAGCTTGTTCCCCTAGAGTAGTGGTCACATAGTTTAAACATTTTTCCCAGGTAGTTGTAGATCAACATGACTTGCGCTTGCGCATGGAAGGATTGCTGGGCTCCCGAGAGCGTTGTCTTCTCCGCAACGCGGGCATCCCCAAACATGGCGTGGACGATGTGTTGCGAATATCATGGATAGGGGGTTTAGATTCTCCGGTGTGAAAGTCGTAGAGATTCAGCTACTAGCTTGTGCCTGGAGGCCTTCTGACATGTTGTGTGTGCATCTGCACCCTTCGGTTACGAACGGCTAGTATTCAGGAGGGCTGTGCAGTGCCCTCTCTCTCCCGTTGTGAAGTTGGGCAGCCAGGTGAGGACGAGGACGTTGCTTAGTCTCCTTAGGGAAGGATCCATGTGCAACAGGAACTTGAACCCTTTAGTGCTTAAGCTAATAGTCCATTATGCACCAAGGCCATTTTATCATGACCTTCTCTAAACTGGCATTCTAGAATACCCCATACTATCATAGACAGTAGCACTCTTGTCACTTTCAAACTATGTTGTAGTGAAAATGTGGTAAGATTATAGAGTTTTGAGTGTAGTAACTTTCAAACCGTATTTCTATAGTTCAAAAACATAGGGTCTTTCTATTGGTGCATTTCTTACTTTCCTTGAAACTTCCTAATGATTATTTCAACTCCTATAGATATGGAGCGGCCAATTGGAAAATTAGGGTTAATGATGTCCTACCTCGATAGCTATCCTCCGCCGTTACTTCCTGTGGAGTTGGGGTTTACTATTTAGCCGATACAGGATTGCCCAGCTTTGCCAGTTGAGAGTTGTTATTCCCGTTTGTCTGCAGCTTCTGTTAGTACAACGAATGAGTGAAGATGGTGAAATACACTCGTATGGAGGAGAATAAACGCGTCTATGACGCACAGTATGACACAGATGAGTACGAGTCCTTGACATGCGAATGTCACCACCTTGCACGGGCCAAGGAACTGAATGGCTCTCGTCGAAAGCCGTTCTTCTGCATCCATTGTAAGACAGTTTACAAGGATAAGAACAAGCTGAACCTGCACAGGCTGGAAGGCTGTCTTGCCGTGACTAACGATGGCACGAAGACAGTGCTCAAGATTTACCCTGTGTTTGGGAAAGGGCAAAGGGGTGAAATTGAGGACATTCTCATCAAACACGGTCTGATGAATCCCCGGAAGAAGCCCTCGAGGGCGAAGCGGAAGAAATCGGCTGCGGCTTTGAAGGACTCGGATCCTTGTATGGAAGTAGAAATGGCTGTGCTGGAAGAGCAGACCCCCCTTCGGCCTCAGAAGCTGAAGGTGCGGGGGATGCTCTCATCTTCTCCGTCTCAGGAGGCGAAGAAGAAGCACAAAGATATTGATGTCATGCAGATCTCGTATGGACACCACGATCAAGTGGTGGACAACCCCAGCAGCGGTGGCACTTCTGCAGTTGTTGGGTCCGGAGAGATGCAGGTGCAGATGCAGTTGACCAGGGAACAGGTAGAAGCCAAGGCGCGCGAAGTTGCTCATTATATGCAACAAGATGCCTCTATGGTGTCGTGCCCCGAAGTGGTGCCATGTCCCGGTCTTTGGCACTTGATGCAATTCCAGTTGCTACCAAGTGACTTCCCTGATGTGAAGGATGATTCCTTCCTTCAGACCTTTTTTGATTTCGTCGACAAGGGGCTAATTGATCCCGGTTTGCGAAGCTCTTATGGAACGTGGTACATGGAGAGAGAGGTACATGGACACCCATCAGTCATTAGAGATTGCATTTTGATGATCCCATACATGTAGAATGTCCTGATGGTTTTTCATTTTAGTTCTGGCTTGATGTCAGTCTTGCTAAGTGTGTCTCCTTACAGGAGAATGCTGGGGAAGAGGAACAGAAAGCAGTGAAACTTACGATGAGCCGGTTCAAGTTAGTTGGAGGTCGCCCTGATTTATGTGTTCGTCACATGGAAAAAATGGCCTTAAAAGCGTTCCTGCAATATCAGAAAGAATGGTTTCGTTATAAAGAACAGATGGATGCAGCTCAGAAGGAGCTGCATTTACGCAGAGAGAAATACGTGAAGGAGAAGTTGGAGGATTTCGATGCAAGGGAGCATGCTCATAAGGAATTGACTGTGTGGCAATGGTCCCCTCTGCTCCATCTGTTGAAGTCCGATTCCATTGGAGGGGTTCCACGTAAACCTTGGCTGCATTCGGAGGCGGAGGAACAGAAAATTGCCCATGCTGTACTGGTGAATCGGAAGATGGTTGTCAGTGATCCTCCCCATTGTCCTTTGATAGTCCGTATGTTCAAGATTGTCTACCTTTATTGTTTTTATAAAAACAATACTCTGTCTGATCCGGTAACGGGACTTTTGCGAGAGACCATGTTAGGCTACTCCAGCAGTGAAAGTGCTGCTCCTGTGCTCAGAATATCGGCCCAATCTGTTCTTAACGAAGGATGCTTTTTGTTCGCGAACTTGCCTCCGTATTCAGAGGGACACGCTGAAGTTTTCCGGGATATAAATTCACTGATCCATGGACCGGTAGGTGAGCGTGAAGCTGTTGTTCAGAAAGTGCAAGTGTTTCTGAAGATTGTACGTCAACGAGCAGCTGGTGATATGGCTATGCTACATCCAGAGGAATTTCGTGTGCTTTGGTGTGGTGGTGATGAAACTCAAATTGCCGATGCGTTGAAAACGTTTATGCATTGCCTCAAACACCGTGAAGATTTGGATATGGGTTGGGTGCCATTTCCTGCAGGTGTCACTTTCTTCTACCTTTCGTATTATTTATGTACTATTCACTTTTATATCCGCTACGTTTATGAACCAAAGTACATTGTGAGCATTTTACTTTAATCTCGGAAAGGAATCTCATTCCTCAACCCCCCCACGTTAAACTGATGCAGGGCACCCTGACTGCAATTCTGTTGCAGTTATGCAAGCAAGAGAGGCCGTCCTGAATGCAATACACAAGCTTCATGACCAGCGCGTGCTTTCTGATAAGAGTCGTTTGGGGGCGGCTTCAACTCGCCTTCAGTCAATGGAAGTGAACGCGCACGAAAAGTTTCAAGCGTTAGTGGAGACCTGCGTTGGGAAGTCTTCACAGAGGAACTCAGTCGACAGTGCTAACGGTTCTCTAGGCAAGGAAGATCTGGAGGAAGACGAAAGCAAGTTTGAAAGGCACTCGAGTTATTCAACAACCAGTGGATCAGTGGGTGTAGAGCAGGATTCTCGTTCCTCTCATGAGATGAAGGACACAGGCATTGATGTTGAGAGGCCACATCACATGCATGAGCTGGCCAGTGCTCGTAAACCTTTCAGCACTTCTCCGGATCTCAACCTCAACCTGGATTCCAACGATTCCTATGATCCTGCATCTCCCATCAGGAAATGCGACATGACGCTAACCGCGCATATGGCTGGCTTGCATGTTGTCAAACCTGTCAAAACGGTTTCCGTTCTCGGTGTTGAGGTCCGAGCCTCGGATCCTGATGCTGCTCGAATTTCAAGTATTCCTCCTTATCCTCATCACTTTTATGGTACTAGTAATGATGTCCAAAGCCCTAACGGTCGTGTCTATATGCCAAATGCAAGTGTCCTCAGACCGTCTCCTAGTGCCCCTGCAGAGAGTGTTCATGTCGTCTCTTCTGTCAACCACCCCACTCGGCGTTCTGAAAGCTCTTTTGGTGCAGAAACCCCAGCCTCGGCTTCAGGCAATCGAGCTTTGGAGAACTACAACTCTCGTCGGGTCCCTCACTTGTTCAACAGACAATCTTCATTCTCAACAACATCCACTGCTAACACGTACAATGAGATTCTTAGAGATTCCTCAGCAACTCCGGTTTTGATTGTTGCTCGAAAAGGTTCAGATGGGGAGCAGTGAGGTTCACTGTATCTTTTCACGTATCAAGTTTGGTTTGGTTTGCGTTGTAAGATAGATGCGTCTACAGGTCTCTTTGCCTGTACATGAGAACCTCGACTTCTAGATGTGGCTTTGCTTTGGGCTTTCTGTATTGGTTTGTGTGGCAGAAGTTTATTTATTTATATATAACTATATATATTGCGTGCAATGCCAGGTTTCTATTGGCAACTCCGTGCTTGTGTGGTGCTCTGAACCATTTAGAATTTAGAGGCAATTTGTGGGACTAATCCCTTCCAGAATGTCTAATTTTGAAAACGTGGGCACTGGGTACCAAATAAAGCTTTATTAACCCTAAAGGTAATGTATTTGACTATGTTTTCACCAAAAACACTCCAAAACTGCCATTTCTACACTGAATAGGGTATCATGGGGACCCATACTAATTAATTAACATTCCACACTATATTAATATCTGCCTTTACTGTATATCAGTAGTTATTGCAGTGTTTGGGGGATGTACATGTTTCAAACATCTACATATTTCTACAATCAGTCACTTTTTTGGTCCCCATAATACCCCTATTTAGTGTAGTACAAGTACCAAATTTTAGGAAATATACATTCCTGGAATCATGTAACCTTAGGATCTTGTAGTAAGATGGTTTGAGAAGATGTGGAATTTTTTTTAAGAATTTTCATTGTGTAGATTGTAAGACATTGGCGCTTGAATTGATAAAAAGCCTTCTTTTGGCCCTGTAAAAACCTGGGCAGCTGCACTTGTCAAGGTCAAATCATTATTAAAAAAGGCCAAAATGGTTATAACTCTTTGGATTCAATCTTCAAGGCAAGTTGGCTATGTGCATAAAAAAATGTAGAGGAAAAAATTAGTAAGGAGAAAGAAGTAGAGAATGATTCAAAATATTAAATTGTTAACAATTTATTTATGGAAATGAAAAATGCCAATTCCAATGGTTATAATGTTGTAATAAGCAATCTGCACCTAAAGTTTTTCTTTTTTTTTCCAGAAGTATTGAAAATTGAGTTAAATAAAGGTCTTCAAAGTTTATTTTAGAGTAGAGATTCCATTACTACGCATAAACTACCCACAACTAAAACTCTTCATAACTTTCATTTCATAAATCAAAATGGAATGATTCAAAGCTTTCCATGTATATATAAATCTAAAAAAATAATTTCGAATTTTCTTTTTTTTAAAATAAGTGATTTTTAAAAAAGTTTTTTTTGCTACTTGGGCTATCCACCAAGCAATGAAAACTACATATCATACAAGGACTTTTTAATCATGTATCCAAAAGTTATGAAAATTGTTGGGCTTTAAAATTATTCCTTGGACACATATTGTGTGAAAATTTCAAAGAAAAAATATAAAAATTCCATTTGTAGTAAACTGTCCCAAATCGCTATATTACCAAAAATGCCATTTGGTCCTTTAGGGGTTAAACATAGAGTTTGAATCGCTTATTTCAATTGATACTTTAGATTGAGTATTCCTTTACAATTCTAATAGGTGGCAATGGCTAAAATTGTCAAAATAAGGGTTTGAGCTTGGTTCTTGTTATAAAACTATAGTAGTTTTTGTTGGGTGCAATTTGCAATTTAAAGGAGATTCTAGATTCTTTCAAAGTGCATTTTTTGGACTATGTTTGAGCAAACTATGGATTTTCAAATTGTTGAAAATAGGTGAATCTCAAATGAACCCTAAACTCTCATAAATATAAGCTATACATTTGGGGTAGGAATGTGTTGGAAGATTTTAGAAACATGTCAAAATTAGGTCTAGTCGTTAAAACCACTGAGTTATAAATTTCACTCTCTTCTTGTTTTGCATTAATTGATGATTCAACTATAAAAATCTCATTCTTAACATAGAAAAGGATCTAGGATAGTGGATTGAAGAATGTTATGAAATTTCAAACCTATGATGAATCTATAGTAGCTTTGTTGTTAACCCCTAAAGGACCACAAGGCCACTAGGTGGCTTCTATAATACTATTCATTGCACTCCTAGTCCTTTAGAGGTTAAGCAATAGCATTGTTGTTAGGCAAGAAAGATTGTAGTTTGACAACATGGCTTTGAATTAGAGTTGATTCCTATCACTGTAGTCTCATCATCTTTTGCTATTTTAAGATTTTTTAACAATGATAATACTTGTTGCTACATAGAATAGAGAGCATGCTTTTTGTTGTTGGCTTCAACAAAAAAACAAAGTGTGAATCAACAATATAGAGTCGAAAACAAGTAAACCCAATGGCCCACACACCTATTATGGGTCTTAACTAATTTGAATAATTTTATTTTTCTTCAATCTACAAATTCTTGTTATTTTCTCTATTTTATTTTACTATAAAACTGATTGAAGTCAATTCATGTATGATTTAGTCATTGATACAATTGAAAAAAATCTTACAAGTAGAAATTCACACCACATGATCTGGATTCTAGTGTAACCTATTGTTCTTTTTGGCGCATTGTACCAGAAAAAAACATGCAACTTTGATAAAGTTACATGATGTCTAATATTAATCAGGAATGAGCCCTTTTCAGATGAGGAGAAAAGAATGACCCAAATGAATAATGGCAACTGGCGGCACTGGAATTTCTACATAAGTAAGTTATACACATTTAAAATTTTTTTCCAAAAGTAGAGGGCATTGTAAGTAATACATATGTGGTAGAGCTGTGACAGATAGAGCTTGGTCGAGAATTAATCATGTGATGACCTCGTTTGAGCATATATCTGCACAGCTTTTCACATGACTGTCCCAAGTGTTCTTATCCCTATGGATATGAGACCAATTTTTAGAAAGAGTACGGTAGTTTCAGTATATGTTTAGTAGACACTCTTGTTATGGAAATATAGAAGTCTATCTATAGATTTTTATCATAAAAAGTGGTAGTGCATTTGGTGGTGTTATGGTGTTTAAATAAAATTGGTATGTATCTGGTTGTATACTTTGCAACATATTTTGTATATAACTGCAAGGTGTATGTGGGATTGTCTTGGCATTGCTTGTGATAGTTTTGTGTTCAAAGACATACATAGATCTAAACAATGTTTTCTAGGTGAGGCAAAACTAAATATAGAAGTAGACATTCTGCAAGCTTTCAATTCCAAAGACATATTGCAAGCATACAGACAATTCCTTTTTATCTTTTTAACTTTTGAAAGTTAAAAAATGCAATTTACAAAAAATTCAAGGTATAGGCTTGAAGCTTCTACACATTAGTAGCTCTGACTCATCTATGTATTTCAAGATTGTATAGTCAATCCTAAAAGGTAAACATCCATTTCATGATTTTGCAAATTTCATTGCAGACAATGTAAATACGCACTAGAATATCATTGCATATAGGCCATCTTTGAGGTACATTAGAGTCTTGTTAGTATATATTGTAATATTTGAAGAATTTCACAACTTCAATTTGATAGTGATTCTTATACCATTTGGTGCATTGTACGTCATCTAACATTGTTATGTTGTATAAAGTTCAAGATCCTATGCACACACCACACAATGACCACTCTTGAACTTTATACTTCACAAACCAATTCCAAACGGATATGGTATGTTGCTACTACAGCTTCAAACCAATGACCTCATAGTAGTTACCTAGACACTAAAAGTCTTTATTAGAATGGGCAGAGATGTAATTTGAATCAAACTACATGGTATAAATCTCATTGAAAGGGTATTTCAATGTAAACTTCTTTTAGTATTGGGATGTTGTCAAGGTGCCTAGATTCCATGGATTTGTAATTTAATAGTTATAATAATAGAAGTACTCTATATTTCATTGAGCAATTCTTATTGAAATCATAAACTTCTAGTGGACCATAAACAAATGAAGCAAAGACTTGAGGATTCATAAGCAAGGTATACTTGGTTGTTTTATAACTTGAGTAGTTTTTCATATTTAAAAAATGGTTTACCATTTATTAATAGACAATGATTGGAAGCTAGATTGCCAATTTAGAAATTATTGATATATGTTAAATACAAACAAGAAAATTGGAATTTGTAGTCCTTGTTTAGGATTATCTTGCAGAACCTTGAAAAGTTACCTTAAAATCTAAAATCAAGCTAGTGCTATGGGGGCAAAGCCTCTTGTGGTAAACCTAATTGGTCTTCTAGAGATCTAATTGGTCAAAAAAGATATTTTGTTAGAATGGCAGTATTCACACACCATTTTTCCATTCGTTTTCTAGGATTGGTATAGATTTTAGATCTCACTGTTTGAAATCTAGGAGCGGTATACATTTCAGATTGCATGGTCTAAATCTGAAAGTACCAAGTTTGTGGAATACTACCATTTTAACCAAATATCCATTTCAAATACAAGCCCCTATAATTAAGTTGGAAAAATGAACAATTTTTGTTTCATTTTTTTAAATAGATTTTCTATTTCACCCTTGAACACTTGGTTGATGACTATAAAAATCATTCCTTTTGGCATTGTATGACATCATCTACTTTAACCCCTAAAGGACCATTGTCCCTTTGGGAGACAAATTGGATTTTGGCAAGTCACAATTTTTGTCATGATTTTTCGAAACTTTTTCTGAAGATAGAAAAACTAGTTAGCTTTGTGGGATTATTATGATTTTTTTGATTGGTGCCTCGGTTCAAAAGTTATGCCCAAATAAGCTCAAAATGGGGGAGACCAAGTAGCAAAAAAAATTCAAAAATTCAAAATTTTTTTCAAAATTTTTTTTTCTCATAGATAATAATTTTGTTTACATAGAAATCTTGGATTCATTTTATTTGGATAAGTGATGTGAAAGTTATGGACAATCTTGTTTTGGGGGCAATCTAAGTTATGGACAATCTTCTTGAAAAAATAACTTATAGGATTCATTTCTAAATGCAATTTTTACAATTTAAAAAAATGAAGTTCTACATGGTTTAGTTTTCTTTCTAGAACAATCTCACCATTGGAATTAGTGTAGTTTAATTCCATCTTAGAGATATTATTAACTTAGATTTTTCATCTATTTCATACCTACCTCCACTGAACAATTTATTTATAAATAAAAATTACATTTTTATGAATTGTTTTTTTTCCTAGACTTTCAACTCAATTTCCCACCATAAGGATATAAAACTCAAAACTTTGTAGTGAAAAAAATTGAAGTTAAGAAGGTTCAAAGTCAAATAATCTAGTCCTCCAATGTAAAAAAAATATTCTCCTCACTTTCAATGCAAATATCTTGCAATTTATGCAGTCAAAATTTTTGAAATTTATTCCACGCATTCTCATACTAGTTAGGTGTAAGATATTATGTTAGATGTTTAAGAAATACAATTTTTAAATTTTTGGCTATTTGCAATAGAAATGGTAGTTTTGAATGTTATTTGGCAAAAAAAGGCCTTAGTCCTTTAGGGATTTAAAAAAAAAGTGCTCATTGGATGTCAAACTATTGTACATGATCTCCCCTTTTTTAACAAAATTCTAAGGATGAACACTTGCACTTCTATCCTATAAAGAAAGATTCTTTTTCATGGGTGATTGCAAGAAACATTTGTCCTATTTTTTTGTCCCCTTGGCCTTAGATAAGTGTTCTTTTGCTCATAATTTTGGTGTCATATGTCTGTTTTCTATAAAATTTGAAATTAAGAAACATGTGGTAGTTGTAGACATCAAGTAATGTTTTTCATATAAAAAAATTATTTTACTATTTTTAAACAAGGTCCAACTAGATGTTTACCCTTGCCATTTTCGGGATTTTGACCACTATTTTTGATCCAAAAATGCTAATTTGAAGCTCAAAATTCGTCTAGGAGGACTTCTACTAGTGTTTTACAAGCCCACATAGAGATTTTCTAAACTAGTAATCTATCCACCTTCCACATGTGCACAAAGTGCATAGAATGCAGTTTTTTTTCCCAAAGATGAAACTGGTTAAGAAGGAGCATCTTCAAATGAGGAAAAATTATTTTTTTAATTTTTTTAATATTTTTCAAAAACCAAACATCAAAGAGTCCATTTTCTTAGTATTTTCCATTGCCCTTTTTTTGTGCATAACTTTTGAAGATAAAATTTTCTAGTTAAAATTTTTAGAGACATACTTTTTTTAATGCTTTACAAATTATCCATATTTTATTTTATTTAAAAAAAATTATTCCAAAAGTCATAGTACTCATCAAAATAGGTCTTTTAGAGCTCAAAAAAATAAGTGTTTCTTGCAAAGACACTCATTCATTAGCTAAGAATGTCTGCAACGTCATTTAACCCCTCATCGCCAAAGGGGACGAAAAGTGTCCTCACATTGTTTGTCAGTCAAATTCAAAGTGTTGTTACTTCTACATTTGATGTATGAATTCAATAAAACTTATTGAAAATGTTGCACACATTAGTCTAGTTTTAGTGGTAAAATTTTTAGATCAATCCAAGATGTATTGAGTTTTTGAGAGCCCTTCGAAGTTCATAGGTTCAATTTGAGCTCACCACATTGCATTCTCATTGCTGCAACTTTGAGGGCTTGTAAATTTTTTATAAAATGTTTTTTTTCAATAAAATTTGTTGGGTTTTGTTCCTCTCAAGGTCTAGTTATTGTGGTAAAATTTTCATGTCAATCCAAGTTGATTTGAATGTGTGGGAGCAATTCGAAGTTCAAAATGCAGATATTTTTGCATTACAGTGAACTTCCGCGGCTTATAACTTCTTCATACTTGGTCCATTTTCAATCATTTTCGTTGGAAAAGTTTTACATACTAATCTAGTTTGTGTGGTTAAGATTTCATATCAATGCAAGAGGTAATGAGTGACTGAGAAGCATTTCAGTAAAGGGAGGTTCAGCCATAAATGTGATTTTTTGCTACTTTTTTCACTGTTTTTTGACATTTCAAAACAATTTTGCAAACACAATGAGTCAATTAAATGATATTTTTTTCACCAAAGTGTTTGTCTTTTGGTTTTGAATCACTTGGTAGCTTAAAGTTTTTTCATTTGAGTAGGTTTAGAAATCGAATTTCACCTCCAAATGTGTTTTTAAGAAAATTTCAGCATCTTTTTTCAAGACTAAAACATTATAATCATTCAAACTATACAGTCAAATGACCTTAAATTTGTTTCACACCATCTACAACATGCACGCTACAAGATTGTATGGTTGAGATTTTCATACTTCACTGAAATTTAGACTTATAGCACTTGAAAAGCAAAGATGCTTTTACACATGTACGGACTCTGGGTGATGAGGGGTTAACTGTTAATGTTACTTCAGAAATGAAATTACTTATTTTCATGAGATTTCCACTGACCTCGTTTTGTTTGAAACTTGGGGAATTTCTCCTTGGGCCTGAATTTTTAGAATCATACTATTTGTGGTATTGTTCTGAGTTTCCATCTTCTTTCATAATCGAAATCTTTCCCATCCTCCAGAGTTTCCTCACACTACTCCAAATTCGACAAATCCAGAAAAACAAAGCTAATATATCGACCTGCGCGGACATCCTCAACCACACCTGAATCAATTGCCAACTTCTACCCACGCCATAAAAAACTCCAAATTCACAAATAGAATAACATTGTCTAACTTATCTACTACCTGAGTTTTCACCCCTTTTCACAGGTATCTCAGGTATCCGCTTCCCTAGATACGTACAACTCTTCTTCAGTTACACTCTTGGGTGCCACTAGCCCAATCTCTTTGATAAAGAAAATATCAAGCTCCTGAATCCAACCCCGATCAATCTCTACTATACAGCGATTTGCACAGATAGTATCTAATACTTATAGAAAAGGGACGAAGCGGCTTACTTCGAGTGAAATTTTTTATGGATTTCAGCTGCCACATAACACGTCGGAAACAGGACGATACTATTCCTCACGGACACCTCAAAAGGGTCCACTATCCTCAACTGCGACATGAACACAACGAGCAAGTTGTGAAATCCCTGCCTAAACTATACACGAGCCTCCTTAGTACACTACAGACCTCCCCCAACTCTGTTTCCAAACCATACTAGAGGGAAGCATATCCTGGTTTCATTTCCCCAGTCGACTCTCCTACCCAAAAGAAAATTGCGAATGAAGAGATCGAGCTCTCCAGCTATCCCGTGTTCTGGATGCCGGCTGCAATGCCCTTCATGGTGAGGATCACGGTGTCCTCTAAGCCAGGCGCAAACTCCGTCGTGGGGTTGAGGGTGACGAGCTCCGAAGCACGCTTGGTGGGCTTGGTGGGAGATTCCAGCAGAGGTTGAGGTCCCCGCGCACGCATCTTCTTGAGAGTGAAAACTTGTTGCACGTTGAGAGCCGTGATGTACGGGTCTCGCAGACGAATACGCTGCTTCAAGGTCGGGTTGCCTTGCAGGATATCCGTGTGCCTTGCAATCTGCAACATCAGATCACATTCAACCATTAATAATTGATGCAGCGGTAAGTGGAAGCTACAGGCTCGGACAGGTCCCCAGAGAAGTATGTAGAGGACCCGCTCCAGCAGACACGACGTTCTTCTCTACGATATGGAAGGCAGGAAGTCCTACCAGAACCTTATTAGAACCGTATCAGAAGCACACCAGAAATTTAGAGGACTGTAAAAAATTGTTGGAATCTAAGTGAGATGGTCTACACAACCTCGCAGCCATTCCGACGTTATCACAAACCCTAGGTTGCTCCACTCCATAGAAATGTAGGGTTTGTGAATTGTGAGGGTCTTCACAAAGCGGCTAGCACCCTAAAGTTGGGATTGCAGTCTTCAAAGCATCGGGCCATGTAGAAGACAACCCACGGTACGCTAGATTTCCTCCGAGGTTCGGGTCTATTACAGTACAAACCAGCCAAGAAATTCAACGAAATTAAGCAGGGCTTTCAAACTGAATTGCTTACCTTGAGGAGATGCAGTTTAGTCTCATTATACTTCCGCCGCAGCTCCTCCCCAAACGGTCGCAACTCCTCTGTCACCAGCACCCTATCATACAACTCCGCAATCCTCGGATCCCCTTTCGCAAACACCATCTCCACCAAATCGATCGTCACCCTGAAGAACGGCCATTGATCATACATCCTCGCCAACGTATTCATATTCTCCGGCTTCGCATCCAACGCCTCCTGCAACGCCGCTCCCAGTCCGAGCCACACCGGCAAATGAAACCTCGTCTGCGTCCACGCAAAGATCCACGGAATCGCTCTCAACGACTCAATCCCCCCACTCGGTTTCCTCTTGGAAGGTCTCGACCCGATGTTCATGCGCCCGTACTCGAGCTCCGGAGTGGCTGTGTGGAAATACTCCATAAATCTAGAATTATTAAACACGATGGATCGATACTCTTGTGTCGCGGCCACAGCCATGATGTCCATGAGGTCGCGCCATTCAGGCTTGGGAGCCATAGGGGGGTGCATGCCGTGCTCGAGAGTGGCGGCGGTGAAGCGCTGGAGGGTGCGGAAACAGAGATGCTCCTCGCCGAAGGATTGCTCGATGACCTCGCCTTGGATGGTGACGCGGAGGGAGCCGTTGATGGTGTCGGGGGGTTGGGAGAGGATGGCAAGGTGGGTGGGGCCGCCGCCGCGACCGACGGTGCCGCCGCGGCCGTGGAACATGGTGAGACGGACACCATATTGCTTGGCAACTTTCACAAGGTCCTCCTGCGCCTGTGGAATGATTCAGAATGGTTGCACTTGGGTTAGCTTTCACATGGAGAAATCGAAGATGTCCCTCTTTCATCGGAATGTTTGAAGAATTCCATAGACACTGTACGTCCGCCGATGATAGAATTGGATACTCAACGACACACTAGGAAAGGAATTTGGACACAAAAGGGATATTTGTCCAATTATCATTTTGGATTTCTTCTGTGTTTTAATCTATGGTCACCATTTATACTGAAGAATGAAAACATATCTAGAAGAAGAATGACTTTGGTGCAGTGGCTAGCTCGATACATAGTTACTAAGGACGGCGTTTGCGAATGTTCTAGTTCACTTTCAAGCTCAGCGTCAATTGAACAATGTTCCAACGTTTGTCGATTACATCGGACAGGTTACAAATGGAGAATACAGGATGTTGAAAAAGGAAGACACAAAATGCAAAATTGGCTAGCAAAAACGTAGTAGCAGAGAAGCGTAGTGCATGGCCATACCTTGAACATCTGCCACGCTGCCGAAAGACGCCCGGCGTCTTTGCCCGAGTCCGAGTACCCGATCATGACTTCCTGCTTCCCATTGATCCGCTTTAGATACCAGTCGATGGAGAACAGTCGCGAGAGCGCGGCGGGTGCGGACTCCAGATCCGCCAGCTTCTCGAACAGCGGCACCACGCGCAGCGGCGTGGGCACATGGCACTCCCTCTGCAGGAGCTCCACGGCGAGCACGTCCGAGGGCGCCGTGGCCATGGAGATCACGTAGGCGCCGAAGCAGTCGGACGGAAGCTCCGCGATCACGCGGAACGTGTCGAGCACGTCCTTCACTTCGCCCGTGTCGGGAAAGTCGGTACCGAACAGAGGGCGACGCCCCTGAAGCTCGCTCAGTAACCAGTCCTGGCGCTGCTCCTCGCTCCAGTCCTTGTACGAGCCGATGCCCAGGTAGGTCGTGATGGCGTCGAGGGCGTCCGTGTGACGGTCCGATTCCTGGCGGATGTCTAGCTTCACCAGACTCAGACCGAAGCAAGACACCTGACGCATGAAGTCTAAGAGACTGCCGTCCGCGATCGTCTTGTCGCCCGTCTCGCACAACGAGCGTTGACAGAGCTCCAGCGGCTCCAGAATCTGTCGAAAAGAACAACAAATGAATCCATCTCTTCACAACTCAGATATCATCACAACCTACCCCACTTCAGTACTTCGAGAAATTCGTGATATCACGGTCGTGCTCGCTACAATGGGAGATTTCGGAGTGCTAAAAATGTGACACTCAGCGGCTCCAGAATCTGTCGAGAACAACCACACATGCATCCATCTCTTCACAACTCACAAACTATCACAACCTACCCCACTTCAACGCCTCGAGAAATCCGCTACAGTGGGAGATTTATGAGCGGTAAAAAAGTTACAATTAAGTGCTCAAAACTCTGAAAATTATGATGTCAGTATAGAACTTTCAGGTACTCTGATCACAGGGAGATTATCTCTGGTTCCTGGATTGCCATTCCCGGTTTATGGTTTGCCAATATGCAAAATGTGTGCCACTAATTTTCTCTGTTTGCCTCTGTACCTGGTTCCCCAGCTCCTGGGGCAGAATCATTTGGGAAACTGCTCATAATCTCTGAAAATTATTGCTTTCAATTATCACAATAAGCGCTAAAAATAAGGATTTCAGAGCTCAGGAAACTAGTCCTGTCTTACAAGGACTCGGATGGGATTTGACGATGGATACCTCATATGCTTCGGTGAAAGTGTCTTCGATGTTGATGTCGGTTTGCCCGTTAGAGAGCAACTGCCGCATGCGTTCGCGCGTGTTGTAGAGCTTGTCACGAACGTCGCCCAGTAAGACGCGGAAGGGCTCATTCTGTGGAATCTGTTTCCAAAACTCAATGTAATATTTGGCCTCTTTCATGGAGTGGGTTCCCAGAGTCGCCACTCTCTGCTTCAGCTCATCACTGCATCGCCACATGGACAACTGCACCAAAACCAATAGAGATTAATGTAAACGTGTGAATCATTATATCTAGGATAGGGGGTTTAGACCCTCAAGAACATTTGGGCATGAAATTTGAATGAGAATGTAGCTGAGCTTGCTACTGATCTCAGTCACAACTTTCAAATTCGAGGACTGCAAGTGGTAACTTCCTTATTTTATTAGACTGTGATGAACTAAGAGAACTATTCTTTCCCGTGCAATTACTACAGGACCTTTTGTAAACATAAATTTCTCCTTGAAACAATATTTTTAAGCTACCAAGGACTAATTCATACATGACTTTGTACTGGCCCGATTTGCTTGAAAATAGTTAGAATTGATCTTTTAATTCCACCTCAAAGGCTTCAAGAAAATTATTCAAACTACCTTGGTCCGATATTGGTTATCTAAAAGTCTAGTTTCCCTAATCACCTATTGATCACGTTCGTTAAATGGACAGTTCCATAGCGTCAGGATTGTGATAGTCCAGTATCGGGAGCATTGAAAAGTAGAACTTCAAGTTCAGGATGGCTGGTAATATAAGGTTTCACATGAATTATGCCAACTTCGCTAAAATCCGTCAATTTCACAGATACTGTATGAGGCCCTAGGAGATGATGAACATGAGAGATGACGCAGAACTTGAAGTTGAATTCAACACAGTGCCATCATCCAAGGGAGGGTGGAAAACAAGTTGAAGGTTGCAATGTCCACTCCCAGTTGCCACATGTGACAAATGCATTCACCAGTCACCTTTGACAGTTGGAAACCAAATAACGAGGGATTTTGAGGATTGAGAAATGGGAAAAAAGGAATTTCAGTGATGGATGGAGGTGTCCGGCCAGCTCACCTCAAACATAAGGTCTTCGATTTGGGAGTAGTAGAGATTGGCGGCCATGAGCCGCGCCAGCAGACATACGTCGCGCGTCACGTCTGGCGTCACGCGCGGGTTGCCGTCGCGGTCGCCGCCCATCCACGAGGAGAATTGGATGAGCGGCACGTTGTAAGGTAGCCGCTCCGTCACGCCTATGGAGTTCAATGCCGTATCCACCCGGCGGAGGAACTTGGGCAGGCCGTTCCAAATGGTTTCGTGGAAGTAGCTCATGCCGGCTCGCATCTCGTCTTGCGGCGTGGGCTGCGAGCGCCGGATCTCGTCCGTGCGAAACGCGGCTTGAATCTCGCGCTGTAAAGCTTCGTCCAGCTCCTCCTTCTCTTCAAGAGTTGTGTTGTCCATGTACATCTGGGCCAAGCAATTCCGAATTCTGCCATGGCCACCACACCAACCCACACCAAATCAAACCACATTGGCTTACAATCCACCCAGGGGCAATTCACCGAACGTAGTCTGTTGCAATTCACCGAGAATAGACTCTTGCACCGAAGAGAATCAGTTGGGCTAAGTACTGCTCAGGAGACTCCCCCCCGGAAATGTACACGTCTGGTACATTCTCTCCGTAGAACATACACTAGGTGTCTCCTGAGCAGCGCGCCAAGCAAGCAATTCATCGAGCGTAATCTCTTGCTATTCGCAGAAAACGATCTATTGCAATTCACTGAAGATCAATTCAGCTAAGAACACACTAGTATTCTGCTGCAAATTCGCAGAAAATCAAGTCAGCGAACATACTCTATTACAATTCACCGAGAAGCAATGCACCGAGCATACTCTGCTGCAAATTCACCGAAAATGAATAGGATCTCTCACCGCGAGTGCTTCTGGAGAAGGGAGCGGCGAACCGACTGAGTAGGATGCGCCGTGAAGACCAGGTCGACCGTTTGGTCCTTGAGGGCCTCGAAGATTTCTTCCGGAGTTTTGCCGAGTTGCTTCACCAACCGCTTGAACGTCTGCTCCATATCCGACTCCGTCAATGCACTGTTCTCATCGCCAATGTTACCCTTCTTGTCGGCCGGACGACGGCTGGCAATTTGCACCTCTTCGGCCAAGTTCCCCAGGTTCAGCATGTGCGAGAAGGAGCTGCACACCACGATCGTATCGCCCGCATCGAGGTTGTTGAGCAACTCCGACAGCTCCTGCAATTTCTCCTGAGCGGCTTGCCCGTCCGTTTTGCAAAACCCTGACGAAATCTCATAGCATTTTACTACCTGGGAAAACAACACGGGAACACCCAAGTATATTCAGATGCATGGACTGAAAAGTACATTTGCAACTGCCACATTTATACGCTTTCTTTTGCAAAAGCAAACTGATTTATATAATTCCCAAGGGCAAGCATGGATCCTCGAGTTTGAGAAAACTCCGTCGATATAGACGACCCCCATCAGATTCGGGTAACCCACACCGTCTTCCACATTATTTCTGGCTAGAACCAAGCTCTCGCAAGACTCAAAAGCATTCATTAGCTGCGAAGATTTCACAGCACCCTTCTCCTTGGCGTGTGCATAATGAGGAACAAACAGGAAGTATTTCTAGACGCCATGATCATAATTTGAAAAATCAATTTCGAATGCAAATTACTATGCTTCGCTCGCAAAATCAAACTGCTTTCCGTAATACCTAAGAGCATGCATGGACCTCAAAAGCAGTTCGCCAATTTCCTAAAGGTTATGAAAAACTCTGTCGACAACCACAAAGAATTTCAGGCTGGAATCACGACCGCAGCAGGCAGTCCAAAAGCAACAATTGGCAGCGAAGATCGAAGCTCATGTACCGTTTCTCTGAGTTCCTTGCCATGCAAGCTCTCCAGCACGTTGAGGAAGCGATCCAGCAAGAAGGCGCCGTAATCCACCAGCTTGTCATCTTCGGAGACTTTCTTCGGCACCAGCAGGCGCATCTGCGCATCGATAGACCGATTCTTTTGCAAAAACGCCGCCATCTTTACACCTCAAAGCCTCAATCTCTCTCCTTTTGAATTTCACAACAAAAGTCACACTTCCACTCTCCTCCAAATCTCCTACCCGCTCAATTCCTCGCCCTGCACAACAAATTGCACAGCGCTCACCACAACGCTACCTCCAGCTTTCTCTACCTAAATATTTTAGTACCAAATCAGGAAAGACATACACAGTACAGCTTTATATTGCATCCGCAAATTCCTACCCCCGAGGCTTGCAAATTGCAACTCCTTCCCATCCGTCGAGCTCCCCCCCCCCCCCACGATCCGATTCTTATTACATGCAGAGTCCAGTCAGGCGCGACTAATTGGCAGCATCATGAGCCAGGCACCTAGACTGGACGCCGCACCAGCTTGGCTACCCGGCTCTCGGCAGCAGAAAGCGTTATTATACTCTGAAGGCGACTTATAAAAAATCTACAGTAACTTCCGGCACGAAGATCAGAGATCCCGGAGCATTATTATAAGCAACAGGGGGTGGGGTGGGGGTCCACCCGCTCCCTCTCTCCTCCAGAATAGGTGTGGCAAGCATAAGAATCTAGTGCCCGTTGTCCTATTCCCCGGCAGCTGGAAAATCACAAAATCCTACCTTTTGCTTTGCCGTTGCAGCATCACATCTCATCACAGAACTTCAGTCTCTGTAACTGAAATTTATAAACTTCATTAGTCTCTGTTAAACGAAAACACGGACTCGCTTCTCGAGTTGCAACCTCCCCACATGCACTGTACAGTAGATTCATGTTCTTTGGAATTGTGTGAAAAGTAAAAGAAAAGTAAAAAAGAATTCTACCGAGGTTCCAGTTCGGGGGAATGCTTTGGCGGACGGCGATCACAGATTACGAGATCATCTACTTGTGGGGACCGAGGAAATGATGGAACGATACTCTTGATCAAAGGCCTTCAGCTCTCCAAGACTGAGGCAGTTGGCTCTCCATCACTGCTTGATGAAAACGGAAACACGGGAAGGTGGAGAAGCACCAGGAGCTGTGAATCATCGATGCGGGAACCTGGGGTCCAGCGTTATCCGGTGCTGAGTAGTTCCAAGAACTTTAGAATTTGTTCCGAGAATCATGCAATTGAATTTCTGATGATTCTGAAGATTGTTTCGCGTGCATATTCCTCGGAATGCATGGCGGGCACATGCGCCGACGCACGGTAGATCTTGACGAGGATGTGGCTAAGTTGTTGATTTGAGCTTCGGGGTTCCAGGGTTTTAACGGCCGGGCTAAACCGACCCCCTCGCTCGTCCTCCCGAGGTCATTCCAGGGTGCATGTAAAAGAAAAGATCCCGTATTCTGCGCTTGATTAAATTACCTTCTACACCTCTCCATTTGCAGCTAATTTGAGGCCTCTGATTGCAAATATGAATCCAAAATTTGTAAATTTTATTATTCTTGTCCAACAAAAGTTTCTGCGTTTCCCTAGGGGTAAAATTAGTTACAAGCGAGGGGGCAGTTCACCCATTCGGTTTTAACCAGTGATAGCAAAGAACCCCCAGTTAACCCCTAAAGTCCCAAGGGTTTATTTTCATTGAAAAATGCTCAAAACTGCCATTTTTATTGCAAAGTGCAAAAAACTTTAAAACTTGTATTTTTTTTCATATTTAACCATGGGATCTTGCACTCAACTTGTATTTAAATTTGGGGAAAATTTTTCAGAAACTTTGACCTTGTAGCAAGGTTGTCATATCGGATGGGTCAGGGTCACCGGACGGGCAAACCGGACCGAACAGATGGACGGTCCAGACCAACCGGACGGCTTCAATTTTTCAAAGTTGTGGAATTTTTTTGAATGACACGTCACCTTGGACAGCGAGATGTAGGGCGCGGACGTCATCATGCCACCGTCAGGGCGCGGACTTCAGCATGAGCGTCAGGGCGTGGACTCCTTCAAGCAGGGCGCAGACTTCAGCGTGAGCGTCAGGGTGAGGACTCGTTCAGGCAGGGCGCGGACTTCAGCGCGAGCCTCAGGGCGCGGACTCATGCAGTCAAGGCACGGACGGGAAATGGTGGATTTTACTTATGTATTCTCCAATATATGTATATATATATATATAAATTTATTTTTTGAACAAACAGCATTTGAAATGTCGTTAATGCAAAGGAAATAAAGAATGATGGAACCCAAAAAAAATTGGGATGGTAATAGGTACATATTTAATTGCAAAATACTAAAATAGGTAAAGGAATGATGGAGAAATGCAAAAAATAGGGAAAGAACGATATACCAAAAAATAAATGGCATTGAGTTGGGATAGAATGATCTTGCAAATCAAGCCCCAAAAAATTAGAATGGGTTTAGGGAATACAAAAATTAAATGCACTTGGGTTGAGATGGAGCAATTTGCTAATCAAACACAAAAAAATTAGGAAGGGAATGATCAATGAAAAAAAAATGGCATTGAGTTGGAAAAAATTTAGGAAGAGAATAATAATGCCATTTAGTTTTTGTATAACTTGGGATGAAACAATTTTGCTAATCAAGCAAAAAAAATCAGAAAGGGAATGAATCCTACCAAAAAAATGGCATGGAAGTGTATTGTTATCCGAAGCACCAAAAATTGGGAAAGGTAAATGGGAATCATTAAATTGGGATGGAAATAGGTACATATCCAATAAAATGGTTACCAAAAAATGACCATAAAATAAAATGGAAAACTTTAAATTAGGGAAGGAAGTAAAATGTCTTTGAGTTGGAATAGGATGTAATAAATAAAAAAGTTAGTGAAAAAAATGAAATGTCATTGAATTGGATTAGGATTCAATGGGGATAAAATTTAGGTAAGGAAATGAAATGTCATTGAGTTGAAATAGGATTCAAATATTCAATGATAAAAAAATTAGGTGAAGAAATGTAATGTCATTGAATTGGAATAGGATTTAATGATAAAAACATTTAGGGAATGAAATTAAATGTCATTGAATTGGAGTAGGATTCATTTCCAATCAATGACGAAAACTAGGGAAGGGAAAGAAATGTCAATCCATTGGAATGTAAGTGCATTTTAAATGTTAATAAAAGCAAACAAATGTGAAAGAGATATGAAACAAATCTTATTTTTGATTACCTATTTTTTCATATGAGAAATGGGAAGTGAATGGAAAGACTCCAATTTGGTACCATAAAAAACATTTATTCTTGAGTTGGTATGGAAGAATTTTGCTAATGAGTAAAAAAAATAGGAAAGGGAATGATGGAACAAAAAAAAGCTTGCTTAAAGTTGGAATAAAAGAATTTTAGGAATACATGAAGGAAAAAAAATGGAAAGCAAAAAAAATAGGAAAGGAAATGACACAACAAATAAATATTGGCATGGAGTTGGAATAAAAGAGTTTTAGGAATCAATGAAGAAAAAAAATAGGAAAGCAAAAGAAAATAGGAAAGGAAGTGAGTTGGATGAATAAATATTGGCATGGAGTTCAAATTAAAGAGTTTTAGGAATTAATGAAGAAAAAAATGGTGGAACAAAAAATAGAGGGCAAGTAGTTGAAATGGAAGTGTTTAAGGAGTTCATGATGCCAAAAAAAAATTGAATGATTTACAAAAAATTAATGGCATTGAGGTGGGATGGAAGAGTTTTAGGAATGAAGCCCCCCAAGATAGGAAAGGGAATGATTGAATTAAAAATTCAAGTGACGTATTGAAGGCCTAGAATTTTTTTTTAACTCCCTACTATTTCTTTCATTTTAAACAAAATGCGGTTTTACCCTTTTATCTAGTACACTACATTTCCAAAATATTTCCTAAATATTTCCTCAAAGTGTCCTAAACACTTTAGAATTTAGAGTCTTTTTTTACACCCTAAACTATTTGTTGGTTCAAAGTAGTTTGAAGTGTTACAAGAAATAAGGAAAAACATTTTCCACCACAATGAAGGAGACATGCTCTTCCATGAAGTTTCTTCCAAATCTTAGTCAGTGGGGCTCTTTATTTGGCATCTTGCTTTCATTGTCTTGTCGGAATCCAAAACAAGTTGTTCAGGCTATAATTAATGGTTCCCCCGCTCCAAGAAAAGGAAGGACTGAAGGATGTCAAGCCCAAGTACATTTCAAAGTCCTGCCTCCTCTATTGGACGAGCACATCTACGCCTTGGAGTCCGCACCCTCACTTCAAGTCCACGCCCTCACTTCAAGTCTACACTATGGAATTTGTGATTCAGCTGCGCTCTCTCAAGTTCTTCTGCCTCTATGAATTGTCCGCCCTGGAGTCCACGCCCTGATACAGTGCATTCAGCGAAAACATTTGTGAGAGCAAGCGTTCTTGTATTTCCACGAATATGAGGACTCTAAAGCAAGGTGTGACAGCATTTAATGTTTCCCTCTTTCCATGAAAAGGGGGGACACCATCTTCCAAGACCATTAAATAGGAAGAAGGAGGGATCCCATGCCCAATGCATCCCCATGTGCACACCCACATTTATGTAGTGGAGTTTCGCCCTGAAGTCCGTGCCCTGACTTCAAGTCCCCGCCCTCACTTGGGGTCTACGCCCTGGAGTCCACGCCCTATGATGAAGTCCACGCCTTGAGTAGCGCCAGCGCAATGAAGTTCCACCCTCCAACTTCTTGAATTATTGTGGCCAAGGGTTTCAAGAGTGTAGGGTTTAGGGTTTAGGGTTTTAGTTTTGGGTTCACGGTTTGAGTTAATGGCTTAGGGTTGAATCAAATAACAAATAGATGTAGCAATTACCTTTAGAAAAGAACCCTTCTCATGCATTGAAATCAATATAACTTGTAAGTTCATGTGAAAATCAATTTCTTGTACCAATGATTCATAATCATGGATTGGCATTCACAATCATTCTACTTCAATTTAACTTGTACGTTCAATTAAGCAACAGTCCCTTGTGCCAAGTAATAAAAAAAAATGAATCCCTTTACATTTTATTTTTTTAACAAATGGAAAGAACCATTGCATAAAAAAAATACACAACAAGCCAAGCCACAAAGGCTAGACAATGAAGAGATATGAGCAAAAACAAACAATCCCTTTACATTTAGAAGAAAATGTAACTTGTAATTTCTCGTTTCCAAAATAAATTTCTTTTAGTTAATATGCCTCAAATTAAATCATTTATTATGAATAATGGATTTGAAGAAATAAAACCTATGGGTTCATTAATAAAATTCATTCTATCAATTATTCCAAAAACCCTTATACCAAGCATTTTCAAATATTAGTCCCTTCACGTGAATCCAAAAGAATGGAAGATCTGAGCTTCCATTCAAAAACCATCCCTTCTAGCTATTTTTTTAGAAATGGTTCCCTTCCAAGTTATCCAACCCCCAAAAATGGCATTGACTTCGAATGTAAGTGCTTTGAAATTCAATGCCCCCAATGAGGGATGGGGTCACCCAAACTTTCGTAAATTTAATTTCGGTATGATTCAAAACTTTAGTTACAAGTTAGAATGTTTGAGCCTAAGGGCCTAAATCCCAAACACAAATACTTGAATTTGTTTTTTTGCTAAAATATAATTCTAGCAAAGAAAAACGGGGAGAAAGAAATCCAAGGAAGAGAATTCAAGGCAAGTAGGGAATCCAAGGGTAGGATCCGATGTAAGGCCCTACAATTCTATTTTATACAAAATTGGGACCTAAATGGATAGGAAATTTTTTTTTAACTATTTTCCTTTTTATTAAAGAGTCTTTTGCCCCATGTACCATAAACAAATGGGTTAAATTTTTCTACTCAAGATTTAATGCAAAGTATCCATTGTCATTCTTGATTTTCTAGTGCACGTGATGGCCTTTAACTTCATATTTTTTTTATTATCTATTTTTTTATGACATGTAAAGAGAATGGAAATGTATTGTAAAAGAATTTATCATTGAGTTGGAATGGAGTTGGGATGGAGTGACCCTAAAGATTTAATGCAAGGTGTCAATTGCCAATGTTGATTTTCTAATGCTTATAATAGCCTTTAACCTCAATTTTTTTTCTTACCTATTTTGTGTATATGACATGTAAAGAGAATGGAAAGACTTCAATTTGATACCGTAAAAATAATTTATCATTGAGTTGGGATACCACAAAACTAAATGGCCTTGAGTTGGAATGTAAGAGTTTTACTAATCAAGCCAAAAAAAATAGGGAGTGAATGATATACAAAAAATAAAGTGCATTGAGGTTGGATGGAACAATTTTGCTAATCAAGCCAAAAAAAACTAGGGAGGAAATGATATACAAAAAATAAAGGGCATTGGGATGGCATGGGATAATGTTGCAAATGAAGCCCAAAAAAAATTAGGAAGTAAATGATATACCAAAAAATAAATGGCATTGAGTTGGGATAGAATAATCTTGCAAATCAAACCAAAAAAAATTAGAAAGGGTTTAGGGAATACAAAAATTAAATCATTTCAATGGCCTTGGGGCTTGGGTTGGAATGGAGCAATTTTGCTAATCAAGCCCAAAAAAACTAGGAAGGGAATAATAATGCCATTTAGTTTTTGTATAACTTGGGATGGAACAACTTTCCTAATCAAGAAAATAAAATAGGAAAGGGAATGAATCCACCCCCCAAAAATGGCATGGAAGTGTTTAGGAATCCAAAGCCAAAAAAAATAGGAAAGGGAATGGTGGAACAAAAAACAAATGGCATTCAATTGAAATGGAAGTGTTTAAGGAGTTCATGAAGCCAAAAAAAAAGAATGGCATTGAGGTGGGATGGAAGAGTTTTAGGAATGAAGCAAACACAAAAAAAAAAGGAAAGATAATGATGGAACAAAAAATTAATGGCTTTGAATTGGGGTGGGAGAACTATAGGAAATAAGCAAAAATGAAATAGGAAAGGGAATGATTCAACAAATAAAGATGGGCATGGAGTTGGAAGAAAACTAGAAAAGAGTCTTGCTAAATAATGAAGCAAAACAAAATAGAAAAGGAGATGATTCAACAAATAAAAAAAAGAACTATGAATTGGGATGGGAGAGTTTTAGGAATGATCCAAAAAGACAGGGAAAGGAATGATGGAACAAAAAATGAACATTTGGTTTTGAGTTGGGATGGGAGAGTTTTAGGAACAAAATAGAAGAAAGAATGATTCAACCAAAAGAAAAAAAATTAGTATAAGTTGGAATGTGAGAGTTTTAGGAATGAAGCCAAAAAAATAGGAGAGAGAATGATCCAAACGCAAATGAATGGCATAGAGTTGGGATGGGAGAGCTTTGCTAACATCTTTCACCACAATGAAGGGGACATGCTCTTCCATGAAGTTTCTTCCAAATCTTAGTTAGTGGAGCTCTTTATTTGACATCTTGCTTTCATTGTCTTGTCAAAATCCAAAACAAGTTGTTCAAGCTATAATTAATGGTTCCCCCGCTCCAAGAAAAGGAAGGACTGAAGGATGTCAAGCCCAAGCGCATTTCAAAGTCTTGCCTCCTGCGCAAGACGAGCACGTCCACGCCCTAGAGTCCGCGCCCTAACTTCAAGTCCACGCCCTAGAGTCCGCGCCCTGACTTCAAGTCCACACCTTGGAGTCCGCGCCTTGACTTCAAGTCTATGCCTTGGAGTTCACGTCCTAACTTCAAGTCCACGCCTTGACTTCAAGTCCGCGCCCTGATTTCAAGTCCACGCTCTGGAGTTCGCGCCCTGACTTCAAGTCCGTGCCTTGACTTCAAGTCCATGCCTTGGAGTCCGCGCCCTAACTTCAAGTCCGCGCCCTAGAGTCTGTGCCCTGACTTCAAGTCCACGCCTTGACTTCAAGTCCGCGCCTTGGAGTCTGTGATTTAGCTGCGCTCTCTCAAGTTCTTCCGCCTCTGTGAATTGTCCGCCCTAGAGTCTGCGCCCTAATGATGGCGTCTGCGCCTTGCATGTTCCAGAATCCATGTGGCATCTATGTGGCTTATTTTTCTGTTTTCATAAAGTCAACTTTGTGTTGACTGTATCGGACGGGTGAGACCTCTAACGGACGGGCGAATCAGACGGACGAGCAAACCAGATGTCTATCCACTATGACAACTATGCCTTGTAGATTACAAGATATTTGCACTTAGAGTGAAGAATAAAAGTTTTTTGCACCTTGCTCAACTAGGTTTTTTTGGCTTTGAATCATCTTAACTTAAAACTTTTGCACTAGTGATCTGGAATTTCTAATTTTTTTTGTTGAAGAATTGAGTTGAGAGTCTAGGAAAAAAATTTGAAAAACAACAAATGGATTTTCACTCATTAAAAATTATTAAGTAGAAGTAGGTTCAAGATTGGTGGAAAAACTAAATTAATATTAGCTCTAAGATGGAATTGGAATACACTAATCTCAATAGTGAGATTGTTCTAGTAAGAGATATTAACCTTGTGAAACCTTTTTTCATGAAAAATTTGTGAAAATTGAACTTAGAAATGAATTATACTAGTTATTTTTTAAAGAAGATGCTCTACTTGCCCAAAAAATAAGATTGTCTACAACTTTTGCATAACAAATCCAAATGGAATGAATCAAAGCTTCCCATGTAGACAAAATTACAATTTATAAGAAACAATTTCTTTGCTTTTAACTTTTTTTTGGAGGAGGGTGAGGGAGTTCCACCTACCAAACCTAAAAAGAGGCTTTTTATGCTATGACTTTTGCCCTTGGGCACCAATTGAAATAAAAATTCTATCTCCAAAAAGCTAATGTGTTTTTCTATCTCCATAAAACAATTCAAAAAATTATGACAAATATTGAGACCACGAGAGCCTACCCAAAATCCATTTTGTCCCCTAAAGAGACAATTAGGGTTGCTAGCGTGCAAGCCTATGAGTATGAGCTTGTGAGCTTGTGAGCGGAAATTTTTTTTACGAATAAATAATAGGAAGGGACCTATGACCATGGATTTAAAAAATCCTCTACTTCTCAAAAGTAGGATAATTTCTATGAAATAGAAGGTTCTTTCAACTTATTGTTCATTTTTTGGAGAAGCAACCATATGTAGTCAATTAGTGTCAAATTCTTACAATGGTGAATGCTCCATAAAATAACAAATGTCCAAGATATAGCCATAAAACACACAAATCTAATCATAATAAAAATCAACACACAATAGCATGATTCATGAGATATGTCAACCTCTTGAGTCTAAGTCTCTACGGACTTGGTCACAGAATTAGAAGTCTCAGATGAGTCTGAAGACTTTCTACCCTCAGACGTAGATCCATCTATAAACTGCAGGACATTTAGAGTGTAAATGTCTTTGTAGCATTTTGGTTTAGAGCAACCCAAATCTGCGAAGGCCATTCCCATTTGCTAAGTATAAACTAGAAGATCGAAAGGCTTCTCCGGACGGATGAAAAGACTCTGTTTCTTTACTATTTCATTTGGTGACATCAATCCTTGATGACTTCAAACAAACATAATATCATATGAGAGGTTGACAATTTGAGGGTCACCATGTAAAGACAAAATTTAATAAGTGCCAATGTACTTATTGAATTTTCCCTTCTGAGTGAATTTTTGAGTTACAACAAGCATGTCATTTGGATTTTGTGAAATAAAAGCTATTGGCAATGGCTGTGGTGCCACCACGGTCAGAGTCGACTTCCTCATCGGTTTGAGGATGACATCAAAAATGTCCTTGTTCTCCTCCAAAACCACAATGTAGCGGCCCATTCCATGACAAGTGGTAATTGATGCACCTAAAGGCAAGAAGAAAAATATATTAGTTGAGTGACTCCTTCCATAAATCAAGATTTAAATACATAAAATGGAGATTTGTTCCTAACTTGTGGATGCGTTGCAGTCCATAACCAAATCTCCTACGACGCTCGTAGCTTCAAGTAGGATTTGGAAGAATCGAGGGTCTTTTTTGCAAGCACCCCGCCATGGCTTTAGGCCATTCATTGCCATGTCATCTGGATGAGTGTAGTTCATCAACATGTCATCCCGAGCAATATCTACACCAGCTTTCTTCATTGGCGTTGTGCGTTTGAAAGAGAATTTGGATTTGCCTTTCATACCTAAGTCCTTCACCACAAAGGTGATTCCATACTTTTGCATCTGCAAGCATCGAAGGTAGTTGTACAATCATGAGAAATGCAAAGAATGTAATGCATTATGAAGTGATTGTAAAAGCTACATTGCTATAGAGATTGAATTGACCTTACCGTTTTGAAATTGTTTATAGCCGAGGTCAAGTGCATGTAGTTCATGCCCATCCACTTTTTTTTCTTCAACATTTGGTATGTCTCACACAATCCAATAATGTTAGACTTTACTTTGGCACTCTGTGAGCCCTTAATTTGTCACTAGGAGCTTACTATTTCTTTTTCTTGTATTTTATCATTTTAATTGCACTTTATTATACAAACCCCTCTAAAAAGAGTGTAGAACCAAAATAGGAATGTCACATTCCAATATAGTATTTGGTCTAGTTTGAGTATGTTGTAGCTAGAATGACTCAACTACAAGTTGTAAATAGGTTAGAACCCAACTAATCGTGGCAAATGGGTTAATTATGAATGATGGGCATGTCAAGCTCAAAACCCCACATGGGACGGACGTCTCTAAGCGAGATTTGGTCAAAGAAACCCTAGTGAGGCATAGGAATTAGTTCCCGGAGATAGGTTCTAGTTTCCCCATTCCACCAACGAAATAGCAGAACCCAAAATTGTTGGCTTGTAGATGTCGAAAATGCCAAGGCACGACCATGGAGGAATCTAAGGTTTGAGGAGGGTGGTTTGGGATTAAAACCATGCCCAGGAACCAACGGTGAAGTCGGTGTGCCAAGATTCCCCTTGGTGTGGAAGATTCCCCAGCCACCGATAATTAAACGAGGGGGTGGAAATTGTCCCCCCTGGGCCAATGTGTAGAGTAAGAATGTGAGCCTGCATATGTGTTGTGGGATCCCATGGGAGGTTTCATGAAAAGTTTCGGAATTTTCTGATAGTCAGAAGATGTCTTTCCGGATGGTCAACTACCCAAATCTGGGATGGGAAATTCCTAGAAATTTCCCAGGTGGCGGTAAATTATGACTAAAAATTAGCATAGCTTCATTTATGTTAGTAAGCTTCCCTAATAAGTTTCACAACATTCCAATAGTCAGAAACACCCGAACCTGCAACATTCCCTAACAATTAACAGAAATTAAAGTCCACGGCGGGTTTGACCGGCGGAGCGGAAGTATATGAAAGCGGAATGGAGTGCAAGATAGGTCTTTTTTCACTCCTCCATATCTACTTAGGAGCCTAGGCTAGTTACTTTTGCTAGAAAAGTCAACCCCCCAAAGTTGGGATTTTCCCTAGTTTTGGGAGTTAAGTTGGCACTAGGTTTCGTTGTGATTTTGAAAATAGAAGAAGAGGGTAGGAGTCCGTCCAAGCAAAAAATGGCCTTCTAAAGCCAATGGCGCAATCCATTTGCGAATCGGAATTAATCTCCAAAAGTTAGCTTAGTGGGCTAGCATAGGATGAAAGCCTTGAATTTTGGATGAAAATCCAAGAAGATAAAGTTAACTTAGATGAACAAGGAGAGGTGGGTGCCCAGGAAAGAGTATTAAAGGACACCCCTTCTCCTCTCTCGCCACCCCTTTTGGGTAATTGGGTCCGTTGGATCCAATTTGTATTGGACATTGTGGCATTTAGTGACAAGCCTTGCAACGGTGTTTTTTGGGTACTTTTGGCCATTGTTGTTGTTTTTGGAGTTTGCAAGGTCTTTTGTGGGTCCCTTGTCTTACCTTTTAATTGAGCATGGTAGTAACTTTTCCAAGTTTAAGCTTGGAAGCTTTTACTAACTTCCTAGGTTGCTAGAGGTTGTGGATGCTTACCTTTGAGAGCCCCTTTTGGTTACTCACTTTGTTTTGTCATACACTAACCCTAGAGCAACCCCCCATATGATTGACAATGCTATTTTGGGGGGCCTTTAGTTCAAGTTATTGATGTTACTAACCTGTATTGCTAGCCTTTGAGTGTCTAAGGCCATTTCTTTGTTTTTTTTCCTTGTCCTTAACAATGATGTGTTATTTCTTGGTTGAGAGGCACAAGGGTGTGAGGGTAGTGGGTCCTATCCATACAATGAAGCTTCAAACCCCATAGGGTAGAAAAGTCCTAGTGGTGCGTTAAAAAGGAAAACGATGGCAAAGCTTTGAACCCCCATGGGGTAAAAGGTTTAGTGGTATGTTAAAAAGGGAAACAACAACAAAACTTTGAACCCTCTAGGGGTAAAAAAGTCTTAGCGGTGCATTAAAACCACCTCATGGGAGAATCATTAGGCCTTGTGGTTCCTTTTCCCACAAGGTTTAGTTCTCAAAATGTCTTGGGAATAAACCAAGGTTTAGGTCCCAAAAATAGGAACTAGAAGTCGAGGTTAGCATAGGGGATAATTAGTGAAGCCTTTCCCTAAGCAAGCCTAGTCCATCATCCATTAGCAATATCACAACCCCTTAACAACCCCCCTTCTAGAAAATTGACATAGGGAAGAAGAAAAAAACAGCCCATAGCACCCCCATCACCCTAGCATCCCCAGCAGCCCCCCAACTGATACCCGGGCGTGGGTAGCTAGGCCAGGCATTAGGGCCACTAGGGTTAGGCACAATCGCTGTGGGAAAGGGGGGTTCCAAAATCAAGCCAGGGATAGAGAGAAGAGACACCACTTAAGGTCTCTACCGCCCTAACATAGCCTAAGGGCGGGGAATTCAACTCCTCGTTTTCTATAAACCTCACCATAGTAGTAAAAAATGAGCAAAGAAGGAGGGAGCAAGGATGGCAAAAGGCTGGAAATATGAGGAGAAACGACAAGGGGGAGGACCATTTGAAGGTGAGGAGTAGAAGTGGATAAGATAGGGAGGGAAATCCACAAGACTTACTTAGGCTCGTAGATTAGAAGTGGATAAGCATTCTGAGATTAAGTGTGAGACATAAGTGTAGGATGTAAGAAGTAGCTCAACTTGAAAGAGGGGATGATACGTACTTAAAATTAGCATAATAGGATTGGGGGTTAGTTGGGCCACCTTAGAGCGTGGGAGGAAAGAAAAGGAGGGAGGAAGAAAGAAATAAGAGAGAAAATCGACAATTAAATCCTTGTACTAATTTATTTTATGATTAGAACGGTGGTTTGTTATCTCACGGCACGGGAGTTCATGGCGGAGGAGGTAGAGCTTCCAGTGGGTAAGAACAATGATTCAAATTCTGAGGTATGAGTTAAACCTCCCCAAACTTTCCCTAGGGTTCTAACTAGAATTTAGTAGCTTGAGCCGAGGCGGACCCTGAGGTTAGACCCATAGGACTGTAGGTCAAGTCATTTCCAGAGACATAAGCACAAAGAAGAAAGCCGTGGATTTCTAAAAGCCTAAGGCATGCCCAAATCGGGTGGAAATTGAAAAAGTTATAGCCGGATGAAGTTTAGGGTCAAGGTGGATGAAAAATAGCTACACTCCGAGGGTGACAGAGAATTAGATACATTGAGAGGAGGCTCTCCATTAGGGTCCAAGGCCGAAGAGAAAAGTCAAATCCAAGTTATAGGTTAGGAAAAATTAATGGATGAAGTTTGGATAAGGCTTGGATGAAAATTCAGTAGAAATCCCGGATCAAGGTCTGACTCCAAATCTAGGTAGGGTCAATCTTTGTGAACTATCCCTCAAAATTTCGTATCTTTATGAATTGGGGAACTAGGTGTAATGGATGGATGAAGTTTGAAGAACCGAGTAGCTGTCAAACTTCATCCATCCATAATTTTGGCTAAGAAGGTCGGATAGGGTGGAGTCTTATGTTTTTAAAAATGGCACGAGATGACCTAAAGGGTTTCTAGGATAGTTTTGCCCTGGTATAAGTTCCATCCAAATTGTCTAGCAGGCCTTCCATCCAAGGTTGTTCCGTCGAACACATTTTGGGGTTCGGTTGTCAAGTTGTTCATCTGATGTCGCGTGTCATATAAGACAAGTGTCGCATACACTAGACAATTTTGTCTCATAAGGCCTTATCCTAGGAGTAGAGACAATTTGAAATCTCCCTTTATTTATGATCAATAATTTAGAATGTAATAAGTGATTAGTAAATTGAAACACTTCAATAATATGAAACTCAAATATGTCAAGATTGGAAATAGAAAGTGCTTTATTTGAAAGTCAACCTTAAAGTTGACTTTATAAGACGGACAAGGGGGTCTACTAGATGTGTTCGACGTCGTGTTTGTCATGTTGTCAAGTTGTTCAGCCGAACAACCATGCTTCCATCCAGTAGGCCCGAAATTTTGGAAGTAGTTTAAGCGAGTCTTGCAATTTGGGGTCACTTAGGCACTTAGTAAAAAGATCCATTACTTGGAAGGCACAGTGGACCATACTTAGACACCCCAAAGTAGGAGTCACTTAGTTGAAACCCAAAACTTGGTTGTGTTCGCGAATTACCAAGGGTGGCTAATTTGGCGCTCATACGCTCTACAAGTGGAAAACTTTGATGCAACCATGGTCTTGCAAGTGTTTCAAGCTAAAACTCAATGACGACTCAAGAGACTCATCTCTGACATCTTTGTTCCATTCTAGTACCTCTCGTATTGGAGAAGATAACCCAAGCATAGGTAAGTTCTTCGAGCAATCAAAGAACACGACATCTACATCTAGCCTATCATTTGGCACTCCATGGAACATGCGAGGCTTCCCCCCTGATACCTACCCATATACAACACATCAAGAAATTAATTATCAATGTTATTTTTCCATATTAACCGAGAAATATAAGTGCCAATTTGAAATTCCAAATCTAAAATCATTACCTTCTTCAAGAAGGCCAAGACCTCTTTGTAATAGGTCGGCGTTTTGGACTCCATGTCATCCATGAGGTCCTCAATAGAGATGTTGAGGATTAAATCCTCGGACTTGGTCAGATTATCTTCCTTAAGGACAATTATTCTCGTTGCATGAGTGATGACGTCTTCCGTTAGTTGTGATAGAGTAGCCAAGTTTCTCTTCACTATGGTAAGAGATTCGTCTTGCATTTTAGAGCCCTGATCCATCATGGAAGAAGCAAGATTTTGGGTGACGACTTCAACTTTCTTCTTGCCTTTGGTCTTCGCCTTCTCCTCCTTTTCCTTTTCCTTCTTTGCCAACTTGGCTAGCCGCTCTACTTACTTCTTCTCCTTGGCCATTAGAAGAACTTGGATCCACACTTCTTTCTTTTGTTTCTGTCATTTCCATCCCTTCGCGCAATGGCCTTCCTCTTTTGCCTATCCATCATGCTTGAGAACTCATCTACGTCAAAATCATTGGCACCTTTGCCATCCAAAGATGCTTGTAGCTACACCTCCAATAAATGAGTGAAAGCTAAGGCACAATCCAAATACCACGCTACTACATTGAGATGAGCCATGGTGAATGTGCGCAACTGGTTGGGCTTGAAAATGCAGTCAACTGAACTCTTGTCCATTCATGTGGACAAGAACAGAGGTAGGTAATTCCTCTCAATTGCAACTTTCTCTTCCAATTCATACTTGAAGTAGTTGTAGCACAAACAACTACAATCATTAGAGTGATGAAGAGAGTTTGAGATGTAAATCAAAAAACTGGCTCTACTATATCACCAACCAAGAAGATTAGTTCAGAAATCATTGAACTCTTCAATTGGTGTTAAGTACAAACTTACTAGAAAAGAACCCTTCTAACCACTAAGTTTGACCCCTCATGATTCATGAAGGAGTCCCCCTTCTTGAAGTAATTTCCTCCCTTGAAGTAAGGTCCAAAGCCTTGGTCCCAAATCTTCCTCCTCCATCCCTCTACATACTCTTGTAAAGTCTCTGGCTATTGCAGGACATTCACGTCTATTTTGATGTTGTCATGTCTGACCACCTCCTCAAAATACTCCACAGTTGCATCCTTGATTGGTACAAATTGTTGAATTCAATCAGAAGTTATGGAGAAGAAAGATTCAATACAAATTAAAAACTGGGTTATTCGTGAGTATACTTCATTCCATGGTATTCAATGATTTTATATACAAGTGCACTTACCCCTGCATACCAAACACACTTGTTTAAGAAAGGGCCAAGGTGTATCATGAAGACAAGCTAGGCAGGGAACTTCCTTGCTTCACAAGATGGGAGCGACGAGATCCACCATTGCAAGAATTTTATCTTGTGTTCAGCCATGGTGTTGCAAGTGGACACCATCTGCAATTTTTCCAAGGTCATTTCTAGCACCTTGTTTGAGGGACGTTGCTAGTATGTGAGCGGGGAGCAGGGAGCAACGAGCGGGGAGCATGGAATGGGGAGCAGTGAGCGTAGATCTTGGACAAAAAAGGAAAGAAAGCGAAGGATGTGAATTTTTTTTTGGATGAAAGTCAACGAAAATTTAATGAAAGTGAAGGAATTTTTGGTAGTCAACAAAGTATTGGATGAAAGTTAAAAAAATTTGGGTGGAAGTAGATAAAAAAGTGGATGGAAGTAGTTTAAAAAAATGGATGAAAGTACATGAAAAAGTGGATGAAAGTAGATGAAAAAGTGGATGACAGTAGATGAAATAGTAGAAGGAAATAGATGGAAACAATGGATGAAAAGTAGGTGAACTAAGAAAATCAAAAGGAAGAAAATGTGAAACCCAGTATAAAATTCTGTTGTGCATAAACTAAAACTTCTTCGCTGCTTGACCTATGACCACGGAAGTAGGGTGACCTAAGACCGTGGAATATGAAAGTGTGGGATTCAACAACCATAATACAGTAGAATGCAATGAAACCTGTTATGTATATATTTTAAGGGTTTCAAGGACATTGGGACAAGGCCATTTTGCTTGTATAAGGAATTTAAGAACCCCAATTCATGACCAATATATTATGATTTTACATGTAGGTCACATGCTAGGAATCGGTGGAGACACAATAGTAAGGAACATAAGGTACATTAAGCTGATGTGAGAGGCAAAATACAGTGAAACATAATGTGAAGTACTAGTAGACTGGAGATTGGTTTAGGGTGCAAATTCACATGTATAATTGAAGCGCATGTAGTGGCCCTTGTAGTCTCACTACATCTTCAATGATGAGTACAATAAACACACACAGTGTTCATTCTTTGTAGAAATATAATCCTAATTTGATCCCAAATGATTTAGTATCCCACTGAGAAGGACTTCCTTGACTTCATTGAAACTGAAACTCGTGGCATGAATGAAGCCATCTGATGTAGATTGGAGGTTGCAAATGACAGTGAAGACAAAGTAAAGATGCTTACAATTTGCCCAGGTTCCACACTTTCCAAGGCACTTCAGCTTCATCTCCTTGAAATATGGGTAGGTACAATCTGGGAATGATGAGATTGTAAGCATATACTTTTCAGTTCGAGGCTCTACACCAGAAATGAGGGAGACTATGCAACCAAATCCAGGATGAGGAACCATGGTTACCCTTTGAATGTGTGCAATAAGAGTCAAGGCCGAAGCACAATTGTTCTGGTGCTTAGTTGTTGGGGCCTTCGGGTTGCGACGAATGACTTTGCCCACTCGAATGTTGGGATGTTCATCAGGTAGAGATGGAACAGGGTAGCCACGCACCAAATCGATGCTTGCTTCTCCACCAAACAGTCTTCGGGGTGAAATGAGTTGACGTTGTGGAAGTTGGAAACCGGCCGCTTCGAAGGCTAGAATCTCGGCCTTCGAGAGTTTGGTGCCCATTTGAACAGGCCATATGATCGGAACAGGGGGTCTTGATACCACCCATTTTCTACGTGTTCCCTTGACACAGCGTTCAATGTCGTTGTTGCAGAAGAAAAATTGCATACGTTCATTACAATTCTTTCTATAATTCACCATCATACCTGTGTAAGTGGGCGCTGCTGTTGCCATGTTGTTGTGGACTATTTTGGCTATACACTTCTTTCTAGTAATCGCTTGAAGTGCGAAGCACGCCTTTGCTGATGTCTTGGGTAATCAAGCAATGTGCCATTGCATCTCATCACAGACACTCTCTTGAATTGCTGACACATGAGTTGAGGTCTAAGCAATATTCTGGCCTGAGTTTTCCTCGTCCAACATCACGTCGCTAGTGTGCACATCTATCATTGGAGCAACGTCTTCAAGAATTAGATTCAAATCTTCTGCACTTCGTGTGCCTCTCCATGATCTTGTCTGAATGCGAGGATGAGAGAAATTTACCTTGTCTGGTCTGTGAGAATCGTATTCGCAACCAAGTGGCATGTCTGCCTTTCTTTTCTGTGACCCAAAAACTTCTTCACCTTCTAAATGGATCTCTCTATTCAGAAATTCTACCACTCCAGAGATGTTTGAAATAGCATCTGTTAGAGCCTTGGGATTTCCAGTCCACTCAGCTGATTGCTGGGCAACACGTAATAGTAATTCTTCCTTCCCTGGTCCTGTCCCGGCTTGATTTCCCTTGAGGTACTAATAATATCGGACCATTTGCATGAAAGCTCTAACAAAATCGTCCACCGTGGCAATGTATAAATCATTTCCACGATTTCCAGATTGCTGTAGCCACTTGTTGTGGACAGTCTCGACTAAGTTGCAGGATGGCATTTCTACAAGCTCCAATTCTGTAAGATTCTAGAAAATGCAGAATTGAAATACCATAATCAGATCTCTGTACACTTCAATGCAATCAATATTCGGGACAGAAGAAAGTAGGCTACCAATAGAGCTCATCGACAGTCCAACAGCCCTGCAATGCTTTCTTAAAACTTCTCCATTGAAGCACATTGTCTAATCAGAAGAGCTTGTACAGTTTGCCTGAGGGTACCCTCTGAATGGCCCCTCTCAGCACCGAAACGGCCCCGAGGGGTAGTCGAGCCATGCACCACTTATCCGGCAGTGGTTCAAGGAATTCAATAGCCAATCTATAAACGAATGATAAATCCATGATCCTAGGTATTTAGGTAACCCCACTTGGCCCCGACAGACTCTTTAGGATATAGTTCTCATGCATGACTAACTTCAACAATGATGACATCTTATGAATGGTGTACAACCTAGGGTAAAGCCATTCCCCAATTTCAAGAGACAAAACAATGGCAGGGCCTATAAGAAGACCTGAAGAACTCAGGATAGATATAACAATATCAAAATGATTAGGAAGTGAAAGTCATGTAGTTCAAAGACTTACTAGTTGCATGAAACCACCCCATTGGCGATAACGGAAATGCCAAAATGAAAGCCATAGCTCCAATCGATGGAGTCCTTCTTCAGTAGTAGCCCTTGATGACAACCACCATGCCCTAATAGCAAGGTAACGCATTTCGGACTCTTCAGGAGACGTAGCATTCTTGTACTGTTTGCATAGCATACGATGTTGATCCTGCATGTCCCCACGAATTTCAGCCTTTGTATGCTTTTCCATAGACTGAGACCAATGGAAGAGGCATGTTCTTTCTCGATTTTCCATTGGCTCGGCAATGTCACCAGAACCATAGACCATCCTTACAACATTCCAATTCGCTTGAGCACTGTCTGCCATGAATCCTTTGAACTGAGTCATTGGTACACCATTTCTTTCAAGTACAGAATTCAAATTCTTCCAGAACAAAATTTGTGCTGCGCAGTCTTCAGATTGCATGTCGCAACATGCAATGGTCATCACACGACAATACGAAGAGTCATAAACATGACATGCCATAGTTGTCCACCCTCTAACACGCTTGACTTGATCAAACATGATCCAAGAATCTTGAAGGTCCCCTCCAGTTTGCATGCGCTTCACCAGGTCGACTCCGCTACCTGGCCCCACTTCAGACATTTTGAAGACGAATACTTTATCAACATTTGTCCCCTGACCTGGAAATTTACTTTCTTGAACGAAGGCCCAGGCACTCGATCCCCTCAACTTCGTAATGCTATCTATCACTCCAAATCTCCTCAAATATTTAAAGGAAGTCACCTCGTTCCGTATACTTGGAGAGCTAAAATATTTGCATTTGTCCAATACAGGAACTAGGGCAGCAAAGTCCAAGGTTTGCGGCAGGTCCCCATCCGGACGTAAAAGTAGTTCACCAAGTAGTTCCTTAGTAGCCTCCATCACAATAGAAGAATTGGTCGTTGCGGGTTTTTCTCCAGTTGCTCACGAATGAGAGTTCGTGTTTTCTCTTGCATGTCTCTGAGTTCACCATCTTTAACCGGATGTTCATGAATTCCAAGATGAACAAACGCCCTAGTGAATTTCGGGTTTCCACCAACATAATAAACCTGCGCATTACACCGCGCAATACACGATGGTGCCTCTTTGCAGATTTTACATACAAGTGTGGAACCTACGGGATGCGTATGTCCAACCTCAAGTGGAGTGGGTGCTAGACCTTCCCATTCCAATTCATTGACCTCCTTCACTTGGTGAGCGCGACTAAGGAACGCACACTCAATGTTCATACACTTAAGATGGCCTAAGCAAACTGACATGCAGAATGACAAGCCTTGACGGTTGATTATGTTTGTCGTGACAGTCTTGGACCAAACATGTCCATCATATCGTTTATCCATTCCAACCATTTGCTTGGCTTGAGATGGAGCCCCAAGATTGTCTAATGCTGGCAACTCAAAAACTACATCGCCATTAAAAGTTGGTGGCAACGCCGTCACTCTATGAATGTCAATAGTGTCGTAATCAATTTTGGACAAAGCATTCCTGCAACCTTTTAAGTTACGGAGACCTCTCAAACAGTCAAGGACAGATGCTGTAGATATATTCCAAACATCTAGGTCTTCGGTCGCATTCTCTTTTGACGCACCTAAGTTTTGCAAAGTCGGCACCGCAGGAAGAGTCTCAAAGTTAGAAGGTGGTTCAGGGGAATTGACATCTGAATCAGAACTCAAGCAGGTGACTTTCTTAGAATGACCTTCAACCTTAACATGAATTAAGGGAGGAGTTTTATAAGACAAAGTAGAGGACCGGTTGAATGTCACTCCGTCATTGGAATTTGAACCATGAAAAATACGGATGCCGTAGGCCCTATACTTTCCGGATTTTAATTTCTAGAAAGTGTTCTCCCCACTGGATGCCGGTAATTGTCCGATAGTGTGAGTAAGAACACCTGACTCACTTTCATAAATTTCCTCATCGACATGGATCGAATCCAATCTCAATTGGAACCTAAGACTTAATCTAACCGCCGACACTTCGGCATGTCCGCCTTGTTCCACCGGGAAAACGATAGGTACCCCTTCACCATTTGCAGTGACAACAACCATATCAATGAAGTCCGCCATCGAACTCAAGTCTGATCTCCCAGCACTCCTTTCTAACCCAATACAATGTAACTTGTACTACAAATGACTCTCTACATCAACTTCAGAACATGACATACTAAGTATAAGTAATGGAACATGAAGGAACAACACAAAGGCCATAAGTGAGCACATCTGTAAAGCACTTCTTCGGAAATCATTCAGAATGGTTACCGCTACAATCTCCTGAAACGAAAGGGAAGTGTGACATCTTCTAGAATGAGCAAAGAAGATGGTAAGACACCTCAGAAAACATTGAAATAGAAAGTGCAGATAAAAGCACGGGTCATCTTGAACCAATTACGAATTAATGCATGCACTCACTGAACGTAGGAACACGCTGACGGCTTCATATTTAAGGGAAGGTGACGATTCATTGATTGCATGTGACTACGAATATCTTAGATGCCTAATTATTAGTAGACGTCAAAAAGAACATCCACTAAAAATATATAGTAGTACTCATCAAATATGGAATCATGTATATAACAATATATTAGTTGCATCATTTAGATGAAAATGACTAATTTTATTCCATGCATCCAATATGTTAAAAATTCCTTGCTAGAATAATATTCTGAAGAGCCACCATACGTCATCCTAAATAAGGATGATTTCCCTACAAAGTAACTATGATCAGAAGCCACGAATCAATAGCACAAGGCTATAAACGAAATTATTACTTTCATAAAATATTTAAATAAATATATGCCTACAAAAGTTTATTATAAGAAGCCTGGAATAATCATTTTGGATAAAAGTCTTTTTTATAGTAAACCCATCATAAAAATTTAGATAGAATATAAAGTGGACACAAGTATTGGAAATGAACAATACAAAATTGCAGAGGGTTTAAGGGATAGACCCTTTCGATATTGTAGCCACATCTACGAAAATATAATAACTCACATCATTAGTAGTCAAAGGAAAAGAATGGATGGATTTTTATAATTCTGGAAGAAAGAAAATATAAAATCACATTAGAATTATTACTTGTCAGAAGTAGTCCAATTCAAATAGTCCCCATGATAGTTTCAGCGTGTATCCCTTTGTAATCCTTACACAGTTTAAGTTGGATCTAGGTAGTAATGGAAATGAAATTCGCGACTCATAGAATCATGAACTAGAGGAAGATAGCTAAGTTGAATGAAAATGACATAAATCTAAAAAGAAAGTTCTTTTGTGACCCCAAAAATAAACTGTCAAGTACTAAAAGTACTTTTTTGGAACGATCACAAATAAGTCAGTTTGTGAGACAAACCAAATACAATGTGTATCCCATACATATCTCATTACATGCAATTTTCATTCAAAAAATTAACCACAAACATCCACTACATGAGATCATCGAGCCAGTGGACCTTTAGTCAAATCTTCAAGTGAAGCTCCATTGACAAACAATCCTAAATTGATAACCCGAGCAAGCGATTCCTGTGGGTCTACCAGACCTAAAGCCCCATAGGTTTGGCCGCGATTCCCTCCACGAAGACGCCAACGCCGATGCCGAAGGAAGTATACCCACCGAGGGACTCCTGTCATCAGAGGGAAGACGGCGCTGACATAGTCTCCTACTCTTCATTTGCTACACACCAGTTTGAAAGAGCGCGTTGTATGTTCGACTCCTGGTATCGGAAGATTATCCCCTTCGGTTTCTTCATTACAGCAACTATGGTGATGGAACGTAACCTGAGATCACGAAGGAACCACGGTGGAGAAGTCCCTGTCGCAGTAGCGGCACTACCGACATCAAGCTCGAGAGTAAGTCCTACAACCCAATAATCAAGACATTTCAAAAATCATCACTCTGATCGTAATGCGCGTAACCCCCATTTCTCTTCAGTAAAACAGGATCCAATCGGAACAGAGAGGTTTCCCGCAGATGCGCCGTAGTGCCACCATTCACTTTTTTCATGCGAGTATTCTCCTTTCTTACGATTTCAGTTTTTGCGTGAGAGGTCCCTATGCGGGTATTTGTGCATAGTAAGGGCAACCCCAGGTCCCATCTCGGGCCCGAGAGGTCCCAGACAGTGAGAGACCCCATGCATACGGCGCCCAGGGGAGGAGCCCGCGGCCCTTTTGATTCCAGTCCCTCACTGTTTGTGGAATTTATGGTTTCATCTTTTGATTAGTGAATGCTCATGCTTTCAAGCCTGTCGGTCTTCTCCAGGTATTCTCAGTGCCACCCATTTTTATTTCGATGAGAGTATTTTATTTTTAGCGATTTGAATTTTTTGAAGGGGAGGTCCCTGTGCAGGTATCTGTGCATAGCGTGGGTGACCCCGGGTCCCCTCTCGGGCCCGAGAGGTCCCCGACAGTGAGGGACCCCATGCATACCAAGCGCAGGGGAGGAGCCCACGGCCCCCTTGATTCCAGTCCCTCACTGTTTGTGGAATTTATGGTTTCATCTTTTGATTAGTGAATGCTCATGCTTTCAGGCCTGTCGGTCTTCTCCAGGTATTCTTAGTGCCACCCTTTTGTATTTCGATGAGAGTATTTTACTTTTTAGCGATTTGAATTTTTTGAAGGGGAGGTCCTTGTGCGGGTATCTGTGCATAGCATGGGTGACCCCGGGTCCCCTCTCGGGCCCGAGAGGTCCCCGACAGTGAGGGACCCCATGCATACTGAGCGCAGGGGAGGAGCCCGCGGCCCTTTGATTCCAATCCCTCACTGTCTATGGGATTTTAGGTTTCATCTTTTGATTAGTGAATGCTCATGCTTTCAGGCCTGTCGGGTTTCTCCAGGTATTCTTAGTGCCACCCATTTTTATTTCGATGAGAGTATTTTATTTATCTGCGATTTGAATTTTTTGAAGGGGAAGTCCCTATGCGGGTATCTGTGCATAGCATGGGTGACCCCGGGTCCCCTCTCGGGCCCGAGAGGAAATCCAGCCTTGGTCCCTATATGCGTATTACCGTATTCTATATGATGTGCATGCATTCCAAATTTGAGTTTGCGCTTGGTGGGCTTCCATAATCCTGAGATATTCTTCATCAAGGGGGATTCTATGTAAGAGTTCTGGACATCGAGGGATGACATGATTGGGCTTCACGTTTTATTCTGTGTTTCTCCTCATGATTTTGTCATAACTGGAGTTGGTTTGATTCAGGACATCCCGGCTGCCCTGGACAATGTTGTCAAGGATGGGACTGAAGGATGTGGGGACATAGCAACAGTTGCAGAAGTGCCTCTTGAGGTTTTCGTGGAGATGGAGACGGCCGAGTTACCACCTCCTGATATTTTGGAAAATCCATTACCGAGACCGAGGGTAAGCTTGGACGCATTAATACGGGACTTAGACATAGACAATGAGGACATGTCCAGTCAAGGAGAGTCATCACCTCCTCATTCCTCTTGCACCAGCGTAGGAGATGACCAAGATATGGAGGTCGATTACGTCACTGAGGAGATGACAGAGTATTGCACATGCAACCATGTGGATGTAGAGGTCACATCCGGCATAGTGTCTGATGCTGATATTCTTATATTTTGTTGTGGACAGTACATGTCTCTTACTGAGGCTTGTGTTTGCGCTGTTTGATGCGGATTGAGTACTTTCATAGCGCTTATTGTGAGATAACACGAATGAGTACTTGAACAATTGTTTCTTTTATTATTATTATTATGAGACTCCCATTTTCGTCTTCTGATTTCATTTTCTCGTGACCAAATGAAGCTGATTTGTCATTTGAATTATGATTTAATTATACTTCTCTGCTCAATACAGAACATTACTTCATCAGGACCTCTTCACTCTCCGACGAGGTCCAGTGGGTCAACGATGGTGGATGTGGGTTCACAGCCAAGCATTGGCTCGAACGTGGAAATGGATGACGGTGTGGAGGACCACCTTCTTGGAGGTCAGCATCACTACATGGAGGATGACATCAGGAAGTCCCAAACAATGGACACAGTGTCTATCATTTCGAGTTTGCGGTTGACCACCTCTGATCTCTCCCGCATGTGGATTCCCCTTTGCTGACTGGTGCCTATGCCTATGGTCCGACCGACACTCTCTTGCGATCTTACATTGCTTGAGAATCAGTTTAGCCATGGATATGAAGAAGGCGCGAGGGTTTTTTATGTCTCCATTTCGGATGAAGATGGTCAGACAGCAGTTTTCTCCGATAGAGAGAAAGATGAGTGGGGGCCCATATGAAATTCGGTGAATGATCAGTTCAATCTTTCTTTGAAGTCCAAACCAACTCTGAAGCACTTAGTGGACTACAAGTTCTTTGTCTGTGATGGGAATCACAGACGTATAGCTTGGATGAACCATATTAACCGACTTCATCGAACAGAGAGGGATTGGCATATTTCAGTGGACTCCATTGTACTTGATACACGGAATCGTATCGGGGTGGCAATGCAAGCAATGCACGACATCAACAAGTACGCCTTACCTACTTGGATTAAACCAATTGAACTTATTACACATCTTCATTTTCATTTGAATTCTTGGTTTTATTTTTTTCATTGGCACCTCATATGCTGGAGTGGTATGGTGTGACAGGCATACTGAAAACTCTCATGTCAAGACAAACCTCGTACACACATTGTATCGAGTGCAAAAATACAGAGTCATGGATCTCAAGAAGTTCAACGAGCTTCTCAGTCAGGATGACATTAAAACCTACCAGCAGAATACACGGAGGACATGGTATTCTATGCCCCTAGAAGTCTTCACTTCCTTCATCTTCAAGGTAAAATATGATTCCTTTACTAGTTGGTTATCATTTCAATGCAAATTAATATCTCATTGTTCTTTACTTCACTTTTCTGTCCGAGCACACCTTGTTCTTATGTGCTACGCTTGCTATTTCAGCAAGAAATCGCAGCAGCCGCTGATGCTATCGTTCGAAAATACAACGAGGAGACCGCGGACGATGAGATGTCCAAAGAGGGAGTTGCAACGGCAATGCGGTGTTCAATTAAGGAAACCACGAAGAAGCTGTACAAGAAGTTATCGAAGATTGTAGCGGTGGCCAACCCTGCACTTGGAAGAGATTGGTTGGAAGAGGTACAGTCCACTCATAGTTGAATTCAGAGGATTGAAACTCTACTCTTGTCTTCTGTTTCTAAACAGGTGTTCTTGGCTTGGACATAGATTGAACGGCACTGGAGCCTATACTCCAGCCTCGAGTTGACCTTAGAAAAGTTGCAAATGATTGCGACAACCAACGTCAATGCGATGTTCAAGATTAGGTGGTTGAAATGGATCAATGCCTCAGCTCCCACTCGAGAGGCACGCCGCTTCCCACCGCGTCTTGTGAATGAGGAAAAATTACAGGTTTTCCTTAGTAAGGCATGCTGGTATGCAGGGGTAATATTTTTTTCTATGAATTCCTACCCCTCGTCAAAGTACCATAAATAATTCCAGTTGCTATCTTCACATTCCTTTAATCTAGTATACAAAAAAATCTACTGTTCTTACTCACTTTACCATGGATGGTGATCCCCATGTACAAGCAGATTGAGGAGACAGCTACTGAGATGTTCGACTCCATAATCCAGGCAAATAATATAACCGTGGACTTCTCTATTGCTACTGAGCCGCAAACACTCTCCGAGTATTTGGAGGGGTGGAGAATGAAGCTTTGGGATCATGCTTATACGGGTACGTTCAAGGGTGCTGACGCCTTCAAAAAGTTAGACTCCCTCAAGGACTTCAGGGGATCCGTATTGGCAGTTAAACGCGTGATATACAGGTACATGTCTCTCTGATTAACCATTCCTTTCTCTTCCTCTAATTTTGAATGTGCCTTCACAGTCGACGAAGAACTACCAATGTAGATGTGTCCAGTCTAATTGAGTGGTCTAGGATCTTTTCTAATGGAGTTGGTTCTATTTCTCTTAAACTTTTTTGTGATGTACACTGAGACATGCGGTCGCTTCCATATATTCTAAACTTCTATTGCAAGTTGGTCTTACACACACCAAACTACTCTTCCATGAAGTGAGATAGACTAACATGAAAAATTCATTTGTAGGTACTTCAAGTTCGAGTTATATGGCAAGAAAGCCCTTGCAAAGGCTGATTTGCCCCCATTTCTTACCACGTGGCTGGATCGATCCTCCGCAGACTGTATGTTTTCGCCCACACAGTTGAAGAACTGGACGAGCTCTCATTTGCACGCTTGCCCTTGGTACCTAGAGTGCAACTTCGGGATCACGCCACCGGAAGAGGAGATTCTTTTTCAGAGGCTCAAGGATACCGCCGTTGTTGAGTCAGAGTTCGATGAATTCGCCGGATTAGACCCGGAGGCACGAGATAGGGCCATCAAGAGGCGTGAAGCGTCTGACAAGAGGAAATTGGAGAAATTGGAGGATGCCAAGAAGAAGACCGAGGAAAACAAGAGGAAGAGACTTGCTGCCCAAGCTGAGAAGGATCAAGAGAAGGCTAAGAAGAAGGGCACGAAGAGGAAGGCTGAGACACCATTGCAGGAACCGGCTACTAGTGCAGCTAACATGAAAGAAGGGTCGTCCGGTTTTTCCCTAACTCAAGAGCGTTTGGTGCATGGATTGACACCAACAACTCATAATCTAGACCCTATTCCGGATATTGATGAGTGCATCTTGAACTTGGCCCTGGGTAATCTTCAAGGCACGAAAAAGGCCTATGACGACGTCCTATCCTTCTTGGCCATGGTAAGCCCTTCATCTCTTCCTGTGTCCACCGTGCCTCTATCATTTTCAAAAACCTAAACCACCATTACATCACACATCTCTTCTTTCGTTGGCTCTAAACCGCGGCTTTGTTTACTATAGTGACATTTGTATTTCAATATACATTTTTTAATATCATATCCTCCTTCGTTTTTTGTCACTAACACTTTTCCGTGCAGCATTCCAGTGACAAAGATCGCTACTTCAACGGGGTCCTCGATTCCCAATCAGCTGTGGACTTGATCATCGTGGATGTTCCCAAAGGTCTCCATGTGCCTACCATATCAGTTCCACCTAGCCCTATTCCTAAGTAGAACGAGTTCACATCTCAATAGTTAGTTCCAGTTTTTGACTTCGCTCAAGAATTTTTGCACGACAGCAGTGGTATGTTGGTGATGTATCTAGCCCCCTCTGTTCCCCATAGAAGCCACATACTCGGATGTTGCAAAGAGTATAACTTCAGAATACTCATCACTTGATTCGGCAAGAATCATCTTCACTTAACCTCGCCTGCTGATCCCACTAAGACGGTAAGAGACCTTTTAGACTCCTAAATACTTCTCATGCATTTTCTCATCAACTGTACTGGATTTCTTACTTCTTCTGCCTGCAGACAATGAGGTTTGCCATCTCCCTGGTGGTCAAGGAATGTGGACCAAAGACATAGGAGGAATTTCCTTTCTAGTTCGTCCCATCCCACCATGCAATGGATGTTAATGTGGGACGGGACGACATCCTCTAGAATTTCTGTAACAAGGAGGACGTCACCATGAATGGCAACAAACCGTGGCAGGGTCCTCGGGAAAAGGCTCGACAATTCATGCAAATGCTTATAGAAGCATGCTCTGAACCTGGGGACGTCGTTGTTGACTGCACTGCGTCTACAGGTACTTGTTGTTTTCTTTGTTCAACTAATTTATATCGAATTATTGGATAATATAGCTATTTCGATGTCTTGGACTTTAACTTCTCTTGGATGCTAGCAGGGGCCAGCATTCAAGCTTGTCGTGCCACACGTCGGCACATTCTGGCATTTGAGGAGGACAAGGCTATCTTTGATGCCCTCATTGCTCCAGTCATGCGCATGGTTCCAAAACCGCCATCGCCACACCCTCCTACAGCCGCTCTAGATCTTGACGACATGGATGTACTGGTCCAAGCTATTGTCAAGACATCACGATTCAGTAAGTAAGTTTTCCTCTGAGTTCTATGGTTTAAATTTACTGTTTTCTTCATGGGTTCATTTGATCTAATACTTTGTTCACTTGTTTTGATAGGCAAGACCCGACAGTGAAGAACTCTAAGAAGGTTCCATTTTTTTCCAACCCTCGATTTTTCCCAAGTCCTCCTAAGCCATTTCAACTGCCCGTGTATGCTGAGACGGTTTCCAAGGATTTCATTGTCCTAAATCCGAGGCCAACTTCTAGGGCCCATTTGGTAGATCCTCGTGTACTGGAATTCGTAGATGATTGTACTGCAGAATCAGATTTACAGACATCAGATAGTGAGGGTAGTTCGACCTCAGCCCACTTTGGCTGAAATATTGTTGTACACCACTATGGTATTTTCAGTGCATGTTGGTGATTGACTATTTCTAAATTTCTCCTTTCTTTCCTATTTGAAGTCTACTTATATCATTTGAATGTTTGTGGCTCTAAATTAGATGATGTTATTCATAGTGATTTGAGGTTGCACTACCAAAATTGATTTAAAATCCTAAAACCCTAAACCTCTCACGTGACCTAAACCCACGGTTGTAGGTAGACTACACCTGCACAGTTATAGGACAATTGTTTCTACAGAAAATGGGACCCTAAATCCTAACCACTTTTCAATTAAATGGAGCCCTAAAACGTAATCTTAGCCTTTTTCCGATGTCTTTCCCAACATGGCATCTATTCATAGGAAGTTCTCACCCATTTTCTCATCCATTTTCATCTTGTTTTGTCATCTACTTTCATCTATTTCTTGACACACTTTCATCCAAACCCTAAAATTCATTCATCCATTTTTTCAATGAAATTCATCAATTATCCTAAATCACTTTCATCCCTTTCATCCAACTGCTTTCATTGACTTTTTACAACCACTTTCATCCATTTCATCCAACTGCTTTCATCAACTTTTTACAACCACTTTCATCCATTTTCCATCGACATTCATCAACTTCTTCTTCAACTTCAATCCAATTTCCCAAATAATTCTAGCAAATTTGTAATCCATTTTTTCTTATAAATATTTTTAAACCAATAACCCTAAACCCCGCTCACCAATCCCCGCTTCTCGCTCACCGCTCACCGCTCCATGCTCACATACCAGCATTCCCCTCCACGAAGACAAATTCATTCATGCACCAAGTTATAGCTTCAATGAATTGAAGCTACTTCTAGTTTGAGCAAAAATCATGACTATTCCAGAATAGGCATGGCTACATTTATTTGTGTATCTCAATCGTATAGTATTCATTCACATGTATTGTGATTGTAGTTTATAGAAGGAAAATATTAATGCATTCATGAAATATGGAAGCATGTCTAATATTTGAGTCAATTGTTTTGTCATTAGTTCATATGAATGACTACATTGTATAACCCTCCAAGCTATTTCAATTAGGCATATTTGAATATTCATTGTTTTCTCTTTCCATCTTTTTCAAGTATTTTTCCATTTTCAAATCTTCCTCATAGTCTTTTTAATTCTAGTGTGATCCCCTTCATTTTTCTCTTTGTATCCATTTTCTTTCATTTTCCTTCGAGTTATGTTGTCCCCATTTTTTTTTCTTCCCCCATTTTCTTAGCACCTTCTTCTTCCTTTCCCTTTTTTTTTTTTCCTTAAACCATTTTTTTTATTTTCCTATTCTAGGGGGTTATTCTTTTTATTTTTTTCAAGACAACAATACTTGGCACTACATTACAACCATCTCTAAAACCCTATTTCAAAATGGAAAATAACATAAAATAAAACTCCTTAAGATTAGGGTGAAATGTCTACTACAAATCCATAGTGGCTTGTGGTCTTCATCTCACCCTAAACCTTCAAGTTGTCTATTCATCCTACACATAGCCTCCTCTACTACCGCATGTTGGAAATCCCATGATATGGGATATTCATAAGTCCATTAGATGTTTTTTAGGAGCTTTGGAGGGCTGTTTCAGGCCTATCCCCTATGTTGTTCATACAGCAATGAAGGAACAACTGACTGCTATCAGCCGTCATAAAGACCAAATATATATATATATATATATATATATATATATAGCCCTGAAATTGCTAAAGAATTTGAACAAAAATAATAATTTAAAAATAATAATAATAATAATAATGTGACGTGGCCGCCTCCTAACCACATCAGTGCGCTGAAGTCGCACAGTTTACTGAGTTCCTCACTACAGGGAACTTACAATCTTCTAAATGGCTAAATTTCATCTCATGCATGATTCTTCATATTCAATTTAGCTAATCGAAATAATACAATAAAGTTTTGCCAAAATGACATGGGGCTAATGGACTTGAAGCATTTGACATGTTTTTCTATTGTTGTGGATAAATAAACTGCAAGAACTTTGCACAAAAGTGTGAAAGCCTGATAGCATAGCCCAAAAAAATCAATACATTGAAGTATAAAATTTAATACGATCCATGGTTGTAAGAGATACGGTCTGTAATTAAGATAATTTCATTTTCTAGATAAATTTTGTTTTTTTAAGTGTGAAATGGATTAGATGTTTAAAGTTTTGTGAAATTAAGTGTGAATGTGATGATATTTGGAGTTAAAGTGTGAAATGACTTTTTGACTTAAGTGGTTGTCGACTTTGATGGGTTTTTTATTAAAAGATTGGAAGGGGTATGTGAAGAAAGATGGTGATATATAGTCTTCTCTTCTCTCATTATTTTCTCTCTCCTTAATTTGTTATTGCATTCGGGACATGGTGTTGTGTTTTTATGCTTTTTGTTGTTGTAATATATTTTAAGAAAATTTATAAGCATCATTCTTAGTTATTTTATTCACTTAAGTGGTAGTGATTATTGCTTAAGCATGAAGTTGAATTTTGATGATATTTTACCTTGAGTATTTTATGAATATCAAATCAATTAAATTGAATAATTTAATAATCACTTAAGTGATGAGTAAGTATTCTTTGCCTAGAGCATTATATAAAGGAGAATCTCTTTAAGAGAGAATTTGATGACATTTTGAATAGATTATATTTATACTTTATACTTTATCTTTTGAGAGAATTTTTGTGTCAATGCTTAAAGCAATATTTGAAGTATTAAGAGGAGCAAAATATTAAGTTAGTGATTGACTTAATAATTGATAATTTTAGTAATCGAAAATTATTTGTAAACCAGGGATTGGTTTGGAATTGAGTGATCCAATGATTGAATTTTATTTTGAAATTTAATGATAAACCAGTGATTGGTAATTATTTTCATTTAAAGGATTGGAATATCTTTGTATCACAAATGGACATGTATGTTTGAAATAAAATTAGTGATTGAGATTTATTTTGAGTTAGAATTTGAGTTTATATTTCTAGTAAATAGAAACCATTGAACAATTATAAACAATTGATGTACATTCTAATGATTGAATGATTATTGCATGTTCAATAAATGGTATTCCAAATAAAGACATGAGCACATGTTTGAATGTTTGAATGTATATTTAAATTCTTCCATTAGGAATTGTATTTAGTTGTGTAAATTTAGAAAGCATAGTTTAGAATTTGTATTACAATTGGAGAAAAGAGGAGATCCAAGATATTATGGTGACGCAAATGGAGAAAGCTTAAAGCTAAAGATAGGAGAATACAAAGTTAAATAAAGACTGGAGACTTGGAAAGGAAAGAATTTGAAATTCTTTAAAATAATTTTGCAAAGCATATTATACATTCCTAAAGGGAATTTATTTTTAGAATTGCTTAAAGCATACGAGTGTTAACATGTTCACTTAAAGCGATGTCCTTGGTTGTTTTCAATCCCTAAAAAGATATGCTTACATTTCCTTGAAGTAATTGAGTCATTAGCGCTTAAAGCGATTTAGATGTTGAAATTATAGTTGTGAAATACAATTAAAGAATTCTCGATTGAACCGAATTTTCAAAGTTCAAATATATACTGTGAGATGCAAGTTGCAAATGGATATATTTGTAATATATTTTAGTAAATTCAAAGTATGAGATTTGTGGATACAGGTTCCTTTAGTTTATACCTTTAGATTCACATTTTATTTTAAATTAAGACCTAGACGGGATTACTAGTTAGAAAATTTATATTTATAATTGGACAGAAATTAGAAAGAGAATTCCTTTTCTATTTCTACAATAAGTATGAAATATACCAAATAACCTAATATATTTAGATTAACGACAGAATTTACCTACAAAGTGACATTAGCTAATAAAAACACTAAGCTAATTTGAGTTTTCCCCCGAACGAACCTAATTGGAATTGCCTTGGGTTGTCATAGAAAAGTGTACTATATGGTCATAGGTCACAATATTTACTAAAAATAGGAAGTTTTCCTCTATTTTGGGAAAAAACATGAAGAAAAAAAATTTAGGGGCAAAAAATTGCCCCCAAAAAGTTTTTGGGGCTCTAGGCTCACAAGCTCCACACTCACGGCTCGTAGGCTCATAGCTCCAAGCTCGCACACTAGCGTCATTGAAGAGACAATGGGACTTTAGGGGTTAAAGGTAAGTCAATCCTTAGCAATTTGACATCCAAAATCCACCCAATGAACAAAGAAGTTCTAAAGGCTTTTTTTGCCACAAAACTTTTCATTCATCCAAACCAATGCTTGAATTCTTGAAAACCACACTATCTGTATGGTAAATTGAATGAAATTGAGGTAAATGATACTCCATATACATTTATAAAGATATAAAGGTCATTGCTAGAAACACCAATACTAATTATTTGTCAATTTTGTCATAGGCTTGGAAGTGCCTCTCCTTCACAATAAGTTTTGAAGTATGACTTATACAAACTTGAAATTTTTCCAAATGATGGTTGTCTTGAATGTAATCATATCCCATATTTTTCAAAAAAAATTAAAATCTTTTGAGATTTAAAATAGATTTTAATTCATTTTTCACGTTTTCAATTTTAGATTTATTTAGTACAAGGGAGTATCCAATTTAATGATCTAGAGCTGAAATTTTGGTGGTCTATTTCCACAATAGGCAAGCATGTTTTTACCAAGGGGCATCTTATAATATATTATTTTATGTCCACTATGTTTGTGCAAATAGGGCTCCCTTGCATGCATAGTTTTGAACATTGAAGATGGTTTCAAGATCATTTTTTTAATGATATATCTTCACCATAAAGTCCTCCCAAATGAAGAATATTTTAGTTTCTTAGTAAAAAAATTTCCTATTTTTTACAAATGAAAATTTCAAAGTGTCTATTTTCTTCAAAATTTTAGCTCACTCTATTTCATGAATAACTTTTGACCGAGATTTTCTTAGGTCTGAAATTTTTGTTATATGTTTTTTTTCTATTATACTAATTATCTTCATCTTTATTTTATTTTTAAATATTTTTTTTAAATTATCATAGTATAGGGAGTATTAGCCAAAAATAGGCCAAAGTCAAGAACAAACTTCTACCTAATTTGCCTCCTCTTAAAGTGAGACATTCCCTGGTCTTGGGCTTTGAAAGCCATTAGAAGGGATTTGAGGCCTTGGGAGGGCTATTTTAGGCCTATTCCCCTACTTGTTCCTTGTGCAATCTGAGAACAACTAACTGCTGTCAAGAAAAAAATTAAAAAATTAGTTCTAAAATGCAAAAGAAGTTGAATTTTTTTTTTTTTTTTTTTTTTTGTGACGTGGGAGTGTCACGACCACGTCAATCTGTTGCAATGTCATTGTTCTTGCGTTCCCCGCAACCTAGGAATTTGTAGTCTCCTAGAGGCCTCAAATCTCCCTAATGCTACTTAACTTCCAATGATGTTGTTTGTACCCAAGATGGATGTTGGAAAATATTTCAAAGGTAAATAACTTTGTAATTGCTCTCTAGCCTCCAATTGATGGAGGGTCAACCCATGAAATAGCCGAAGAAGTAGTTCGAGGTCATAGACCACTCTTGTAGTAACCACTAATGGAGTGTGACTAAACAAATGCTCAATGAAGATAGATCACTATAGTATGCAATAAAAATTGTTGCCACACTTTACATAGGAGCAACTCAAAAAATTAAAAACAAGGGTGGGTAGTACAAGGTTTAGGTTGTAATCAAAGAAAGGAAAAGAAGAAAGACGAGTGAATGCTCAAGGAGGCAAGATTAAGAGCAAGGCAACAATATGAAGATGGCCTCAACCACAACAAGAAAACCATGCAATGCAATAGAAAGAAGAGGTAGAAGAAGGTTCACAAAAAAGATCCTGGGGAGATTACTTAGTGTATCCATAATAAAGCATGAGTGTTAAAGTGATTTTTTGACCCCTTATATATTTTTTAATAAATAATAATTTCAACCTATGACTTTGAGCTTTGTTTAATAATGACTATAGGTTTCTATTGCCAAAAATTCCCAACTCAAATAACATATGAAATGATTTCTAGAATAGGTTGAATAATGAACTAAAATGGCATATTTTTTAACTCAAATATTTATAGAGAATACATTTTAGATTACCATTACAGAATTATTCAAGAAAAATGAACTTTCAATAGAATTTTATTTTTAGGAATTTTTAGTTCATTTTTTAGAAAAAATTTCCTTATATAAAATAGGGGTGTGAAAGTTATTTTCAACTCTATAATGTATCTTTTTACTTCAAAAATTTATAACTAATTATAATTATCTAAAAAAAATACCAATAATTCACAACATAAACTTTCAAAGTAGGAAAATCTATTCATATTTCTTTTCTTTTCTTTTTATTTAAATTTTAGGATATAATATAGGCGGTCTAAAATCTTAACACACATAGTTCCTAATGGACACACGAAGTGATCTCCCCAGGAAAAAGATGAAGACAAAAGGCAAAGCAAGACACATCAATGAAGGGGAAAGCAGGATGTAGATCAATGTGGCATAGTAGTGGATTCAGTCTTACTTGAAGCACTAACAAGGAAGTTTTCCCATTCCGAAAGGCATTGATTACTATCATGAAGCATGGTTGGCCTTATCGTAGGCATTGACGACTTTTACATGGACCTTAAATAATATTTTCATTTTGAGAGGGTTTTTTGGTAGTGTTCCTTATTAGGAAAATAATGAGGCTAGAAAAAGGTTGTTACAATGAATGAAAATGGGTCTGCAATGTGTACCTATAAAGTATTCTTCCTGCTCAACAAGCTCATTTTCTCCTATTCCCGCTCAGAGGTGAAGCCGCCTAGCTCTACATTGATTGGTTAGATGGAACTACCTTTCATCTTACCTGCCTACAATGGAATGATGATTCTTGCCATGTTTACAATGATTCCATCCATTTTTCACCTCTATTGTTGCCATGTTGCAACCATGATGCCTATCACATTGCCGCCGCCTTTGTGCTTGCTACCCCTTGGTTGCTTTGGCGTTGGTCTTTTTATTTTTCACTTTAAAGATTTTGCCTTTTTGGCAATTTTTCTTTTCTTTAAATGGGTGTGGTGATGCTCAAAATAAAATTCTAATGTATACTAGTGGCAACTTGGCCATAATTTGAAGTACATAACTAAAAATTTCTTTTCTTTTGGACAAAATACAAGATGAATTTTCAAATGATTACAATGAAAGTGGAAAAATATTTTCGTCTTCCAATTTACAAGTTGCAAAACAAGGAAGTACAATAAAATGAATAAGTGCAAAAATGGTAACATATGATTTACAAGTAACAAGGATTATTCCAAGTGATACTTAACCAAAACTAGTTACTTGCACAAACAACACAGATTTGAAGTCCAATGCCTCAATGAAAAATTGACCATAGATGTAGAAAATGGATTTAGAATTATATATATATACCCTTAAACTAGGCTATTTTTTTGGTTTGATTGTCATGGTAAGATCTCTAAAATTTTGTATCCCTTGGTCACATTCTTTGTACTATTGAAAGCTTTATATGAAGAGGAATGCATGGGCTTTGTTTTATGGCATTTGAAGCTACAATATGAAAGATATTAAATTTCTAAGTTTTCATAATTAAAAAATAACTTTTACTTTTATCTTGGTTGTATTCTTGGTAACATTAGAAAGCTCTCTTTGAGGAAGGGTACACGAGCTTTGTTTCATGGCATTTGAATTTTGAACATATAATGTGGAATATTGGATTTTCTAGTTATTTGTGAATTAAAATAAATAAAAATAAAATTTTCTTTAATTTGACTATTTAAAGCAACGGCATAGGGCACATTATATAGATATTGATATGTACATCTTCTTCTTAATCGGAAAAAGAAAATTAACTTAAATAGAGCTCAAGCTTGAGCTTAAAGTAAAAGCAAAATCATTTGAAATGAAATAAATTTTATATGAAGTTAAAAAATTATTTTAAAATAAGAAGTTAACTTTAAGTTAAATCGAATTAATCAAAAGATAAAATAAGCAAAGCTATTACAAGTTAACTTAAAGTAAAGAAATTTAGACACAAACTTCATGACCTCGGGATCAAAACTTCATCAATTTGGAACCAAAACTTCACAAACTTGGGACCCAAATTTTATGAATTGGAGGCCCAAACGTTATGACCTCAAGACCGAAACCTCATAAGCTTGGGACCCAAACTTCGTGACCTCGGAACCCAACTATATAGCAAAAAAGTGAACTGTCGTACGCGTAGCGTGCGGTAAATACCATTTACAACACCCAAACATGTAAACTAACTCAAAATATCGTCCCAGGGGATTCTAGTATGTTGTTGCAAGCCTAGGTTATCTGTTCTACCAACTTAAGCTCTCTCTTTCCGGAATCCAATCCGGATTCACTTTCTTTCCGGATTCCGGATCCGTCACTTCACTTACAAACACTGGTTTTTGGTACCTTTGTTTTACCCTCAGAGGGTCCACCTTTGATTGTATAGAGGGGTAGGGACTCACCACTTGTATCGCTCACACTCTCTTCTCTCTCTAAACTACCCAAAACACACTTAGACCAAGTGTTGTATTAGATCAGCCCGGAAACACTCTCACAACTATCTGGATGATCAATCCGGAAAGCAGGTCACACAGAGTGGCCTCTAGACTTTTTCACTACAACGACAGACCAACAGAGACCGGATCTAAGGTAGGGATTGTAAGTCGTTTGCTAAACTGATCCTAGGGTTTGGCTGACCTTCCGGTAAGTGATAATGGGGTTTCTTCCATTGGTGGTTGCTTATCTCCACACGGAACCCTCTCTGGTATTTCGGATCTACACCCACACTACTCCTAATTGGATTCCCATTCCAGGAATTTAAAGACACTTGCTCAAGACCAAAATCTCAAGTCTAGATTACGTAACAGACGTTCCTCAACACTTAGACCCAAGTCCCCTCAGATCCGGATTCCTCCTTTCCTCCTCCTCTCTTACACTTCACACACTCACATGGAAACACAAGGAAGTTGGATATACGACAGATCAATCCCTGAGGGTCCACTTGGTGGCTTAGATTAAAAAAAGGATGACAAAGTATAAACTATAATGCTAGGATGGAATGAGAGGCAACAAACTTGCCCCTTACTTTAAAACTCAAAACAACCAAAGGCAAAAAGGCAAAAAGGCCACCCGGAAATCCAGGTGACCACTCACAAACTCTTCGAGAAATCCGGAAAAGTGAGATCCTAAAAATCCGGAACCCGGTCCCACACCTTGAAATCCGGATCCAGTACAAAATTAAAATCCTAACAGCCTAAGAAAAGATCCTATCTACTTCCCCTTCCGCGGTTTCTTCTGACTGCTCCCACCTTGACTTGTTGGTGCTCGCATGGATGACCTTGGAGTTGCCTTCGGGGTAGCCTTGATGGGGGTCATCCGTAACGCCACCCGGGTCTGTATCTTCCAAATTTCCGGAGGAGAGTATTTCGCTTCTTCCTCGTCGTCATCCTCCGATTCGATTCGGTACTCTTCCTTCTCAGATTTCTCAATCTGAGTTATCTCCCTCTCGTTCTCCTTGCCTGGAGACGTCTCATCCAACACGATGGGCTCGATCTCCTTCCTTGGTTGCTGCTCCTCCACCATATGCTCAAACTCCTCCGGATGAGACTGGGTTGGATTCAACAACCCTCTAATCCGCTCTATCAGTTGCCCACGGGCTTGGGTATGCGGTGTCGGCAGCGGCTCCTTTTCTGGAAGGTTGAACATTGGGACGAGTGGAGAAACCGTAATCTCTGGAGGTGCCAACTCCCGTCTAGTATCCGGCTGCGTGCTTGGCTCAGGTGCTGACTTCACGCTCCCCCGGATTGTCTTCTCCAACTGCTTGGAGAAGGGTTCTGTCGAGTACCAGAGAGTCTCCCACGGGGCTTCCAGTTTTGAAGGTAGCAGCATTGAGGCAGTGAGCTTGACGAGTGCCTCTGTGTCGAAATGTATCTCCGGAAAGTTGGACAAGTCCATTACACGATCGGGGTTGATCCGCCTAAGAAGCTGCCTCATTTCCTTCAGTGTGAGCTCCATCAGTGAGGAGAAGTCCACAAGTATCCGGATCACCTTGGATCCGGTGAGGTGCCCTTCCTTGGTCAACCGACTCTGGGTTAGAGCCGCCTTCATCACCATGTCTGCCGGCTTGTCTACTAAGCCAGATAAGTTCTTCAACATCTGTAGGGCTTCCTTCTCCCTATGCTTCGCTACAGCCATCTCCCCTTGCGCCCAGCTCAGTCTTGCTTGAAGATCCGCTTTTTCCTTCTCTAGATTTACGATTTGCTTGTCCTTCCGCTCGAGGACTTCCGGATTTGGAAGTTTCTTCAATGCGTCGAGGATGTCTTTCGGTTCCATCTTCAACTCCCGGCCTATCCTCCTAAGGAGATCCATCAGGCTCTCGTGGTACTCTTGCGCTTGGAGTACCCAGTTGAATCCGGTTTTGAAGAACCCGGATATGCTTCCTTCCTCCTCTTCGGAAATCCTCTGTTGAGCCAGAAGCTTTCCCTGCGATGTTGGATCCGTCAACTTCCGGTGCCTCTGCTCCAAGGGTTGCTCGTCCTCTTCCGGATCCTCCTCCTCTTCCACCGGCAGTTGCTCCGCCGTCACTTCTTCTGTCAGGCCGTATTAGAGGATGGTCGCTTCGGTGTTGTACTCCACCATTTCCGCATCGCTGAGAAGCTCTGCGTGGTGGTAGAGATGGAAAAGATACGACCCTATGGGGCTGGTCTATCCCTTTCCCACGTTGGCGGCAAGCTTGGCGACTACGGATCCAATCACCTTGCCCCAACTGACTGGTCTACCCTCAAATGCACCAAAGATGGTGTTTGCTACTGTAAACATAACCCGGGTAGGCTTTTCCAAATACAGGATAGGGATCAGGAACTCTAGGACATGCCTATGTCGTGGATCTAGGCAATCACTAATCGCATACCCTTCCTTAGAATGGGCAGCGTTCTTGAACTTTCCGACCGTAAACTTGTCCATTCGGGAAGCTAAATCGGATCTCTTCTTGGGAAATCCGTAGACCTTAGCCCAGACTTCATTAATCCAGGTCTGAGGCCTTCCTCTCATCGTCAACTCATATTGGTTGGAAGCTCCTACTATCAGTTCCTGAATCATTCGGTCGTTCTTTACGGTCCACAGCCGCATGAACAAACCGACACACCCTATCTCACTAAGGTCATCCTCTAGCTGGGATCTGTCTCTCAGCCTTTCCGGAATGGTTGGACAAACCATCCGGCCGGTGACCAAAGTTTTCCGGATATCTCCCTCCGCCATCTCAAACCACTCTAAAATCTGAACACACTATCACCTTTCACCCGAGCACTAACTCACCACTCTTTCACTCAGCTATGCGCGCACAAAACAGTTGTGGGAAAAGAGGAAGATCAAATGGCAGTGGCGGGGTTAAGTACCCGTCAAAATACCGACCGTTTGTAAAGCAGACCGTTTACCCGTAACGGGTCCCTATTTCTAGACCGGAAGTCTAGACAGTAGGCTGTTGCTATCTGGGTTTCCGGAATCCGGATCCGGCCTGGATCCCGTTACGGATTAGTTGGAGTATCCTCTTAGTCTTACTGAGTTGTTTAGGCTAAGAGGGTTCTAATCCTTTTTCCCTATTAGAAAGTTTGAAAATTTCTACATAGTTATACCCTTATAAATACTAACATGGTGACTTCTAAGATTACGGCCTGCGACATGAACAATAGAAGTATAGAATTGTAGAACTATCCAAGTGAATTTGTGTAGTTGTACGTGAATCTTGCAAATAATTGTCACAATGGAGGTCACGGCTCATGAACCACCTCACAAGGTGCAAATAGCCATTGCAGCCAAGTACAGACCTTGCATTCTACTTGGCCATTTCCTTCATGAGCAAACAACAAAGTTCGTGTTTCTTGAGAAACAATAAGCTGGTTGTAAAAACCTTGACCTATGGCTTGATGGATCCTCGTATCCAATAGACTCATCTGGAAAGTGTTATGCATTTGTAGATACCAAAAGCTTGTTAGAATTTGTTGGAGAGGGGCAAAATGGATTATTTGGATATACTAAAAATTTATCGAGATCTAAAATTGAATTAAGATTTCAAAACTTAGAACTAGCATCTCCTCAAAGTCAAGTTGAGCAACTTCAATCTGACATTCTCTGGCTACAACAGACTTTAGATTTTATCAAACTAGCACATCATGATGAAATATTAGATTTCAAGAGAGAACTTGTCGATCGCTTGGATGTTGAAAATACTCTCAAGTTAGATATAGAAGCTCTAAGAAGAGTATATGTAACTAAGCTTCAAACAGATAAACACTATTACAAACAAACCTCAAAATGTTTATTAACACTCCAAAAAAAAATGGGAAAAGTTGCAACCAACACCATACGGTCAGAGAGTGCTAATTAGAAAACAAAAAGATTTAACAAACCTCTCTTGAAGTCGTGGCTGAGCCAAAGAGAGGCATAGAATAGCTCGTCAAGTAATTGCACCAAGTAGTATTTAAGAAATCTTAAGAAGAAATGCTCAAAGAAACAAAAAAAATAGTGTATGTGTGGTACAAAGGAGCAACAAGTTTAGTACGGTCAAATTTTTGCTCAAATGTTATTAAAACTGAGGTGAGATCAATGTTGAAAGCTCCTTTGTTGAAATCAGTTGGTGTTGAAGTCACGAATGAGTATTTGAAGAAGTTTGGAGATATATGTAGTAGGACCATCAAAAAATTTAGCTATATGCAACAAGAGCCCCATCACTCAAAGTGTATATTCGGCAACATACAAAAAGTTTAAGAGCAACATAAAAGTTGTTGGGCTAGGCTCTCTGATAGCTTATCTTCCTAGGCCATTTCATGTCTCTATTCTATATACAAACCTAAACGTCAAGCTTAGTGATGATGCTAGTATGTATTACCATATCAATGAAACTTTGGAGATCCTCCCTAAGAAAGGAACAAAAAAAAGATTCTAAATATGTGAAACTTATGGAAAGCAATTCATTGTTCTTAGACATTGAACAAGTGCAACAAACCTTAGTGAAATTGTATGAAATTACTCCATCAAGTGTGTTTCTAATTCTTGTAATTTGTCATTTTGGTTGCTACTAATTCCTTTCAAATTACCTGTTACTTACTAGATTGTTGTTCATTGACATCTAATTAGATTGTCAATTACAACCACAAATGTTATGTTTGTACATTTTCTTGATGAAAGTACAATTTTAGAATTATATGATTTTCTTTATGTCACTTGTTGTATGCTACAGAGTTGGGAAGCAAACCTCTTGTATTCATAATCCAATTAGATGAAGCGAAAATTGTACATGGGCAAAAGCTTGAAAGATTGAGCATAACCATAATGAATAGGGCATTTGACCCTAATATTTCACTAGACAGTCTTAAGTACATTCATGTTTAGTCAAAGCGAAAAATATAGCAAATTGGTTGCTTTCAAGTCCCAAAAGAAACTCATGAAATTTTGTGATGGGTATTTCAAAGAACTCAAATTCCTTCACTTATAGAAGCGCAACAGAAAGGACAAAAATTGTAGGTATATTTTTCCTTTTTCCTTGATTTTTGAATGTCACATGCCTTATTACTTGGATTCTATTTTTTTATGGTACATACCTTATTACCAATTGGACTTTTTTATGAATGTCACTAAGCTATTCTATTTAGGTACTCAGTGTTGGTGATTTTGATATTGATTGGCCCATGTCAATTGGTAGGAAATCCATTAAATGCATGTATGGTGTAAGTCATGGCCCAAATGCAATGCAAAGGTACATATATATACTATGACCAATGCCTAACCAAAAAAGTGATTGGAACTATTGAGCAAGCAAGGGAAGCTAAATCATCTAGGCCCTTGAGTTGGGATGAATGGTGGTCTATTTTCAAATAGACATCAAGCCAAACCAATTCTCAATGGTGAGAGGCGGAAGCCAATTTTCAACATACCATTAACTAGAGTGCATTTATGCACACTTCATGCCTTGAACGCGATTGTGGAAAAGATAGTTCTCTTCCACTTCCATTTACTTCATTTTGACCCTTTGCAATAAAGAGCTAAAAGAAACCACAACTAAGGAAATGCAAAGAATTATCTCCTCTTTAGGTGCTCTTGGTGGTAATGTCATAATTTGTAAGGAGGATCAACTTTCTTAGAAGTAAAATAACATTCATGGTGAATTTCATTAAAATGGCAAATTTTGTCCATAACTTTTGATTTGAGACTTAAAATCTCAAACAAATTTTTGGAGATGAAATTTAGCTTCATTTTACAACTTTTGTAAGTTCAAAGTTTTTTGAAAAAAGTTATTCTACTATGCCAAAATGGACACCAAAGTTTGTTGAGTTTACAAACCATTAAAAAAACAATTGAAAAAACTAAATACATTTTTTCCCCAATGAAATCAAAGAGATCATTGCATGGTGTATAGGATAGGCTCCTTGGACCTCAACCAAAAGGTCAAAGGTCCGAACCTTGGAGGTACCCACCTGCTTGCATCGCCAGCTACTTATGTGGCAATCCACCATGTTTGGGGTTCTAATTGGCCAATGTGAAAAAAAAATTATTTTTATTTTTTTGTAGTTATCCAAATCAACAAAAAAATTAATGCTTTTTTTGTTGAATAGTGTCCAAATCAACAAAAGAAAATCAACTCTTTTTTGTTGATTTGGGTGATGATTTTTTCTACTAGTGACACTTTTAGATTGGTCAAGTCATACATTTTCTAATCCACTAGTCAATTAGGGGGACTAAGGAGCCAGTTTTCAAGTTTATGTAGTGGTAATAAGATTGTTTCCAAAAACTTAAAGGTTGCCATTCAAATGCATTCTAATGTTTTTGGCTTAGTTCTAGTTAGGTCTAGCCATGGCTTCTTATTTTTATTAACCAAAACTTTGAAAATTAATCACTATCACTAGAAGAAATGTATTCTAGCTGATTTTTTTGTTACATCTAACACAATTGTGTTGAAAATAACATATTTTCAGCTTTAATTTAGTCACAATTTTATAAATTTTCATTAATTTGATTCAAATACAATTGTGTTAGATTTAACAAAAAAAATCAGTTCAAATAAGACAAATTTCTTTTAGTGTATAATTCATATCGATGCCTATACCACTTGATTTCACTTGCCATTGACTTACATGTCACTTTCCAATCCACATTGACAACATACAACAACCATAAGCTAGACACTTTCAATATCCAATACTTTAATCATGATGATTTTTGGCAAGCCTACCTTGGTGCCTAAATAGAGCATACAAAGCAAGGAATATTGAGGTTGTTCACACGGACATGGGCTCTGTCCTTGTCCTTCTGCAGTAGGGTTGGAAAAGACCATCATCCGCATGGCTGAATGACGAAGGATGAGCTCCTCTACTCTGTCAAACTAATTTGGATGAAATAGAGCCTACTAGTAGCAACCTTCGAAATCATCCAAGGGCCAACAAAGAAGGCTCATCGTCGTTTTAGGGTTACCAGAGTTGTTGCAAGTGCAAACTCGAATTGCTGGCGATGGTCGTGTGCCAACAGAAACCGAGGAAACCGAGATCGATTCACTGAGGTTGGCCATGGCGTCGCTTTTCATCGCCATTGTGCTACTGCTTGCGGTGGTGGCTCAAGCTGCCACTACGGAGCCGTTCCGCAGAGACCCGGGCCACCCACAATGGCATCATGGCAGTTTCCAAGACCACCGGACCGAAGTGCGCAGGATGACTCACGAGCTTCTTCACTCTCGTGCGCAGGTGCCGCACCTTTTGTTTGATCAGATTCCAATGCTCGATCGCACTTTGCGTTTCATTTCGGGACATGCTGTTGTCTGTAACCCCCAAGGTTTAGATGGTTTACCAAATTCCAATATGATTCGAAACTTCTCACAAGTATTGGCGATTGCGTCTTTAACCCTTCCTCAGGAAGAAATGGTTCAAGAATCATGTGTATCTTGTGATTTATGATGCAGTTAGTGATTACTTCCAATTTTTCATTAAAATCAACTGTATCCCCACATCCACTGCACATAGTTGTTTTTCCTTGGTTGAAGAGTTAATAGTTGGTCATAGAATGATTTTTCTTGCAATCGATAACGATGTAGGTAATTTGCAGGAGGCAATCAACTTTGAACGAATTCTTTTTGCAACCTTTTTCGGTGGTTAGTGTGTGGAGAAGGGTAAATGTGCAGTCAAAGGCATTTCTACCCTCGGTGAATGGCCTTCTATGATTCTTTTCTAATAACTGCAGTGGAAATTGTCGTGTCGTCATGGATTCAGGTTCCATTTCCCATTCCCTTTGAGGTCAATGTGGTGCTGATAGGGTTCCTGAATGACGGAGGTTACCGGTTTAATCTCCATCACGAGAAATTGCAGCAGCACATGAAGTCACAGTTTTCCTCCCACCGACCGTCTTGTATGGAGACCGGTGAATTGCTGGACATTGAATTCGACATGAGTTACAATGTCATACCGGTGAGATTTGCATAAGAAAAGACCTGTTTTTCGGGTTTTTGGAAGGAATACTAACACAACTGAAGCACATACGTGTGATTCCTGTATTTAAGTTCATGGATATTTTTGAGTTTTTCGGTTTAGCCATCTAAGGCAGCGTATACTATTTGCGACTCTTCAAGCATTTTAACACCTCTAGGAGTTGATTACGGGGGGCTGAATGCAGTGGTGGAGAGATCTCAGGGTACAAGAGTCAAATCTGTTGAGCTCAAATTTTTATCACTATGTATGAATTTCTTATGCAACGTTAGAATGGGAGTTTGGCGACCACTATAAGTGGTACTATAAGTGGCACTCACAGTAGAAAACCTCATTTCCTTTAAAAGATCAGTGGCCATAGACATGTAGCCAAGTCATGCTTGTACCATTTACTATGAAGTCGTACCAAGTGTACGAATAGATGAGTTGCTGTTGGTAGCCGGGGTCGGTATAGGAGACGGGATCAGGTCCCTAACGGTTGTCGTATCCTCAATCCTAGACTAGAACCTTTGAGCCTTCTCTGTTTAGCTGTTATTGATCGGCTACTGATTATGAGAGTGCGATCCTTCGTATTTCATCTTCGTATTTCATCTTCCTATTTCATCCATGGTTATTCTACTTTTTCAGGTGGGACCAACGGAGCTTCTTGCTGTGGAATATGAATTGAGACAGAAAATGGTGGAGACAGGTCGAGCTAGAGAGGTACTTCATTTTTCCATGCCTTGAAAACTTCGATGTTGGGTGACTACACAACTTTGCATTTGTAGACAATTTATTTCGTTTGCTGGAAGTAGATAGAGAGTTATCTGATTAGTATTTTCAATGTGGCGGTTTACAACAGAGTGAATTTGGCAAGGAAGTTCCGTGTTTCGAGGTCGAGGCAACAACAGTGGAGCCAATTTTTGATAGGCTGTATAGTTACTTGTTTGGACTTCCGGCAAATGCAAATGCAGAGGAGAACTCGAACAAGGCATTGCCTAATGCCATTTTTATACTAAATCTTGACAAGGTGTGTTCCTTGTATTATGATCATGTTGTGTGTGAAGTCCAAGCGTGGAGTTTGGACATTTTCTTCCAGTATTGTACATCTTTTTGCCAAAAATGAAGCCTGATTATAGAACCAGGGGGATTTGGTTCAGTTTGGAGCTTGGACTCCACTGCCATGTTTATTTGTGTTTAGGGAATAGCTAAGTGTACTCAAAAGACTTTGGGAATGCAACATCTAACTCCCATCTCTCGATAACTCACCTTGAACTGGTTGCAGGCTAGGATGGATCCCAAAAATTTGACTGCGGAACCCGTCGGTCTTACCAGCATTTTCGAACTTACTCCGGAGCAATTTCTGAAACAAGAAGCTGATTATGTTTATCGGTACCGGTACAATGGAGGCGCTGCATCTCAAGTCTGGCTTAGCCATGGAAGGTAAGAACTCTGTCAGGATACATGTTGTAATATTTCCTCAGAGTTGATAATCATTTTAGTTTCTTTACGTTTGTTGTCCGTATTCTGAGACTCTGGGAACTGTTCTAATAGGAGCTGGGGTGCTTGCTGAGTCAACACGTTGCCTTGAGCAGTGAGTTCTAAGCATTTAAAACAGTTTCTATTTAATGTGGTATCACGGTTATTTTCCTGTATCTTGATGAAGGATTCATCCTTCTTTACTGCACTTGTCTATTCGCGTCAATTTCTAAGTCATTTCTAGAGCAAGGGTAAATTTTGATACTGTACTTTCGCTGCCATTATCTTTTGTAGGTATGCGGTTATTGACATTTCAGCAGGACCTTGCTCGTATGGAAGACTAGAATCCGAGGAGGGGAGTGTAGGGCACAGGACTGTACCCAGACTCCAACATCTTTTACTCCCCACACGCAGGCCTGGTGTGGTCAACCCTGCTGTGGTAGAGGACGTTTTTTGTGGTCAAATATCTGGAATGATAGTGTCTGCTCTGGAGCACGTAATTGCTCCAGATGTCAGGTAATTATGCGTATCTGTGATTTGTGGCCATGTAAGAGGAAACGATTCAGTTACTGCATCAGTACGTTGATTCACTCAACGCTTCCTTTCCCCTGACATGTCGATCCTTCTAAAAGCATGGCGCGAATATGGAGGAACAACTTCGTTTTTTTCTACTAACTATTTGTTATTGACAGGTTTGATGCTGTGGATGTATCGTCACGCTTGTTGGTGCCCATTATTGTTCTTCGAAACCATTTGCACTACAACCCTCTGCAACCTGGAAGTAATTTCAGCATCGATGTGGATGATATTAGGCATCAGGTGATCTTGACTTTGCATTCCCTTTGTTGAGTCTTAACCAAGACTCCCAGGTTACGTCTGGTTTTTCCATAGAATTTTGCACTAGAGAATTTGAAGGACGTCCGTATTTGAGCTCTTAGGCTAGTGTCGTTTAATAGACAAAGTTTAGAGTATCCTGAAAAGCAAATGGAGTTTTAGGCTCCTTTTCTGCTTATTTTTGAGATAAGTAGCTACTCAATTTTTGTTTGCGGTTCTGCAGGTGAAAACGATGCTGCAACCTGGGCAGGAAGTTATGGTAGTGGCGGGAGTCCACAACTTACATGACCATGAACGCTTGGCCATGGCTGTGGCAAAGGCTATGCGGGGAATGTCGACTCATGATACCGGCTCAGATGCCCGTTTTCATGCCAAAACTTTAACCTTCCTTGATGGAGCTGTTTTGCGAGACGTGAGTTACTCATGTACTCGTGTCATTTAGGTTTTTCTTTATTTTGCGACGTGACTTGGGAGTGCCGCAAAAGACGTGTTCATATTCACTTGTTATTACGATGATTGTGTTGATCAATTTTGGTCTTATCTAGTGGAACTAGTTCATTCTTCAGGATGATTTTCTTCAAGTTTTGATGATCTGGGGATACAGGAGATGCTACACTCTGCTGATGTTCTCGCTGCCGGCCTTCTAGAAATGGCCGACCCAGAACTTTCCAGGAGGTACTTCAGACAGACAGCACTGCATGTAAATTTTCCACCTTTTCTAAGCACATTATTTAAAGACGTAGCGTCCTGCTTAATTCACTGAGGAGGATGTCTACATCAGGCATGTCTGGCTCAATATATTTCGTCTTAGATTAAGAGCCTGGAAATTGTTGCATTTTTTTGGCTTAAATGCTCTTCGAAGTCTGATATTTCCATGATAATGAAAGGGTTTCTCTGTTGCATCATACTCAATTTGAACAGCAGGACTGGGAGCAATCTGCCAATAATGAGCACGAAGGATCTGTGGTAAAATCTCGCCAACCAACTTACGCCTTTGGAAAAAAGAGTACCCGAGAGAAGGATGCCAAGCGAACTGGTCAAGATCGCAAGCCTACCATTGAAGCACCAGTTGCTAAGTCTCATGGAACTCGAGTAATTCCCGTGTAAGTATGTAAACAATTTCAGCACTTATTAAGATGTATTAAGGTAGCTACACCTTATTCCGCCCCTGGACCCAATCCAGTCCAAATGAAGTCCCTGCATTCATTTCAGAACAAGAATCTAGGAGGGCATATGATATCTTATCACCTAGCCCAAAAGAGATGAGAGATTATGCACTCTCCTAGATTCTCGGGGTTGAAATGAATGCAGGGACTTCATTTGGACCGGATTGGGTCAAGGGGCGGAGTAAGGTGCACCTTACTTATTCAAGATTTCTCCATGACGAGTTAAACCTGCATTATTCACCTTGACATCCATGTTGTTACGTAGCAAGCATTGTTTATGGCCTAAAGTTCTCAAGATTGGTCTTGGGTTGTATTGTAGGTTTGTATTGTCTTTGGATGGAGTGGACCAACAGCTTTTAATGGAAGGCGAGAATCTCATGTGGGTGAGTCGTGACGCTGTATTTGTCCTGCAACATCCTGGAGATCCTATAACCCTTAGGTTCGTCCTGCGAACGCCTCAATTTATTTTTTTATTGGGTTTCAAAATCTTCCTCTCGTTGAAAACCTCCCATCATTTTATGTTTCTTGCCATGCTTGAGAAGCTGCTTAATGTCGCCACATTTTATAGTGCACTTAGAAAAACTGACTATTCATCAATGTTGTTTGACACTTACCTTTGGATGGTGGAATGTGATAGTGCTGTGTCAGAAACTGAAAAGATGAAGGCCATACCGACCTCCCCGCAGCGTCATATAGTGGCTGGTCTTGCTGCTGTAGTTGGTGGACTGGTGGCACCTTATGAGAGGGCATCACACATAAATAACCGACCTGTTCTTAATTGGCTCTGGGCTTCAGGCCATCATCCTTTTGGTCCCTTTTCAAACACTTCCAGTGTGAGCTACCTTCTCTGTGACACTGCAAAGGTGAGTCCATGTTTATGCATGCTATTTCCCCTCTTATTTTTAGTGTGGGTGCTATCATTTTATGGGTTCATTTTATCTTTGGTAAGGTTGGATGCCTTAGTGTCTTCTTTAGATACACTCAAACTTAATTTTCTGCTTAAATAATGTGTGCCTTAGAGATTGCACTACTGTGACGGTCTAAGGTAGAGGATCCTCTTCGTCACTTGACTGATTTTAACCATATGTATGAGTGGTTATTGGGTTATCAGTATAGAACCGTGGACAAATCTTTGGGTGCAATAGCCAAATCTGTTGAGATCCAATTTTTATCGCTCCATATGAATTTCTAGTGCAATTTCAAAGTTGAAGGCTGTAGTGGAACCACTATGAATGTCAGCAGACAACCCATTAAAAAATCTGTGACCATAGGCATTTAGCCAAGTCTCGCTTACACCGCTTTTCTAATAAGTCCAACCAATTGTTGGTATGAGGGGTCCAATGAATAGAAGAGTTATTGTTGGTATGAGGGATCGGTATTGGAGACGGAATCAGGTTATGAATGGGTTTTAGTATCCTATACCTTATAATTGTTATAATTGAATGTGTTTGGTATGGAGCAGCGTAACGCAGTTTATGCCCTTGTGCATATGGCACTCAAAACAATAAAGGAGTCCACCGATGATATTCAGCAATTTGTGAGTGATTACCTTCGCACACCTCTTGGAAACACGGTGAGAGGCGAGAAGGAGAAAAACAAAGTTGAGCTATGGATTGACAAGTTTTATAAGAAACGGACAGCTTTGCCAGCTCCTCTACCACATGAGAAAGTGGAGCGGCTGGAAAATTACTTGAGCACTTTGGAAGACCAGCTAGTCCAACTGTCGGCTCTTCTTTATGATCACCAGATCCAAGACGCTCTTGGGAATGCTTCCACAATTATGCAGTCTGTTCTGTACACCCAGTAGTAAGTAAACATTTTCATTTGCACTCTCTGATTTTGTTCAATCCCTTTAGTCCTGGCGTCTGAGTCTTGAATGCATAACATGCCTCAACACCCTTGGAAAAGGAATCCTGATTCTTTTGTGCACAATATTGAGCTCATTTTAAGTGGGAGGTACCAACAGCTACATGAGCGTTGACCACTCGTTGAGCGCCATGTACTTTCTTTGGTGTGCTTACCATGTACCAGAAACCAGCCAAACTAATATCAATCTGATGGGTGGGGTGAGGAGAGGGGTCAAACTGATATCAGTCTCGCTGTTGGATCATACCAGTAGAGCAGAATGGTGAAACTATAGAAACTCCTCTATAGTAAATTTCGAACTTGAGTCTTGCGTTTCTTTGGTGAAGAATATTATGTACAAATAGCTCATGCCTTTTTCAATTCCAGTACTGATGGTGTATTTTGATCGTGTATGCAGCTATGTGGAACACATGTTAGCAACAGAGAGGGATACTATGCGGTGCTGCAGAGTTGAGTATGCAAGGCCAGTGCAGTCGACACAGACACTCCTGTATGGTGGGATTTTGGTAGCCGGATTCCTTGTTTACTTTTTAGTAATATGTTTCTCCTCTTCAGAGCGATGAAATCAATCTTGTTGTTCGAACAGTCATTTGGCAAACGCTAAGTCAATTTTCACACCAGGGAAGACTGAAGGGTTGTTGTAAAATTTCGCTTGAATTGCCAGTATTGCTAGCCAATCGTATTGAAAATGAGGATTATAGTTTCAGCGCCATACTGGGAAAAAGAGTCTTTCTTGACCAGTTCTAGTCTGCTTGGGAATTCTCGAGCTTGGGCAATAGTTAGGCATCCTTTCTAAAGCCCAGCCCGCACCAACGTACCTAGTGCTAATTAGCGAACTTGTGCCTTCAGGCTTGTTAGCTACACGCTTCTGTCGACTTTAGTATCGAACAAGGTGGGGGCATACAAAAAGGATAGTGTTGTCATCAAGTTGTTACGCCTTTGAATAGGTGGACGCAGGACGATTGGTGCACTAAATAAATTGCTCGAAAGGAAGTGACTCACTCACTGACAGTAGATAAGTCTTAAAAGTGTAACTAGAAATCAACTGACCTCTCGTGTGCCTGCACTCGAGAGGTATTCTATCGGAGAATTAGTGTAAAAGTATATCCAGTTAGTTGAAGTCGCTCCTTGGTTGTTACAGGCAGGGCCTTTAACTTACGTAGCCCTGACACAGGGTGTCCTGGTATCCATTGCCACAGCGACGTTGCAGCTTTTATATTGTGTAGGCTACCGTACAGAAAGAGAAGGATGAGCTTAAGTTATGCTGTTCAGATTTTGGAGCCTGACAATATGGAATGAAGGCGCATTGTCACAGAGAACAAGAACTATGGTTTTGTGCACTCCAATCAGACAAATCTATCACCTGTTCTCGCCAGAGGTGCACAATGTAATTAAATCCCGCGTGTCTGCAGATCTGGCACACCGCTTCAATCACTTCAATCGTTCACGTGATTACCTCTGATTATGATTGGGGGGGGAGGGTTCAGTCGTTTAAAGTGAGGATGCTTATCTACAGTATTGTATGATCACTATGATGAATAGGAAAAGAGTACAAGGTAACTACACCCAAAAGTGTCCAAATAAGCAATCCATCATAGTTCCCATTATTATATTAGAAAACTTATTGTAGGGTCTTGTTGGTAGTTAAAAGGGGATTCTACATTCTCTTAGAATGCATTTTTTGGACACTATATGATTAAACTATAAATTTTCAAAGTGCTGAAAATAGGTATTTCTAGAACCGACCCTACACTCTCATGAATAGTTAGAGTACATTTTAGGCAAGAATATGTAGGGGTCGGTTTTAGAAAGAGGTCACTTTGGGGCGTAGTTACCTTTATTATTGGTACACCGATTTGTCATGGCAATAAGAGAGAAACTAAGTCATTATTTTGAATATGTGCAATTTTTAATAATATTTTATTTTATGAATTTTCATCCCCAAAAAATTGTAGTGACACTAATTTTTCACCCTCATTAATGGGACATATCAATAGCTTACACCCCTCACTATAGATCCAATACCAACATTGTCATTAAGCAAACACACTATGAGAAACATTAATCTTGTAAGTTACTCTAAACACTTCGGCATCAATATGCTTTTCTCGAAGGAAAGTATTGAAATCCCTTCATGCTCACTATTGCCCTAGCTATAGTTCATACAAGGCCTTCCCCTCTTTTAATTTGAATCACCAAAACCATGTAGGATGGAACTTGTTATTACCACTTGAAGCACTACAGTAGTAGGCACTATGTAAGGCTATTTTCCGCCAAAATATGGATATAGAATGTGTATTTGTCACTATAATATTGCAACAAAAAAAATTGGTCATCATCATCAAAGTTTTTAAATTAAATACATCAACTCTTGTTAACATCCGACATTGCCTCTTCTCACAACCTAAATCATGATGACCTCACTTCTTTTCTGCATTTTCTGGATCTAAATTGAGCTATCTTATCGCAGTAAAGTATGTATCAAGAAACTCTATCACTTTCTTCAAAATTGAAAGTAATTAGTCTAAAAGATTAGAATTCAATTACGGTTAGAAAATTTCACTTATAACTGAAATATTGACAAACATTGTCTTATACACTCTAACAAAATTAATTTACAATGCTCCTGATAATCTTTGTCCCAAGGAATTATTTTTTTGTGAGAAGAAGACTGCCTATCTATAAACTAATTTCTCAGTTCTACTGAGCATCCGTAACCCAAATCCCTAACCATTCAGTTTGGGTTAAATATTGCTAGATTCAGTGACAACTTTGGGGGTCAAGTTGCAGGCATGTATGAATTCAAAGATGAAAAATAAAACAATGAACCATCCAAATTTCCTTGTATCATAGTTAAGAAAATAAATAAAATATTATTTTAAAATTTACCAAAATTGGTAGCCTCATCCAAATTCTGAGAAAAATGAGAAAAATGCAATGGAATTTCGTTTCATTTTTTCTTTTTTTTAAAAGGAAAGAAAGAAAGAAAGGGCTGCCCACACCTTTCCCAATGATAACAGTGTCCTACTTGAAAACAACTGATGATGGGGTCATAAACTCTGCTGCCCCACCTGCACAACTACCTGCTAGTGAGCAACCTCTTGACTTGTTGAACAGCCAATTTGCCCTTCCTTTCTGTTGGAAGTTGTAACACCAAGAAGGCTCCATTTGCAAAAACTCAAGTTTGTTTGTTCTCCAAAAGAATGGTCAACTCCTTCCCCCCCGCCCCTCGACCCAAACCATATGGTACCTATTGGTGAGACGAGAGTCCCATTTTGTCGCGACATGTACCTAACATAATGTATCCCAAGGCTCGATCCACCTTAGAAAGTCGTGATTGAAACCCCATTAAAATAAAATAAAATCCCCCTCATGGACATCGTCATCTCTAGGACACAAGCCTAGTTTATTTAAGTTGGGTTTTTTTATGCCCTTGTGCCTGGGTGGAACATGAGGTGGTTGACCGGATAGCTCCCGGTCTGGTCGGATCGGGTCGGATCGGGTTGGATCGGGTTGGATCGGGTCGGGTGGGGGTGGGTCTCTAGAATGTCTCTGTATGTCTTCATGCCTGAGCTCTTTTCTTTTTGTCGTGGGATGGAATGCTAGATCTGTTTTTATGGGGGTCCTTAGGGATTCAATGATTTTCCATCATCAAATAGGCCTTTGTCCGTGCAGGTGACGGACTGCATAGGCAAGGAGTCATGGCTGGAAAATGAATTGATTTCAATCTTGTCCTCTGGCATTACGCAGGAAAGATTCCCTTGCGCAAAATGCCACAAGTACGCCTGCAGTACTTGTACTTATGCCCCTCTGCTGCTGCGCAAGTGTGCAACAATGGGGGGCACGTACGGAAGGAAGCAGAAAGCAGGAAGGGAAAACCTTAACTTAACTTTAAAACCGCTGCAGGCAGGCAGACAATGGCTGCAGCAACCGTACCAGTACCACCACCGGGGAGGGGCAAGGCAATGCTATGCAAGGCCATGAACCTTTGAAGATGTCAAGTATGTTGATAAGGCCAGCTACATTAACTTAAAAAAAAATTCCCTCTTGGTGCACTGAATAGGGGTATTAAAGGGACCAAAAAATTAAAGGGACTGATTCTTGAAAACTGTTGATGTTTGAAACATGATGTACATCGCCGCACACTTCAATAACTACTGATGTACAATACAGGTAGATATTTATATAGTGTGGAATGTCAATTAATTAGTATGGGTCCCCTTAATACCCCTATTCAGTGTAGTCATCTTGGTGACAAAAGCAAGATGCTCGTCATTTAAATGGGTAGGACTTGGGCAAGGACAGGGGACTTGCGACAACAAAGAAACCCAGCTTCTTCACAATGACAATGAGATGGAGAATGGAAGTTAACTTAAAGTCAAGTTAAGTTGTCCAGGTAAGTTCCAGAATTTGGCAGTCACTCTGTATTGTAAGTACTGTACAGAAGAATCACTATTTCTCTTGACTCCAGTCTTTTGTGCAGAGAAGAGGTAAGTTTAGTTACAATAATTACGGAGCAAATATTAATTACTGAATGCCAAGTGAACCATCAAGTACACCATCAGGATTTCATGGAAAATAAATAAATTGTGATGATCATGGGAATCAGCGAGTTCAGTATCTCCACCAGCCTCATCCAGTTTACTTACAACTAAGTTAATGGAGCATGATGCAGCTTCCAAAATCCAAACAAATGGGGAGATCTGGTGGGTCAGTGACAGTCTAATTTACTTCATGTAAGTAATCTAGAATTTCAGGTCTCTGGAGTATGGAGTCTGAGTGGCGAGCTACTGTAGATCAGTTTTTGCAGGACAGATAATTATGTAAATTATCTTGACTTCTTTTATTTTGCAAGCCTGGAGGATATTTAGTGCAACTGCAGGATACTGTAACCGTGTGAACAACTTCATCTTGTACATCAAATTATAAAATTCTTTGTGGATTGGAAAGTGCTCTCATTGACTGCAGACAGGCGTTACAACCTTGTACCTTCTTTTTCATTTTTTTAAACATATGAAACAGAATTTCATGGTAAGGAGCAAAGTACAGTCAACTTCTACCTTAGGGATTTACTATGATTCCAGTCCGTAATGAAGATTGCAGACATTCTTCTATGGGGGTTTTCAGGTTTCTTCACAAAGTGTGTTGAACAACACATTCTAGGGGTTTAGGTCAAGTAGAGAGGCTGATTTCGTGCCACATAAATAACCTATCACCATCAGGTATTGAACCCACAATCACACCATTTGGTTTGGGCACCTTTCCACCATCATTTGGTAGTTTAGGGTCATCTCAGACCAATTCTTCTATGTTTCAATTAAGGTAACTATCCCATTCCAGACCAAATGAGAGCCATTCCATTGCAGGCTGAAATATGTCAGTAGTGTACATTGAAGTTCTGAAATGTACACCACTGACAAAATTTAGCCCACAATGGGTTGGCTCCCATTTGGTCTCGAATGGGGTAGTTTACCACTTTACCTTAAGTCTAGATGCAGATATGATGTACAGAGGACTAGGTCAGCAAGGATGTTCCCAATCCACTCTGTCAACTGCTCCTCTAAATAAACTTTTACTTTTTACTAGTTAATTATTAGGACTCTAATTTTTTTTATCATTGCAATCACATCACAAAATATTGAAATGGTAGAAGGAAACTCAAATTTAGACATTTGGCAATGAAAAAAAAATCCTTCAAAGTTAGCTCAAAGACATAAAAAATTTATATAGGAATTGGCAAATCATGGTTTACCAAAGCACATTCCACTCCAAAATTGGGACAAATTTGCCAACTTCAATATTTTTTTTATTTTTAGCTAACTTCGAAGCAATTTATTTTCATTGCCAAATGTCTAAATTTGAGTTCTCTTCTACCTTTTCAAAGTACTTTGGGATGCAATTCCAATGATAAAAAAATAAAGTCCTAATTATGAACCGGTGAAAAGTTGGAAGTTTATTAAGAGGAGCAATTGGTAGTAAAAGTGGATTGGGGCACTCTAAAAATATTTGCACCACTTCACACCACAATTTCATTGCTATATTTGATGAGCACTCCAACCTCTTATTTTTCACCCTTGCACCCAAAAATGTGTCCCATAAGTAGCCAATTGAGCAATTGAAAGTTGAATGTAGGAAAGCTTGTTAAGTTAGATATGGTGGGCCTAATCTTAATTGTTCTTCAAATATTTCGAGTCCTTTTCATCCACTTTGACCATTTGTTAGTCTCTCCAAGTGCAATGAAAGTTCCAAATGCTCTAAAATTCATCCATAATCCAAGCTCAAAATCCACATTTAATCACATCAAAGTCAAATAATGGATTGTTTTCTTTCTTCTTTGCAATCTGCATGTGCAAAGAATAAACTAAATAACTACACATTGCTTTTACCATATCCCTTGGTTTTGGATCCAAACCCCAAAGATCCCAAGCCAAGGTATGTTCACACTTGGTGTTAAAGAGTATTGTTACTAAGAGTTTTACAAAACAAATCCAGACCTACTTTTCAACTAGATTCACATTAGAGGTAGTCACAATTCCTCCACCATCAAAAATTTCCGTGGAGAATGAGAAGTAATAGGAACCAATGGGAAGCATTAGTAGAAGAAGGAAGTGTGACCCCCCTTATTTGTTTAGAGGATGAGATGTGGAGAATGAGATGTGAAGAATCGATGGAGAGCCAACAGGGAGCCATAGCGTAGTCTGTAGAGGGAATATTCTTCTTTGGATAAGTTTTCACCACGCCCATTCTTCACCTCCAGAGGAGAAGAATGGGCGTGGTGAAAACTTATCCAAAGAAGAATATTCCCTTTACACATGCATGAGGAGAACAAACCTGGAATTGACACGTTCCCACTATCCACAAAAGTCCAAGATAGTGGAAGGACTGTGACTACCCCTATTGCAAACATCACCCCAAACACCAAGTGTGAGCAACACCTAAGGTTAATATGTAATGTTTGCACTTGTTGTAAATATTGGTATTAGCAAAGTGAATCCCCTCCCAAGTGAACCAAAGCTCATCACTAAGATTCCCACTAATACCATTTTTAACCCATAAATGATGCAAAGGACGTTTTTTGTCTGATGAATGACAATGAATTCTCCTATGTAGAATAGAAGTGCAAATATTCATCCTACGAATTAGAGGTGAAAATGGGAGATCTTCTATAGTAGTTTGACTCCCAATTAGTCTTTTAAAAAAACCAATTTAAGTAGACAATGTCACACAGTTCCAAAAGAGATGATTTCCATGGCCACCATCCCGTCATTTATTTAAGGGTTAAGTTAACACCTGAAGTGAGAACAAACCTTATTCTCCCATTGGTTCTATAAAAGCAACAGAATTGGCCCAGGCAGCTTTTGAGTTAGTTGGATTGAAATTGTTGTGCATAATAAGTACTCCCTCCGTTTGGAAATATTGTATCCGTTCTCCGTGTTGATTGCATTGAGAATGGATACACTATTTCCAAACGGAGGGAGTATAATAAGTTACAGTATGATCAGATTGTAAAGTAAAAGTAAAGTAACAACTGAAAGCTCCAAATTTGTCCGAATCGGCGGTTTGAGCTGTGGAGGCAGAGAATGTGGTTTCCTAAAGGTCTGTCTGTCTGTCTGCCCATTCAAACACCGAAGCTGCGAATCTTGGTTGCTCTGGGGGGACGGGATTGGGAGCAAACAGTTTAGAAGGGAAAAATTCTTTGAGGAGATACTTAAAAAGTTAATTCTCAGGTACCGTAGGAGGGAGCTGCATCCAATGTGGACAATCACTCATTTAATATATTAAGCAGTTTTTGAAAAGTTAGACTCGGAAGAAGGCAGGAAAGAATGGAATCAACTGCCACAGTCTGAATTATGTACTTTACTTTGATGAACTCAAGCCAAAAATGTGATTGATAAAGGTTACCCAATCCATTGTAACTTAAGTTAACCCCTAAACGTCCAGATTCATCTCCAGAATTGATGATTTGAGAAAACTCAGTATAAAGTGCTATTTGGAAGGATATTTTGGAATTGGCATGCAAATAAAAAGTTGTAGATTTCGATTTGTAGGTTTCATTTGTACAGTTAGATTCGCCAATGCTATCACCAATCTTTTTTTTTATAAATTTTGAAAGAGAAATTCCAAAATTCCTTCAAAATTTGATTACAAGCAAAATAATACTGTATCATTTCTTAAGAGTTTTTTTTAAGAGGTTCTCTTCACATGGTGATTATTTGAAATTTTTGTGATCTTGACATCCACGACCTCATTTTGGCAAATCCAATTTTGAATTGAAGTCAATGCAATTTGACCACTTGACATACTTGCACATTTGTAATTTTAGAAAAATATGTGCTCTAGTAACACCAAATCCAACCCTTAGATAGGACAACAACTTGATAACTTATCTCCACAAATTAGAACAACTTTCATCCAAGTAGTTAGGGGATGAAATGCGAGTTTCAATCTACTCATCGTCTCAAAATGGACGTCAGAGCACTTAGGGGTTAACCCTTGAACGTAGGGTTGGTGACCATGGAAATCAACCATTTTGGAACTATGTGACATCATCTACTTTAAAAAAGTCAAAAATACTCATTGGGAGTGAAACTATTGTAGAAGATCTTCCCTTTCCACCCATAATTCCGAGGATGAATAGTTGCACTTCTGTCCTACACATGAGAATTCCTTGTCATTCATCAGATAGAAAACGTCCACCACATTGTTTAGGGGTTAATTGAAAAACAAAAACAAAAACAAATTTCCAAAGTAAAGGAAGCAAACATGATATGCATTGTATAGTATTGTATTATACAATGTGTGTATAATGAAAGCATTCAAACATGTATATGAGAATTATAGTTCATGTGTTTTTGCCTACTTTTATTTTGTTTGGATTTACTTGACAATTGGAAAAAATAAAATTTATTTTTAGAATGTTTTTGGGGCACTTGAACTAGTTAGAAAATATATAAAATTCTCTTGAATCACTATATAGGCTAATCTTGTTTGTAGAACTCTTAGAAATAAGAAAGGCAACTATCGCTTGTTTTGGCAACAAATGCTTTGCTACTTCTTTAATGTGTCTTTAATACAAAATGTGAGTCTATGTTGTAATTTTCTTTACTTTAGTTTTAAACATGATGTTTATCTTTAGTTTAAAACTTGTAACTCAACTCAAGAAGTCTAACCACTTAGAGCATCACCAGTGGCTCACTCCAAGCCAAGTAGTACCAACATTATTGTCATAGGGACTACAAGATGGGGGATTATAAAGCACAATATCAACAAATTTGTGGGGGTATATAAGTTAGTTTTGGTTGGTTGGGAAACAAACCTGAGGGGCTACAAAAGGCCCAAAAGTAGTAACAAAATAAAGCTTTGAAACTTTATTGATGTAAAGGCAACAATTCACTACAACAAAATGGGTGTTATTTGACTATGAAAATATGATTGGAGATGATTTGTGACTACGCATAGTCATATTCTTGGAGGCCAAAACCTTGGGGAGAAATATGACTGCAAATGTGACTACTAGCTATATTTTGGCCTTATATTTCATGAGCATATAGTGTATGTCTATTGGGAACGCCAAAATACTTCATAGGGGACAATGTTTAAGGAATGCCCAATCATATTTGTTAGTTATATTTTGCAATCATATTTCTATAATAGTCACATTTTTTTCTTTTGGGGCAATCCAAAGAAAATTTGGGTAAGGAACATGTTTGGAGAGTTCTTAGTCATATTTTCCAATCAATCATATTTTTTGTCATACTTTTTTGGTAGTTTTTTTTTTTATGGGGGGAATGCAAGGAAAAAGTAGACAATTTGAGGTGGGTCTCTTGTATTTGGGATATAGGGGCCATTCTTTTGGATTAAAACAAGAATGTTTGTTACTCCAATTGTAAAAGATTTATTTTTATTTTATAGTGTATATATATTAAGAAACTAGCATCCATTAATTTGGAATGATACATGTTTATATTTTAGTTAATATATTTAAAATTTTCATAGGATTTAGAAAGAAAGTGGACAGGAATGAAGCAATTAGGATTAATAAATAATTAAATAATTTTTTTGAGGATCTAGGGGAAAACTAGAGAAGAATAAAAGCCTATAGAAAAATCGAAGTACCAAGGCTGGGACTCAAGCCTACCTTGACCCAATATTAGAACTTGCCGTAAAATTGATTAATTTTGCTAATTGATTGTGATGGTTGATTGTAGAAAGAATTTTTTTTAAAAGTAGTGAATTTAGATTATTTTAAGCTATTAGGGGCCCCTTAAGTAGGAAAAAGTAAAAGTTAAATTGCATTTCTAAGTATAAATAGGACTCTTAGCATAGGATGGATGAAAAAAGAAGAAGAAGAAGAAATAAAAACATTTGGATGAATGAGGTGTGACTTAGGTCACACCCCTTCAAATTTCCACCGGTTCGTTTTTTAGAAAAAATATAAAAAACTAAAAAACTAAACAATCAATCGGCATTGTGTAAGTCCCAAATTTCTTATAAATTATATTTACATTAATATTTTCATTGTGTTGTGATTTTTATATCTTTGGCTTATAGTGTTTCTGTATCGCTGTGATTTCTGTGTTTTTGTGCTTGTGTTATATTGTCGGTCTGTTTGTGAGAGTTCTGTGATTTTTGAGCAATTGTGGTGAAGGAGAGTATGGTAGCTCTTCCCTTGTTAATCTCAAGTTAGGGTTTGTTAATTTGAGTATACACATTACAATTTGTGAGAGATTTGGTTGTCTCAGTGAATTGGAGAATTGGAGGAGCGATTGGCATTTGAGGAGGATCTGAATCTAGTAGGGAGAAAGGAAGTCTGACGTTGCTGCAACTTTGGGTTACGGAGTTTGGCAGAGTGAAACAGCAGGAGGTGAGGATTCAGATCAAAAGGTGACATTGAAATTGCAACACTGGGGTGGTCACGAATCGGTCAATCAAGGGCTTGCAGTGCTTATCTTACTGAATCGGAGATTGTCGGGAAGACTTGAAGACTGTTCATATAGTTGCGATTGGATCGAGATTCTTGAGGACGGAATTTTAGTATGACAGTTTGAAAGATTTGTTGATGTTGCGGGGATCGGGAGCGAGCTAGTGACAAAGATCAGAGTTGAAGATTTGCAGTGGTGGCGACCCAGAATTTCACCCGAATTCCATCGCCACTGCGCTGCGGAGATCGAACGGAGCTTCCCTGTAGTGCTGTGATTTTCATCTAATTTTCAAATTAAGTAAATCAGTGCGATGGGGGGGAGGAGAAAAAGTAATTGCTTATGATTAACAGAAATTTGAAAGAAATTGTAAATGGAAGACTGAGAATTTCGCTGTGAAGAGCTGCGACATCAATTGGCTTCTTCATCGCAATTTCACAGATTGATCAAATTGATGCGTTTGGAAGGATTGTGGGGTGCCAATTGATCATTGAAATCACAAATTGGGAGCGAATTGCTGGAAATTTTGAAATTGGAATCAGGATCGGTCGACGCTGCGCCTGCTCTGGCCTCTTTCCGAATCACGAAATCACGAAATATCTTCTTGAAACCAGTCGCTTGTAGGTTGCGACGATCAGTCTGATTGATCGCATAAGGAAACTGAACGAAATTCGACCAACGGAGTCGGAATTGGGAGGCGTGGCAGTCGCTGCGAAGCAATCAGGGATTCTCACGGTCATGGGGTGCGCCGCACGGCCATAGGACCAGATCTCGCGGTCATAGGGCCAAGTCACTGAAATCCTTGTTTTGGGCTGAAATCTTTGTTCTGGAGGCTCACCACGGCCATAGGTTTGCAGTTCACGGACTTAGGGTCTTAACACGTCCATAGGGGCTGATTTCATGGTTAAAGGCTATATTCCACGCCTACAGGGTTAATTTTCATGGTTTTAAGTATGGTTTTGTATGGTTTTAAAGTTGGTTCCTTGGGGACTTAGGTCACTTGTTTGTTCTTTACGAAATTTAAGTTTTGGTCATAGATTCTAAATATTTGGTCAATTTGTAAATTGTTCCAATGTTATGTTTGTTAGGGTTTTAGGTTTATCTTTTGAGCAAACATAAGAATTGAATCAATGTTTTTGTTGCATGTAGGTACTAACTTTGTGGTCACTTGGAGCATTTGACTTGGAATAATTTGACCAAAAGCAAAAGCGGGAGAAAAAGAAATAAGAAAAAAATTTGACCATTGGTAAAATTCTAAACTCAACATATGTTGCATAACTGGGAACAATTTGACATAGAATATAGAATCGCTAGACATTTCTGCATGAATATCATAGTTGTAGATTGACTGGACAAATTTGACCTAAACATAAAAAGGTATAATTAATGAATTATGTATACTACTTTATAAGTATTATCTTGTTGTGATTAAGTACTAAAGTATGCATCATATAAGATTCATTTGACAAAACCTAATTTATTTGACAAAGAATGATTTGACCTCCCTCAGAACACTATATAGGACTGGGACTTTATACATACATTGGTATTGGATTGACCAACAAATTTTATATACGGGAATAAGAGTGATATAATATTCTACTAAACTTGTATACATAAATCTATTTGTAAGTGACTTCAGTCATGAAACATTAGACTGATTTAACCTTTCCCTAAAAACAAAGAACCCCTATACTATTGTTTCATGGGTTTTATGGAAGTGCAAAACCTAGTTTACATTGATACAAATTGAGAGCTAATTAGATTGGTTGATACAAAAACATCTAATACAACTAGAAAAATCATTGTCAATTTTTTAGAAAACTACGTGAGTTAAAAAAGAAGGTTTATTTTATTCAAAGGTGAAAAAATTTATATTATAAGTAGGGCTACCATAGGGTGCATGAAATTCTATAGACTCTTATATATATAAATTAGGCTATGTAAAAACATTAGAAAGTAGGAATTTTTATTAATAAATTAGCCTTGATACACAGGGGCTATGTAAAATTTCATATTATGGTGAATATAGATGTGGATGATAAAATGGACACATCTCGTGAAATCTATAATAAAGGGTGGTTGATTGAAATTGTACTATAGTACTAGTAGTGTACGCAAAAATTGTCACACTCCATGAATAAGGAGGTTTACCTTAGTAGATTTAACAAAATAAGAATTGTATTGTACTATACAAAGATAGAGTTTATAATCCATTTAGCTTCAATATTTGAAGTCATATGTGTTTGATACACTCATATTGAATGGGATGTTTATGGAATAGTTTGAGTTGGGATTTTGAAGTGTTCAATGGTAAACTTGTTATTAAAAACTGAAATTTTATATGTAAGAAAGCCCAACTTAAAAAAAATATGAAGGATCTTACAAAAAACATAGAATATTGAAAATACACCCCTCATATTTTTTTATGTAAATATATGGTCATTTTAAATATAATTATTAAGGTAAATAGCTACACATCAAAATACCCTCTTAACTCAAGTCTATATTTTAAAGTACAAAGGGTGATCTCTCCAAGTTAATGCATTTAAACTAGTGATGTAGATTGAAGATTGTAGTGTAAAGAAAAAATATTTGAAGCTAGGAAAAAATCTAATCTAAAGAGGAGAAAAAATAGTGTAAGAAAAATCCATACCCAAGTGGTTATGAAGCAAGAGTGAGTGAAGAGTGCAATTTGTATTGAGTCAAAGTGTTTGAAGTAGAAGTAAAGGTTCCAAGTTGCTATTTGAAGCTTTGGACATAGTTACAAAATGCAACAAAAATGGATCAAGGCAGGCCTCATAATACAATTACAATATGTATGTTGGAGAATGAAGACATAGTGAAAACAAATTCTAAGGCATGTCTTTAAATTTGGAACTTTGTTATTTTTTTCTTGTAAAAACTATAGTTAAATTACAAATTAGAGGTTTAAATCAAACCTTGAAGGATTTAGTAAATGCAACTTTGAATTTAGGATCACTTAGATAATTTATAGAGGTTTTCAATAACATATCACTCTTTAAAAAATAAATGAAAATTTAAGAATATAGAGTATGATGAATTGGATAATCAATAGCATTAGTTTTGGATTTAAAATACTAAATTTATCCAATTCAAATCGAAAAAGAACCTTCAAATTTATGTGACATTTTGAATCTAATCTTGAAAGTAAAAATTGATTTAGACTTATAGATTGGAAGAAAATGTTAGATGAAGTCTTGAAAGATGAATTAGAGTCAACTTCATCCACCCACAAATTTGGGTAAAAATATTTCATTTTAAAGATTTTCTTATTTTAGAATAGGCATGCATTGCTTTACAACTTAAACTAATAATTTTTTTGAATTTTTTTTTCCTCCACTTGGAAGTTTGGAATTTTGACTTTGATTAGTTGAAACCATCCAAAATCTACGAAAACCTCTAATTTTTATTGTTAGTGTGAGTTTTGGTGAAGGTGTGAATGACTTATAATTTATCATTAGAAAAAAACTTGTTCATCGCTTAGAATGTCAATTGAACAACATTTAAATATCCAACTTAAGATTCAAAGCTCAATAACAAAGAACATGGTTGTGCATGCTTTATCTCAAGGATATAGATAAAACATTCACATGTGTTATGTATTGAAGTTTGTTTCTTTTCTAAAAAGTTTCTCAACAATGTCATCTAAGTCACATTTATAGAGAGTCTCTATAGGCTCTACAAAAGCCACAAAATTATTCATATGAAGATTGAGGCTTACAATAGGCACGTATGCGCTTGTATTGCAATTAAAAGATGGTTGTTTGGATGTTCTTACAAGGATATAAACTATAAAAGCATAATCCTTCTTTTTTGCTTCAAAGATGCTTTTAAATAGTACCTCTATCAAATACTTTTGCTCTTGCTCACTTTTTGTGTGGATGTAGATACTTTGATAGACACATGGTATTTACTTGGGGGGGTTTTCTCAGGACTTGCAAATTATCTTCAAGCATTTTGTGGAGTTGTCGTTTCAACATGTTTCTACTTTGAATCAAATTTGGTTGTTAAAATAGCTTACTTGCTAAGTATAGTCATACTTGGTAAGTCTTATGATTGCAACAAGTCATTATATGACTAGGACAAGTCACAAAACTAAGGTTTTTAAAACCATAGCAAACATTTTTTTGTAGCCACCCCCTCAAAGTATAACATGTGGCTATTTTTCCTTGTTCTTGTTCTTCTTTGTTTCTTATTGCCCTCTAGGTTTTGCTTCTTGTTGCTTTTTTTTCCTTGTTTTTTTGCCTTATAGCTCTTCCCTCTCTTTGCTTCTTAAGTATTGTTTCTTTTTGCTGATTAGTTTTTGCCTCTAGTTACTTTTTAATTCTTATTCCTTACTTCTAGTTTCTTTATGTAACTTTTTAATTCTTGTTTCTTGTTTCTTGCTTCTTGTTACCTCTTAGCACTTGCCACCTTTTTTCTATCACTGTTGTTATTCTTTCTTCTTATTTATTTGCAATTTCTAGAGATATAGTGGTTATAGCTTTTTCTTACTTTAAACTTGTGCTATATATTTTGTGTTACCTTAAATCTTTGAAAGTTGAGTCATATTGTTCATTCACCTAAAATTCACCTCTTTGCTTGTACATGTAGGCACTAAAAGTTGAATGAAGTTATTGGAGGCTACTTGCAACACCAAAGAAGCAACATCTTCACATTTTTTGTAAGGAATATAGGTCCTATAAACATGTGAAAATATACATTTGCAAAGTGTTATTGTAATATGTTTTGTATTAGTGACTAATAAATGTCATTGAAAAGAGTCACATTCTCTTTTGCATTTTCTCTCTTCAGTGTAACCATCTTTTGTGCATCTCAAAAATCATACATACTTGTTTTTAATTAGATGGAGTCTTTTATTTAGTTGCAAAACCATATTGATGCATGATTGTGATGCATCATGTCTATTTAGAATGTATCAAAAATGTGACTATAGTTTATGACAAAAGCTACTATAAACTTCAATCATCCCAATTACAAACAATACATAAAAATTTAAGAAATGTGAATTTCACTTATTTAGAACATTACTTGTCTAAGTCATATTTCACAATATATCTTGGCCAAAATATGATTGGCTATAGTCACATAATGCTTACAATCATGCCCAAAATGTGACTCTATACTTTTAAAAATATGATTACATTTAATCATAAAATTCTTAACCATATTCCATGTGAATTGCCACATTAGCCAAAAATATGATTCAAATGAGTCATATTTTACATCAATAAAAAATATGACTCACATAGGTCATATTTCACAGAAACAAAAAATATGATTCATGAGAGTTTTTATCCACATTAGTACAGAATATAAATCACGAGGGACATATTCCACATAAATAAATAAAATATAACATGTGCACTAGAGTCATTTTTCACATCAACTAAACATATGACTCACAAGATTCATTTTTTACATCAAGCAAACACATGACTACTCAAAGTCATATGTCACATCACCCAAAATATGACTTACTATAGTGATATTCCATATCAGCTAAAATATGACTACATGGAGTCACATGCCACATAGACTTTTTCTTCCTTTATTCAAGCAGGTCATGAAAAAGTCAAGCCTCCAAAGATAGTCAATGTATATGCCACCTTTGCAAAATATGGCTAATTATTCCCCCCATATACATATGATTGCAAATATGACTCATGTCCAAAGCAACTAGTCGGTAATGACTAGACCCATTCATATCGAGCATCATCTATAGTGATATCTATGTGAGTCATATTTTGAGATTTTACAACTCATGGTAGTCATATTTTGCAATCATAAGGCACTCATTTTGTTGTGGTGATTCCACACTAACAAGTCGGAGGAGGTAGGTGGAGAGGTTGATGAAGCCCCCCTCCCTCCGCTCAAACTAGTTTTGCACCCCCAAGTGCCTAATATGCCTTAAAGACTTTCACCCAATGAAGGAGGACTTTCAAGTGGCCAAGTTGAAGGAAGGGATTTTTCATGCACAAGCATGAGCTACTCACTAGAAGAACTGCATGTTTTTTGGAATGCATTTTTGTGATGTCCACTTGTTTTTTTAATTTTAACAAAGACATCAAACATAACGCCAAGATGTTAGTTTTAATATTAAACATAGCATAAAAACAAGTGAATGTCACAAAAAAATGCATTAAAAAATACATAGGATTCTTCTAGTGACCGAAGAAGTGGTGACAACAAATCTTAAGAAGGTTCAAGTAATACAAACTAGGCCACCCTAAATTTGTTCACCATGCCTAGTGAAGGAAGGAATTTCAGTCAAGTGAGAGAGTACTCGGGGCTTAAACTTGAGTAGGAATTGACTAGTGTGCATTGCCAAATTGCAATAGAGAAATAAGAGGAGGCATGTGAAGAACAAATGAGGAGGGGTAGGTGAAATCAAAGACCAAGGAAGTATCTAGGGCATTGAAGGACCAGAAGTCATTTACACCTTTGATGTTGACGCCAATGGCCCTAGATTCCAACAAGCCTCTTGATGGAAAAGACAATATTGAAGCAATTAGAGAAGACCATGGCTTTGGCACTCTTGTTTTGCCTATTCACACTGCTCATTTGTAGGAATTTTGGTGCAATCAAAGGCCATTTCACAAAGAAGTGATGCAAACAGGTGGAGAAGGAGTGCATCGCTAGAGTAAGTTTGCCATCAACAATCAATAATTTTGAATCCAAACCCTTTCACTTTTCTATTTTGCCACATGTACGATTCTTGAGGTGGATAGGGAGATTTTAAACTTGACTTCAATTCTCCAAGGTAGTTACATTTCTACTAGTAGTTACAATTCTCTTGGCAATTTTGCAACTCCTTTGGATTTTGTAAACAATACTCAAGAATTTGGTGAAAGGGGATAGGGATTTTTAGGTTTAGGTCATGTTTTTGCAAATTTATGCTATGTCCATAGAGACCATGGTTTAAGATAAACCGACCTATAACATGTAAAAGGCCTAGGACAAACATCTCGACCCACTACAATCTTGCATCAATCCATTACATAAATTTTCCAATAAATGAGATTTGGAATAGAATAGGTTGAGTTAGTGGCTAGAAACAAAATGTTTTCAATGATGGTGATGGAGTGATTAGTAATTGCAATAGGAACTTCTACTTTTTGAGTGTTAATTCATTGCAAAAAGTGACTATCATGGATATAGACTTTTTAAGACCATCATGTTGATGCCATGTTAGGAAATATTGTGATTCCTTTATGTGAGTTAGATGACTACCATGGATACACTTTTGTTGGTATTGGGATAATTACTAGAGACTCTTTTGGTTGAGTTGGATAGCATACTTCAAAAATTCATAACAAATTTAGACATTTTCAAAGAAATAAAATTTCAATTGCTCTCTCCATTTCTCACATTTTTCTTTATGTGGAAAGAAATTTTAAAAATTCAACAATGCCAATAGGGCTAACCAATCATTCTACCTGTCCTAAACTGGTTTACTTTAGCTTTTAGAGATGGGAGGCCTATCATCAATCCCTAAACTAGCTAAAATTAGCTAATCTTCTACTAAAAAAATCCTTCTGCTACTAGTTGATTGTAAAAAGGGCCTCTAATGGAGACATTTTAGCCAAAACTACAATAAACAATAGAATTTGATAGCCAATTTGCAAAACATATAACTTCCTTCACATTGGGATTAGTCAATTTTGTGTTGTATGGAGTAGTACTCCCAATCATCCTTCACAATTGGCAAAATTCTTTCTTTTCTATTTTGTTCTTTAATACTACTCACTCTCAAGGTAGTCAAAGTTGATGCCTATGAAGAGAAATTTGTCCATGGCCTTGCTCTCTTGGTTCTTTGTATAGTTTCCTTTGTCAATGGAAATTGTCCATGTGTTTCAAAAATAAAAAAATGATATATGTTTGTCTTGAAGGTAGTATTTGCACTATATTCCATAAGGCATACAAACCTTTTCCAACCACTTAAGCAATTATGCATACATAGAGTGTAGAGTTCCTAAGTGGAAAAATTTCCCCATGTACAAAAATAGAGTTTGGAAGGATTCCATAATTTTCCAAAATTTTATTTCTCAAAACATAATTACTCTTAATTTTTTAGCACAATATTTTGTTCAACCCATATTGGTCATATAGGCCTTTCTATTTCCAACCAAAGGTTGGTTGGAAAATCGACCAAGGATTGGTTGCAATATTGAGAGTCTTGTAGCCAATCATAATGTGCCGCAACTACACCGGGAACTACACCATAATTAATCACTACTCATTAGTACCTGAACGGAATGAAAGAAGTCTAAGCTTACAATGTGGAAATGAGGGTGATTGGAAAGGGGTTGCCTCCTATAAGCTAGTTTTGGGATCACTCTACAAGCAAAACTCTAGCGTATCTTGAGTATAGAGCATCGATCCCAAAACTAGCTAAATTTCGCTTAATTGCTACTTTATTTCTTCATGCCCTCAATGTTAAATTCAAAAAAATCTTCCAAAAATGAACATTTGTCTAATTTCCCTAAATCCATTCTAGGATAGTTGATACGTGCCTATGAAGTAGGCAATGACCACATGCATTGAAGTGATTCTTGTTTTAGGAAGTTTTAAATTTCTATCTCTAAGTTTTTACCTTCAATTTTGTAAATAACTGAATTCATTTTCAGAATAATTGAAATGAATTTTGCAATGGGCGTATCATAATTAACTTTTGTCCTATTGTGGTGAATCTAGATTAGGGTTTTAGCAGGGTTTTTGGAGGGTTTGGGGACCAATGGTTGGGTGGCCTTTCTTTCAAGAAGGTTCTAAGTTTCGTGGCTCCTTCACCTCGGGGGGGGGGGGGGGGGGATTTCAAAGAGGCCAATTTTGAGTACGAAATTTTGAGTATGTAATATTTTTTATGCAATTTTTGTATGTGTTGGCTCTACATGATGGTTGAAATGAGGTTTGGAGAATATTGTGGCAACAATGTTCACGGTCGTAATTACAATTTGGCATTTTATAACCCCTGAATGTATTTGACTATGATTTCATCAAGAATGCTCCAAAACTGCCATTTCTAGAACAAGTACGACATTTTTGAATACATGTAACTAGGGGATCTTGTAGTATGCTGGTTTGAGAAGATGTGGAAAACATATTAGAAATTTCCACCATGTAGATTGCAAGATATTAGCATTAGAATGGACAAAAATCTTTTTTTTGGCCTTGTAAAAAAGCAGGCAGTTGCACTTCACAAGGTCACATTTGTATGAAAAATGTCCAAGATGGTGGTGCTTCTTTGGATTCATTTTTTCAAAGGCAAGTAGGCTACATGCTTGAAAATTTTCAGATCATTTGGAGTTGTATAACATATAGGAAAATAATAGTAAGTAGAAAAAAGTAGAGAATGAATCAAAATACTAAATTGTTAAGAATTTAGTTATGGAATTGAAAATTTCCAATTCCAATGGTTGTAATGTTGTAATGTTGTAATAAACGATCTACATCCAATGTTTTTATTTTTTTTCAAAAATAGTGAAAATTGAGTTAAATAAAGGACTTCAAAGTTTGTCTTAGAGTAGAGATTCCATAACTACCCACAAATTAAAACTCCTCATAACTTTCATCTCATTGGTCAAAATGAAATGATTCAAAGCTTTCCATATATATATAATTTTAGAAAACCAATTTCAAATTGTGTTTTTTGGAAAAAAGGTTTTTTTAAGAATTTCTTTGAGTTGCTTGGGTTGACAACAGAGCAATGAAAATGACATATCATGCAATAACTTTTGAACCATAAAGTCAAAAGTTATAGAATTGTCACACATTAAAGTTACTCCGTAAGCACACATTGTGTGAAAATTTCAAAAAAAAATATATATAAATTCCATTTGTAGTGATTGACCAAAATCGCTATGTTGCCATTTGTTATCAAAATGCCATTTGGGTGTTTACGGGTTAACATATTTTCCTCTTTAGTTTTTTTCTATAGACTTGAAGTCAACCATTTTTCTTTGAGGCAATCAACCATTAAAATGCCTAAGAAAAACACTAATTTTTAGGACGTGTGTTCTAGGCATTTGCTTCAATTTATTTTTCCCTTGGATTCTGAAGAGAGCTGCTATTGTGTGAGCCTAGGTGTGTGAATCTAGAAGACTATACACTTATGTTGTAGGTATCTACATTGTAAAAACCTTCTATGATTATAGTGTAACTGTATTATATATATATATATATATATATATATATATATATATATTATAGGTGTTTATAAAATAAGCATCTTTGTTGATTACAAGATATTTGTTAAACCCCTAAATCCCCAAATTGTGTTTTTTTGGCAACATAGCAATTTCAGGCAACTCACTACGAATGGAGTTTTTATTTTTTTTCTTTGAAATTTTCACACAATATGTGCCCAAGGAGTTTCTATAGGGTGCAACAATTTTCATAATCTTTGAATACATGGTTATAAAATTATTGCATGATATGTCATTTTCATTGCTTGGTGGGTAGCTCAAGTAGCTTGAAGAAATCTTTAAAAATCACTTTTTTCAAAAAAAAAAGAAGCACAAGGAGTTGTAGTTTTCAGGTAGTTATGGAATCTCTATTGTGAAATAAACTTTGAAGTCCTTTATTTAACTCAGTTTTCAATATTTTTGAACAAACAAACAAACAAACATTGGGTGTAGTTTGTTTATTACAACATTACAACCATTGGGATTAGAATTTTTTAATTCCATAACAAAATTCTTAACAATTTAGTATTTTGAATCATTCTCTACTTTTTCTACTAACTATTTTTTTCCTATATGTTGTAAAATTCCAAATGATTCAAATTTTTTCAAGCATGTAGTCAACTTGCCTTGAAAAATGAACCCAAAGAAGCACCACCATTTTGGACATTTTTTCATACAAATGTGACCTTGTGAAGTATAGCTACCCAATTTTTCGAAGGGCCTCCCAAAAGGCTTTTTGTCTATTCAAACGCTAATATCATGCAATCTACATGGTGAAAATTTCTGAATTTTTTTTACATCTTCTCAAACCACCGTACTCCAAGATCCCATGATTACATATGTTCAAAAAAAATTTTTTTTTTTAAAATTTGATACTTGAATGTATTAGAAATGGCAATTTTGAAGCATTTTTGGTAAAAACACAATCTAATACATTTCAGGGTTAAACAATATGCTCAAGGCTCACAAGCTTGCATTTTCATGCTCACACACTAGCATAGTTGGGATTGTGAATGGATGTTGGGAACTTGGGATCAGGACTTGTTATTGTTTTGTGAAATGTAGGTCAACAAATTAAAGGCCGTATCGAAGCAGTGAGACTTTCACAAATTCTCTCTTCAATTAGACTCTGAATGAAAGTGGTTTCAGGCTGGGTTTTTTTTTTCCTGTTTTTTCTTGAAGTTCCAGGCTGGTTTTGATTGTGAAGACTTGAATCATTTTCTTTTTGGCAATTCGTCTTTTCTTCTGGCGATTCATCATTTTATTGGCAATTCGTCTTTTCTTCTGGCATTTCATCATATTTTGTTGGCAATTTGTCTTTCCTTCTGGCAATTCGTCATTTGTTTTTAATTTTTTAATAAATGTGAGACCCAATTCATCATTTTTTTTGGCAATTCGTCAATTTTCTTTTCTTTTCGCAATTCCCTGTTTTATTTATTTTAAAATTTTAAAAAATAAATGTGTGTGTGTGTGTGTGTGGGGGCCGGGGCGGCAGTTCAACTTTTATCTGGCAATTCGTCATTTCTTTGGCAATTTCCTGTATTGCAGCCAAGAACAATAACGGGGCTGATGGTATTTGGAATTCCTATCTAAGGTAGGAGGTCCATAAAGCACCCATCTAAGAGCTGAAACTGAATTTCGGGGAGGTGAAACTCATTGAAATACTTTTCAGTGGATTTTCTTGAAAGACAAGAGGAATTGACATCTAACTCAAGTTGTTTCATATTTTTCAGAGCTTTGTAGAATTAGTTATGAATTTTTGGAGTCGAAATGGCATAGGGCTCTAAAACCACACACCTCCTCAAATGTACATTGTTGGTACATCCTTGTAAAGATGAAAAAACCCCTTGTACAAACAATGTACATTTGAGGAGGTGTGCGGTTTTAGAGCCTATTCAGATTTTGAGCCTCCTACCTAAGTTCAGTTTGTTGTAAGAGGTACTTATTTGAATGTTTTTGGTAATTGAGAAAGAAGAATGTGCTACATGGCAGATGCGGTGAAGGAAAATGGAATTTTTCATTGCAATTGTAGAAGGAATGAAGGTAGAACAACCCAATGCTGTTAGTCATCTAATTTTGACATCTATTGGACCTTCCCATTTGCAGTAGTCACTCACCCCTTACCACAATCTTCGGAGCACTTTGCACTATGGTCAAAGGTTGAGAGGCTGTTGATTTCCACCAATCAAATTGCAAGAAAGCAAGAATTTGGCCTCTTGATCCTTCACTCTAGAAGGCAAAGTCCGAAGGCCATCACCCTCCTAAATGTCTACATGGCAAGCTCTTTTTGACCAAAGGTAATGGATTCTCAAAGGAAGCTTAGATTGGATAGGAATAGAAATCCAAACTATGGTCAAGAGGATATTGGCTTTTTTCATAAAAAATCAAGAACCTCTTTTGAGCCCATTAATTTGAACTCTCAACAAAGTTTGGTCACTTACTTCCACGTCCTTTCTACTTGGGTGGCCAAAGTGTGAAGTGGCCCTTAGCAACCCCTTATGACAATGTACTTGGAGAAGGACAAATCAACATGTGGTTTAGCATAGGCCTACCCATGCTTTACCAATTTAGCCTCAACAAACTTTGAAAAATCACAAAAAATTAATGTCTTATTGTATGTCTTGATTATACTTGGAGATGGCTTCTCTCAAACTTCTCAATCTTTGGAAAATACATGAGTTGACAAATAGCTTCTCCAAGATACCTTAATAGCAAATTTGCTTGATAATAGGCATATTTCCCTTCCATTGTGCATGCAAAATCATACGAGTTGTTCACCTCTCTTGAGCAACAAATGCTCAATAAGGTCATTCTTTAAACTATAGCACACATTTCAATTTCTATATGCATTGTCCCTTTAGCTCAATTCATTGAAAGAAAGAAAGTGTTACGTATTCCATGTAAGCCCTACTGGAAAATATACTCTAATTCCAAAGTGGATTTATCTTAGATGATTATGTTGTGTGTAATTAATTATGCAAGTTTGCATAATATTACCTATGGTTTCAAAGTCCCACTACTAGCAAGGATTCTTAGTGATTTTCCATTGTACTTGGAAGACTTCAAATGCCCTTTCTACATCCTTTGAGACCCATTCTTACATTCTAGTAAAGTGAGATTTCTACTTGATTTGGGGCTCATGAATTGTCTACACAAAATAACTCTACTAAGGGGGTGTTCAAGTAAGTAGTACTCAAGGTATGTAGAGCATTGACTTTGAAGCTTAAATCATGCCCTTTACTTGCCAAAAAATCCACGAGAAGAGGCTCAATAATAGGAGAACAATTTGTGACACTAATGTCATTGTTGCTAGCAAACAACCCAAAAATTGAATGTCAAATCCAAAGAGATAGATTCACCATGGCTTTGACAATGATTGAGCTTTTTTATTTTTGTCTTGGAATAGCCTCTACCAAAACATGGGACAATTTTTCCAATTCCAATACAAGCAAAGAAAAATTGCAAACATGCTAGGAAAAACACATTGGGAATTGATGTCCATTAAGTAGGATATCATTGTTTCAAATTTGAAGCATAAAAAAAGGCAACAACAATTTGACCATCCATAAGTTCATAATTTTTTCTTCATGTGTCTTGGATATTGATCTCATATGTTTCAAATGTAAATTCTTATGCATGTGATTAAGAAAATCTAATTTTTATTTCATGTTTTCATTCGAAAACAAGAAAAATTTAAAATAACCATAACAACAATCATTCTACAATCCACTTTGAAACAATTGGAAAATTCAATCAATTAGAAAGAATCTTGCATTTTTGGCTTAATTTTTGTATGAACTATTATTTCCCAAATCTTTTTGTACAAAATTGATATTAGAAAAGATAATATGACCCGTAGCATTAAAATTTAATGGCCAACATTCAAAAGTTAAATTTATAGTAAAAATTGAAATCCAACTTCCAATTTCATGTAACTAGTCAAATCAGTTTACACAACACAATTAAATAACATGTACCTACTAACTAATGCCCTCATCTATAGTGATTTCTATAACCCTATCATTTACAAGACACAATCAAAAAGTCTATAAAAAAATCTTTCTATTTGGCCTAGTAGAAGGAAATTAATGTAACAAGATAAGTTTAATAATCTTGTGAAACTTAATTTCAATATTCCAAAAGTTTTATTAATAATAAAAATCTGAATTTTATATATTATAATACTTCAATCATTAAATTGTATCATTATTTTTTATTTATACCTCTAGGCACCTAAATTACTATAATATGGACCAAGTTCTTCTTTCAAAACCTTGTGGCTCCTTCATTATGCATTAACTCTAAAATCTTATCAATAAGAATTTTTAGCAATTCAATTTGAAAAATATTCAATTGAAGATTCAAGTCCACGGAAAAAAACATATGAATACTTGATAGGTATTTTGGGGTCATGGTAGTTATTAGTACTAGATATATGTTTCCAAATCCCTCCAATTGTTGGGGTGGCATCTTGATTCAAAAATCAATAATTGTACTCAAACCTCATTTGATGATATTAAATCAAACTTTCTTAAAAATTTAATTGATAACCAAAATGTAGTGAATTAAGCTACCTTCATGTGTAGTTTCTTTCATTAAATTTTTTCAATAACATTTGATCAAAGGCTTCAAATCACAACTGATTTTTTGGAGCTCAAAAATAACTTTGTATCCACATTTTCATATTTCTTAACCCCTAAAGAACCAATTTAAAGGTGCATTTTGTGGCAACATAGAAATTTTGGGCAGGTATATGTGACTAGAGAATTCCATATTTTTGGCCCAAACTTTAAGGAATATCTTTCATATGAACTAAATTTCAGGACATTTGGAAATATGAGTCAAAATTTATGGCCTAAAATGTAGTTTGTTTATCAACTCGGGCATTCCTGGTAGATCTCAAAAAATCACTTTTTTCAAAAATCAAAAATTAAAATTGGTTCTCTAGATTCATACATACATGGAAAACTTTGAATCATTCCATTTTGATCAATGAGTCAAAAGTTGTGAAATGTTTTATTTTGTAGGCAAGTATGGATTCTCTATTGTAAAATAAACTTTAAAGTCCTTTATTTAACTCAATTTTCAATATTTTTGGAAAAAAAAAAAAAAATTAGGTAAAGATTTTTTATTACAACATTACAACCATTGGGATTGGCATTTTTCAATTTCATAAATAAAATTTTAACAATTTAGTATTTTGAATCATTCTCTATATCTTTTTATTTACTATTTTTTTTCCTATATGTTGCACAATTCCATATGATTTGAAAATTTTCAAGCATGTAGCCAACTCGCATTGAAGAATGAATGTAAAGAAGCACCACCATTTTGGCCATTCTTTCATACAAATGTGACCTTGTGAAGTACAGCTATCTAGATTTTTACAGGGCCCAAAAAAAGATTTTTGTCACTTCAAATGCTAATATCTTGCAATCTATAGGGTGGAAATTTCAGAAAAAATTTTCACATCTTCTCAATCCAAAGTACTACAAGATCCTATGGTTACAAGTGTCCAAAAAATTATTTTTCAAAAATTTGGTAATTGTATTAGAAATGGCAGTTTTTGAGAGTTTTTGGTGATAACATAGTCAAGAAACTTTCTAGGGGTTAAGGTTTTGATGAAAGTTGACTTACTATGTTCAAATGCGGAGGTTTAAACTTTTGCCTCGAACACAATTATTGTATTTCCAACTTGACTATGAGATACAATATATCTTTATATGTATTTTGCATCATGGATTGTTGTACCACTACTACACTACTTATATGTAGCATATTTCTTCTTTCTATATTAGTTGGCTTGTGAAGATATGTAGTCACCTCTAGTCTACTTCATTTGCCACAAGCTCATTTGTGTGATGCTTGTGATTGAATTTTGAAATAAGTCTTTTCTAGTTGAATCTTCATGCATTTTATTACATTCATAAAGAATTTTTTGAAGTGAGGTAGGGATTTAAATGAAGTTCATTGCAATCAACAACCAATCTCTAACTCTTTGTGTCTATGTGTCATACATAGAAATTAGTTTTTTAATGAGTCATAATAGTATTCGCCATTAAATTGACATGGGAATTCTAGGAGCAATGTGGATTATAGATGAGGAGCAATGCAATCAACACTCATGGTTTGCCCCTACCTTATTGTTGAAAATATTTTGAAAACATAGATCATCAACTATGTGTTGTAAACATACTTTGAGATTTCACAAGCATGTTGCTACCAAAGTTGATTCATACTTACATAATTAAAATTTGTCTAATTTGAGTTTTTTAGGGATTAATTGGAAATGTCAAATGCCTAAGGTCTTAAAAAACAAGAAACTACACCAACTAGTTTTTATTGTAGGGTGATACACATGTGGTAAGAACCACTCATCTTCTTGGATTTGGAAGGGAGTGCCACACCCTTCAAAATCCAAGAATGTGACTAGTCTTTGTTGTAGGTGTATACCCCCCTCCAACATGCTCATTCCTTGTAGCATTAGTTTACTTTTCAAGTAAGGTCCTCCTCGAACTTCTTCATGTACAATTTGTGTGGATACCAAGGCTCCATGCCTTCCATCCGAAACCAACAAACCAACAATCCTTTCAACACTAGAGTGTTGACCATGACCCCACAAGTACGGTTTGCAATTGTTTGTTCCTTTCCGCCTCTAACAATGAGCTTCATTGCTTTCATTCAGTGTCCAAAAAAAGAATCCAAATATAATAATTATTACGTCCTCAAGTGCCTATGATGCCCACACCTTGTCCCACTAAATAACTTATTACGTTGGTTTCCCGATTATAGGCGACTCCTGTACGACCTCCGCAGTCAGTCAACTAGCACCGACCACAAATTCTGGTGAAGCCCAGTCCAGTTGCAAGAATTGCGATGGAAGGAGCCAATGGAAGTGCGCAGAGAAAACCGAGCCCCTCGTTTGTCGCACCCAATGCGGCGTTGATATATATACGACTGCAGTCCACAAAGGAATAAGGAATTTGTAGCATACATTGCGGAATCCTTCTTGAAAACAAAGGAAAACAAAGCCGGGTCCGTCGTCCACTGGTCCCAGTGGCCGGAACCGGGGCCGGAACTCGGAACTCAGAAGCCGGAGACGGACTGATGATGACGGACTTCGCGGCGAGTTACAGAGACTTGGGAGTTGGGAGGAAGGAATCTGACTGGGTGGAATCCGGCGTTTATTATTAATTTTGCAGTTCCTACCTCCCCGGAATGTTACTTACCGCCTCTAAAAATGGGCATGGAAACTTGAAAAGGATCAGCCGGGGACTTGTTCATCTGGTTCTGTGTAATCTTTCCCCTTTCAATGGAAATTGTCCTTGTGTTTCAAGGCAATTTCCGGAGGCAAGCAACTGAAGCCATGGTTTAACACACTGAAGTTGCAGCCAGTGAGCATTGCCGCTGGCTTAAATTATTACTGGCTTCAACTTATTAATAGGACCTGGAGGTAAGGTAGTGCTACCGTAGCCTGCTAGGCTGTGTCACTGCCGGCGCCAATCGGATACCCTTATCCCTTGATTTGCTTCTGTGACTCGGATGGCCTTCAGTTCAGTGGAACATGTGTGCCGTCTTTGGGTGCAGCCAATGGTGCACAAGTGCATTCTCGCACACTACAAGGAAGCTAATGCGATTGCAACAGCACAGCAATTGGCGGAACTTACCGTCCTGGTTCGATCAGATTCAAATTGATTCAGACCCCCAAAGCTCCAGGAAATCAGAGAGTAACTTAACTGCAGTAGGATCATGACATTGTTCTGCGATGCAGCGGGGCGGGGTCATTTCGGGCCATGCCGATAATTTAACCCTAGAAGGGCCTGAAAGCCCTTTGTGGCTGTAGAGTATATTACGTATTTGGTGGTATTTGATCAAGGAAACATTGACTAAATACCTTTTAGTGCAAAGTAAATAAATGATCATGATAGTAAGTAAATAAAAATGTATCATAACTCATCTATTAAACTACAATTGAAGAGTTATAAAACTAAATACAAATCGTATACACGGACCCCCAAGGGTCTTTCAAGGGATAATAAGTTGGCACATATTTCAACTCATTATTAACCCCTGAAGGTCCTAATTCATCTTCAGAATTGACAATTTGAGAAAAATTATTATAAAGGGCTATTTGGAAGCATATTTTGGAATTGATATGCAAATAAAAGTTGTATATTGTGAGTTTTTGATTCCATCTATTCGGTTAGATTCACCATTGCTATCACCAATATATTTTTAAAAAAATTTCTAAGAGAAATTCCAAAATTCCTTCAAAATTCAATTACAAGCAAAATATTATCATTTCTTGAGTAAAATTTGTTGGAATGGATTTAAAATGAAATTTTCTTCACACTATTGTTTGAAATTTTTGAGTTCTTCAAATATATTTCATTTTGGAAAATCCAGATTTTGAACTAAAGGTCTAAAGTCAATGCAATTTGACTACTTGACGTACTTGCACATTTGTAATTTTAGAAAAATATGTATTCTAATAGCACCAAATCCAACCCATAGATAGGACAACAACTTGATAATGTATCTCTACAAATTAGAATAACTTTCATCCAAGTAGTTAGGTGGTTGAAACTCAAGTTTCAATCCATTCATTGTTTAGAAAATGGACGTTGGAGCGCTTAGGGATTAACCTTAATTAACCTTGCATAGAAGACAAAAGAAATCTTGGAATTCTACATAGAAGTTGGTGTGCAACAATTGCAAGAGGAGAATGGGAATTGTTTGGTTAGCATGAATTTAGGCAGGGAGGCACACAAAAAGCAGAGAGGAAAAGTTTTTAATTGCTAAAAAAATGGTTTATAACATTGAACTTGAACTTTTGGGTTGCTTTAATCAACTAATATATTATGTTGGGTCTCATTCATAGTCAAGTATACATTCTAGATTACTTTAAATGGCCTTTTGGGGCATTGTGTAAATAATCTATGAATTTGATCTAAAAAAGCTCAAGATATCCCAAATCAACCTTCGGCACTCATGAATAGAGATTGTATATTTTAGGCAAGAATTTGGAGGATCAAGTTTAGATATATATCATAATTAGGTGTGATTACTTTACATAGTCTACAACTAAAATGCTCAATGACACTAGAATGGGAGTGGGGAAAGACAAGTGCTGAGAACAAATTTTTAAATAAATTTTGAAAATTGAATGGATGAATTTTTTTTCTTCAATCTTGGAGGAATAATTAAGTAATCATCATGTTTTTATATTACTATTTTGATCTATTACCATGGAATTTTGAGAGCTTGTGACCTTGAAAAATTAGAAAATGGACACCATTTTTTACTTCAAGTCTAGAATATTCAATTCCAAATACCAAATATTCAATGCATTCTATAAAATATAGAGTTCAACACTAGCTATTAGTCGATATACACCTCTAAAGTCCATCATAATGAGTTCATAGATGCCACGACTAACATATCAACTAGGGGAGGCAACCCATTCCTAATTACTCCCCCATTATGGCATCATAAGGTGTAGTAATTCCAATCAAGAGGTGATTTACATGATTAAAGCTAGCATAGTTATCAACGCAGTTGTGGCACATTATGATTGGCTACAACAATCTCAATATTAAAATCAACCCTTGTTGGATTTTGCAACTAGCCTTTTGTTAGAAATAGGAAGGTATGTATGACCAATATGGGGTGGAACAAAGTCTTTAGATAAAAATTCTTAGAAATTTTGTTTTGAGAAATAAAACTCTGAAAATTATAGAAATCTTATGAACTCTATTTCTGCACATGAGAAAATTTTCCACTGTTAAAAACTCCCTTGCAGACACATGTATTTGCTTAAGTGGTCAAAAATGGGTTGCCTCCCCTAAAGCTTATCGATTCATTTTACCATTTTATTTAGCTAAGCCTATAATTATTTTATCAATCTTCATTTTGCAAATACTTATAAATATGATTTTATTTTATTTTTTTTTGGAGATGTGATTACATGTCTTATATTAGGTAAAAATTATTATTATTATTATTATTATTATTATTATTATTATTATTATTATTATTATTATTATTATTATTATTATTATTATTATTATTATTATTATTATTATTATTTTAAAATTTTCATAAATTGAAAATAAAAAGTGAAACAATTCATATCAAATGCCTGTGATGCTAATTTTTTTTAAATATCTCTAGTTTTATATTATCATGGTGCTTATTTGTTATTGTGTCATCCTAAAATTAGAAAATCAGCACTCTATGGTTGCAAACTCATTTTTTCAAATTTATAGTCAATATTTTAGGAAATTATCTATATTTTAAATAGAATTACAAATGAAGAGCCAAAGGGTATCAATGAAGAACTCATTTCCAATAGAAATCTATTGCTTTCCAAAATTCAATATTCATTTAAAAATTTCCATCGTTAAGATCTCTTAATCCCCAAACACAGGCCCAAAACATTAGAGAGAAAATGGACTCTCCAAAGGGTTGCTAGAAAGTCTTCCTAGGACCCAGAAGAGTACATTTTATTTTGCACTTCTATTGATTATTCCCCTATTGCTACTGACTTTATGTTGGGATGTCAGATGATTGTTAGCGTATGGGGTGGCTCTGAGTACTGCAGGTGAATTCTAACTCTGATGCACCTTATCCTTGGTCATTAACTCCTTGGATCTTGCACCTTGACTATAAAATATAAAAATATTTACAGTGAAGTACAATCACAACCAACACTGAAGAATCTTTTTGATGGCCACATGAAAGACTCTCTTCATTGACATCTTGTAGGGAAGAGAGGTGAAGAGGTCATATTTATAATGAAACTAATTGTTCATCATGAATCCTCAAAAGGTATGGGATAATTTGAAGATGAAAGCTTCATTACTTATGGTCAAAACATAGGAATTGTGTTCAAAGTAGAATTTCAGACCTCATTTTGGCATAGTAAAATAACTTTTATCGAAACACTTTGAACTAAATTAATGTGTCAAATCAAACTAACTTTCATCTCCAAAAATCCATTTGTGATTTAGAGACTCCAATCAAAACTTATGGACAAAATTCAGATATGGTGTTTGAAAATGTAAAAAAAAATGTTCCTTCTACACCATATCTGAATTTTGTCCATAAGTTTTGATTGGAGTCTCTAAATCACAAATGGATTTTTGGAGATGAAAGTTAGTTTGATTTGACACATTAATTTAGTTCAAAGTGTTTCGATAAAAGTTATTTTACTATGCCGAAATGAGGTCTGAAATTCTACTTTGAGCACAATTCCTATGTTTTGACCATAAGTGATGAAGCTTTCATCTTCAAATTATCCCATACCTTTTGAGGATTCATGATGAACAATTGGTTTCATTATAAAAACAACATTTTCATCTTTCTATCTAACTATATGTGAACAAAGGAAGTCTATCACAAGGACATTAAAAATCTTCTTGATGGTTGGTAGTGATTCGACTTCACTAAAAACATTTTTTTGTATCTCGAAAACTTGTACATGGAGTTGACTAATAATGAATCTTTTAATTTGATGTTGATTATTAAAACATCCTGTACTCAGGTGCACCTTGATTATTAAGTCTTAACCTCACCTTTGTAAAAGTCATACAAGGTGAACATATAGTTAGTAACATTTTGTCGGGTTGGTGACTTGGAAATTCTTATGCATGTCACTTCTTGAAGGTCCTTAGAAGCCTAATATTTTTCTAATACCTTTAAATTAGGTGTGGTTGGTAGCACAGAGAGCAACAAAGCCTCAATTAATTTTCTTAGTAGTAGTCAATTATGTAGAATGGCTATAATAGTTAGTTTACAATGACCTTACTCAAATATAATTTGTTTATTTCAATAAATGATGTGAGTTGCCCTCTACCTCTATAAAAATTATATGTTGACTCATGTATACTAGTTACATTTTTTCTACTTCAGCAAATAATCTTTAACCCTTAAAGGACATTGCAAGCCAAATGAAAATTTTGAAAGTCAAAACCTAGATTTTTACATGTTTCTTGATCTTAAATGTTTAAAGTTTAATGAAGAAAAGGTAACTCCATTAATCTACTTTATAATACATTTGATTTCTTTTCCAAAATTGTTAAAATTGTAATTTTTGTGATAGTTTGAATATAACATTTTGGAAGCTCAAAATAACATACTATTAAACTTTTCTATCAAATTTCTATTGGTGTGATTTCAAAGAGTTCACTAATAATACCATGATGTCTAACATGAATATTTATATTTTTCTGAAAATTTCATATTATTTTCAGTATTTATGTAATTGCTATGATTTTTTTGAAGAAATTTCTTTAAAAATCCTATAAATTTCAATTGATGTTTCTCCTATAATTATGAAAAAATGAAATGAAATTTTAAATATATATTAATACAAGCTAAAACTATCAAATTTTTGAAGTGTTTGTTATAATATAGAAATCTAATGAAGTTTGACAGAGCCCAAACATAAAATGTTTTTTAAAGGTTAATTAGTTTTGTATAGAATTTGGATTAACCCTTAAAGGATGGACTGATGACTATGGAAATTGTCCCTTTTGGAATTGTATGACATCATGCACTTTAAAAAAGTACTCATTAGAGGTCAACCTATTGTGCAAGATCTCTCCTTTTTAGTCAAAATTCCAAGGATGAACAATTGCACTTCTATCCTACATAGGAAGATTCTTTGTCATCCATCATACAAAACCTGTCCTCGGCATTGTTCAAGGGTTAAGCCACATAGGTAGCATTTTTAAAACTACAATTTGACATTATACATAGGACTAACAACAAGACACTAAATCCAGCTTACGAAATGGAACCAACAGGGTAAATTTTGTGTTTTCTAGGGATAAAAGTGAAAAAAACAACTATTTTGAGTGGTGCTTAGGATATATTTTGAATTTCTCTCATCAAAGTTGGGATTCATGATTGCAAATATGAACTCTAAATTTGCAAATTTTATCATGTGTGGCAAATAAAAATTCCTGTGTTTTTCCTCGGGGTAAATTCACCATCTTGGTCCTACTTCGTAGAACAGGTTTAGTGGCCTCCGGACTGACCGAGCTCCTCGTGACTTATTATTAATCACTCGTTCAAAATTCAATTTTTTTTTTTTTTTTTTAATTCTAAAATTCTGAACACAATAATTCATTTTTACAATCCCAATCGTATGATGATATCATCCAATCGGCACCCCCCAAAATGGATGAAAGTTTCCTGTCCATATATACAGTACTGTAAAACCAGGCAGCCACAGGGAGTTGGATTTTGCGTGGCTGTGGACCGCCGTGTCAGTCGCAATGACTGGTCATTTTTATTTTTATTTTTTTGAAACAAATGAAACGACTGGTTATCTTTCAAAGGGCATTTTCCTTGCCAAAATTGAATGGCCGTTGGCGTCTGATGAGGTGGCTAACTTAGCTGTATTTCGGTTCCCTCTCGGCTGCAATGAATGATGGTCAGTCGATTCCTGTTCATTTTTTTCCCCAAAATTGCAGAAAAAGAAAAAGAAAACAATAGGCCTACCCATAACCAATCAAATAAGGAATTTTGTACATGATCTAGAGTAGTGCAAGGTGAAGCAAATATTTTCAGAGGTGCAATGACAATAATAACGGAGATTGCCAAAAAAAATTGTAATTTATATCACTTGAACTAAAATGATTATGAATTTTGATAGCCAAAAGTTGGTTTGGACCCATGTCCAATGTCTAGAGTCTTCCAAAACTGTGCACTTAGAGTTACTCAAGGTGAAGGACATGTGTCATGGCACTTTGGTACCTAGACATGCCATGATACACAAGATGAGGAACATGTATCATTTTTTTTTAAATAGAAAAGAGTACCAACCTCTCTTGAATTTGAGACACTTTATTGATTGCTAATGGGATGTTGGTTAGTAATGGGTGCCTTCACCTTAATTGTAAATTGTATGCATTGCACGATAAGGAGATAGAGTTTGGAAAATACACATGACAAAACTCCTTGGAGCACCAAAACTTGAACTTGCCATATTTCTTTTGTATTATTCTTAGTTAAATCTTCCTTTGACACACATTTATAAATATGACAAACTTTATAATTAAATGGGAATGAAGGGGCACACTTAAGGCATATACTATCACCTATTTTCAACAATGTTAAGTGTTCTAGAGCATTGCCTGACCACTCTTGCCACCAAGCTTCAACACTGTCACTCTTGATGTTGCCGTGCTTGTCGAGATCTAAACTGCTCCACATTATCACCTTGTCATAATACAAGTTGTGCAATTCACACTATCACTCTCACAATTGCTCAATTCTTGAGGGCTTCTATAATGGATAGTTTTATACTCATGCCAACTTGGTTAGCTTTGACTATAGCTTTAGTGGAGGACGTAGAGACTAGTGAGAGGTGTGAGAAGAAAAGGAAGAACTTTAGCAAGGACTTTAAGGGTGGTTGGTGCGGAGCATTAGGGCTTGAGTGCACTCACTACTATATCTCACAAGGTAGCACGTGCCTCGTTATTTCTTGATGCCGTAGTCAAATGGAGTGCTACTTGTGGCAACAGTCTTAGCATACATTTGATTGTGTGATGGTGGTAGGGGATAAATTTATTAGGTCACAAAATAGAAATAATGAAGAGTGCACTATTTTTTGTTAATTTTTCATCAAGGTGGAATTAGTAAAAATTAAAAGTGTAGATTACACTCCAACTTGATTTTGAATAGATAAACAAACCTATTTTCGAAAAGTGCAAAACAAAAATTTGTTGATGAAAAATGTCAATGTATTATTGCTACACATTTGGGGGTTGATTTTCCAAATGGAAATAAAAGGGCACATTTAAAGGTGAGTACCCCCACATTGACCCCTTCTTAAAACCACCACCATCATTTTGCATACATCTCCAAAATCTATATGTATGTATGTCTGTCGAAGAAACAATTTTAGAACATCTACCAAAGAAAACTATAGCCCTTTATAATTTTTGCATTCCATATCTAAATCTTGCATTTTGTAGTGCATTGCGATCTCCTTGCACTTGCCAATAAAAAATCAATGAAAATTTGAGCAATCTACTAATATTTATTAGGTGCAATAGGAAATAGTAGGGTTTTGGATGATACCCAATATTTATCTAATTGAATTAAATCCGTGGCCTTATTGAAGAAGAGTTGAAGCTAGGAATAAGTACCAAGATAAAGAATATATTATATCTCTCTCCCTCTCAATTGGACGATTGTATCTTGTAGCTTGTGCTATTGCCACAACCAAAATAAATGTAAAAGCCATTTTCTATTTTTTAAATTTGTATAAAATACTTCAAAAATCTATATCTTTCACCCTATTGGTCGAAACATCACAAAACAAAGTCCTTGCACCCCTCCTCCTCAAGGGCTTTCATACAATACTAAGAACACAACAATGGGACACACAATTTCAAAGCTCTCCTCATGGTAACAAACAAAACAAATATGGTACCTAAGTGAAATATAGTCTTCATTGAGGGTTTTTTGATGGTACCAAGAATGCAATTGGGGGACACATGGTTCTAGAGTTCTCATGGTAATAAACAAAATAAATACGGTATCTAAATATAGTAAAAAAGCAAGCTCTTTTTTTAATTCATAAAAAAACCCTTCAAAAATCCATAACTTTCACCCAGTAGGTCCAAACGTTACAAAACAAAGTCCTTGCACCCCCTCCTCCTTGAAGGCTTTCATATGGTACCAAGAACATAATGGAGGGACATGCAATTCCAAAGCTCTCCTCATGGTAACAAACCAAACAAATATGGTACCTAAGTGAAATATATAGAGAGAAACAACCCCAAGCTAATTTAATTTTTTTTTAAGGTATGGATGTAAGGTATGGGATCTTAGATTCCCCAAGGACGGGGATGCAAGTCGGGGCTCTGGCAGCCCGGAACGTGCTTCCCTGCTGCACTTCAGCAGCTTATTATCTTCGACGGGGTACTCCGTAAGTCTAAGTGGCTACCAAATAGGTGCTTTCACACTGACTGATCCCCCCATCCCGCGTCGTGGTGACGTGGAAGATGCCCCCCGCCCAAAGGACCAGAAAAGGACTTGCTTGTCCTTGTCGCAGAATAGCTTGACACGCCTATCACGCACAGGGGGCATGATTCGCCGCTTCAAAATTATCCACAGGGGAGACTCTGCAACTGCAACTGCACTTCAGTTTTGCCTGCTTTTATAGAATAAATAATAGTAGTAGTAGTAGTAGTAGTAGTAGTAGTAGTAGTAGTAATAATAATAATAATAATAATAATAATAATAATAATAATAATAATAATAATAATAATAATAATAATAATAATAATAATAATAATAATAATAATAATAATAATAATAATAATAATAATAATAATAATAATAATAATAATAATAATAATAATAATAATAATAATAATAATAATAATAATAATAATAATAATAATAATAATAATAATAATAATAATAATAATAATAATAACGGACGGAAGGTACAGTAGTGCCTGTAGGGTCCATTTTATAAAAAAAAAATTCTTCATCTTTTGAAACCAATGAAGTACTTTCTTTTTTTCAAGTTTTGTTCTTGAAACACGTGGACAATTTCCATTGAATGAGGAAACAATGCAAATCAAGTAAGGTACTTACTGTAAGGTCCTTATACATAAAAATAAATTAATGGCAACGAGAATCCTCTTCTTCAATCTTCCTTTCTTTTCTTTTCTTTCTTGAAACACGTGGACAATTTCCTCTGAAAGGGTTCTTTAATTAATGTTTGGGGGAACTAAAACATTGAGTTTTGAAGTTCCGTTGGACTTCCCCATTCACACCGCCATCAGAGTGGGTCTGGTTGGAGTTTCTTATTACTAATAAGCTTGCTACTGCAAGGACTCACTGGACTCCTCAGTCCTCACCTGGCCGGATTCGGCGGCCAGGGCGCTTCCCCTCCTGACCCCCCTTTTCCCCTTTTCCCTTTTTTTCACCCCCGAGGGAAACATTGGAAATTATTTATTTACTCTCGATGATAAAAAAAAAAGTGGATTCTCGACTTGATATGATAGAAATCAGATTCGATCCAGATAGCGGGAATAGTCAAGGAATACTTACATAACCAAGGACAAATAGGGGGGCAATTTTTATTCATTTCTTGGTGTTGTGCTTTTGGACGGAGGCTACGGCATTCTACTTTTGCATTGCATCACATCGACTATGGTTTTTGAATCTGAGTTTTCAAATCCTATCTACAATTGCATTCACATTGTATGAAGGATGTGGTTAGAATTTCGTTGGATGAAGTTCGATGTTGTTCTTTGAAAATTCCTCTTTTTCAAAATTTAAAATTTTTTGTTGCATGTCATTGATTTGATGTTTATTTGTTTGATTTCCCTATTGTCCACCATCAATACACTTCTATTGTAATTTACTTAGGACAAAGCCTTATAGTCACATTTAGATCTCGTTCAATTACGGTTAGTTAATTCCAATCAATGTAGAGGCTACATTGAAGTCCTCTTTCCTCTTTACATCAGAGTTGAGAGGTTGTAGAGAGAAAATATCTTGCCAAAACATATTTAGTAGTACTACTTTTAGGAAATAAACATTGCAAACCATGTCTATTTTATGACTCACTCATGTTCATTTGTTGTTTGTTTACACCCACTATTAAATAAAAAATGATTTAAATATAAGCAAACTCTTTTTTTAAAAGATATCAATCATAAACATTCTTTCTTTCCATTGAAAAAAAATGTGACATATTATTATAGCCTAAAAGAAAAAAAAACCTGTTATCAATCATGATCTCAAATAAGCTTGGTGAGATTGGTAGTCAAAATAGGAATCAAATATCACCTAGGCAAGGGAATACTACATGAACCAAAAGAACATTTGGGTAACATGAAATTCAAGTTAACTCCCCCCAAATGTCAACATTGCACTTATTACCTCTCTTCTTCTTGTAATACTCATAAAGGAGATTATTGTATGTTGCATCTCTCTCTAGCAAACCTAGAACAAGATGGCACATACGAAGCACATTGAAGACTTGGAGTGAGAAGATCTTATAATTGTAGGTTACCAAATGAATTTATCAAAAGAGGAGGAGCTTGAGTACATCTCACATGAAGAGAATCAATTTTTGAGAGGGTTCGTAACCCCTTTTGAGAATGTTGTTGCCAATGGGAACTTTCAATGACACTATATTCCACCACAAGATGAGGGCTACCCAAAACATATTTGATACCTTCAAAGCATATCCAAATTCTTCTAAAAAGTTGGGTTGCAACTGTATATGATTCAAAAATCACTTGCAAGATTAATTTTCAAATGAAAAATTCTCACTCCTAGAAGCTTGTATTGGAAAAGTTAGGAATAGTTGAATTGTAGTTTATGATATCCTCTACCACAAGGATTTTTCTCATTCAAAAACATTCAAATCTCAATTTTTGGTGACCAAGATTCAGTCATACCTTCAAGTAATCATGTGGTCAACCTCCATATACTAGATCCTCAATTTGCATTCTGGGTGCCATTTGCATTAAAGTAAGGTATTGGCAACTTGTTTCTAACAAGAGCCCCACTTAGTATATAAGATAGGGTGACCTATTTTCATTAATGAGGGGAACATGTTGTTGACTAGGGCCTTCATTATTGTGTGATGAATAACTCATTGACACCTCATGAAGTTGCTAACATCAATTTTGAGTTTTGCACTTCTCGGAAATAGATTTGCCTACAGTAATCTACACTACCTTAATTTCTACTAATTCCAAATTCAATGAAAAATTAGCAAAAAAATAGTGCAACCTTCATTCTTTCTATTTCCTAACTAGAGAAAATTATGCCCCCCTCGCTCAATCGGACATATGCTAAAATGCTTAACATTGTCGAAAATAGATTGTATTAACTTACCTTAGTTGACATTCAGTAAGCACCCAGGGCATGGGTTCATGGACTGGTCAGAGCAGCTCAAATAAGCTGGTCTAGCTCTTCTGGACTTGCTGAACCCAGTTTTCCAAGCTGACACATGCTGCCCTACCAACTGCCCTCCTTCACGTGGGCAAAGAACCAAATTTTTGGACATATTGCTCAACTTCCTTGCCCGGAGTCCCGGACTGACCCTATTGAGCCCAAAACAACCAATCATACATTATTTTTTTAATCCAATAATTCAAAAACTTTGCCAATTTCTTTTCCTGAAAGCTACTCGTCTCCATGATGTGAAAAATTCTCAGAGCAAACAATACACTACAAACAATTGTATTCGTACTTGCCTGCCCCAAATTGCTAGCTATGGTACCAAAAAAAATGGTACTTGGTCTTTTTAGGGGTTAATTTACACCAATCCATAGTTCCATACGCTGGGTTGGAGTTCTTTTTTCTCTTTCTCCAAAGAATTGTTCCGTCCCCACTGAGTTTTCCTTGAATCCTTTTCATATTATCATATATTTAGAAACCGACCGCAAGAGCATATCCCTCCCAAGAAGAACTGGATTTCAAAGCGATTCCTGATGCTTGGGGGGTTGGCAACCGAAGTGCCTTCAATTGGGGTTAACTTAACTTCAGTTATGTCAACGCCTGCTGCGCGCATGCCATGCAGCCCAAACTTATTAACTTGCAATGGGGACTGACCGACTGGGGCGCGGGGAAGGGGCCTTCCCGGGGACCATCCCGGCACTTTCTTCCCCTCCTTCGTCCGCTACCCATTTTCAGAAACTCGGCCTTCAGGGAATCAGGAGTTTAGGACCATGTTTAATCTGCCGGCAGGAGTAAGCCGAATTTATAAGTCCTTCCCTCCCCGGCATCTGAGTTAGTCTAGCAAAGCATTAATACTCCGTAATAAGTTGATACCTACCCAGCATGGAGACTGGGGAGGACCACTGCTTCCCTGCTTGTCCGAGGATCACTGCTTGGTTGTTGTTCAGTTATTATACAATGTTGTGCATCCATCCAGAGCCCTGCCTACAGTACTGCTTGGCTTCTTTTCCAAGGACGTCTTCCCTACTGTAGTGAAAGAAAGAGTCCACAGCTCAGTTCCCAATTGTTAGGAACTGCGGGAAGTGTGCTGAAGACAGCAGCATGGGCGGATGTTGCTGGCGACACCGCAGAGGGAGCAGAGGATGAGAAACGCGGGCAGGACCGTGCCAGCAGCAGCAGCAGCAGCAGCAAAAAGTCGGGGCAACTCATCAAGCTGCAAATCAGCACAACACCATTCCGACTCTCGACCTCCTGGCAGGAGCCAGAGATGAGGCCTCTGAGATAAGTTAAGTTAAACCCGCTTGGAAAAGGCCGTCATCGGGGCGGCAGCAGCAGCAGCACATCGAAGCCAGGCAGATGGCTGTGTGATGTGCTGATCAAGTGCAAAATGAAGACGAAGACGGCTATTTCCTATACTATTGGAAGCGACTGTTGATTTCTCCATCGGGATTACAAAGTTTAGTATTGTCTCTGAACTGAAAGAGAAAGAAACGGGTTTTGCATCGACAACAAAAATTACCCTTGAGTTTAGCATGTTTGAGTATATTAGATACCTTCACTACACTGAAATGGCTATTTAGTACTCCCTCTATTTCAAAATAGTATATCCATTCTGAATGGCGATTGCACTGTGAATGGATACACTATTTCCAAACATAGGGAGTATAATTTAATTTGAACTATTTATCATAGGGACATAATGTTCAACATTAGTTGTAGTGGTGGCGTTCAATAGCATTTGTAGTATGTAGGGGTGGCATTGTTAGATTGGTCATACTCATTTTAATACTAACTAATTATCCACCCATACTAAATAACCATTTTTGTGTAGTAGAAGGTGGGGTCTTTTGGCACTAAGCTATAATAGAAGAGTTGAGTTCCACATTTTCATATGGGTTTATGGAGCCAAGTTTTCTTACTGAAGTTTGGTGCCATTTGAAAGACCTTCTTTTTTACAAGTCTTTTACTCAAAAAGCACGGCAATGCTAAGGGGACAAAACCCCTAGAGAGTCACTATTTATTATAATAAGAAATATTTGGCAAATCCCAATTCTTGCTCCAATGGAATTAGTAACATATTACTAAATTGAGAAACTCTCAAGGACTTCAATATCCTTATTCTTGGTGTCCAAAAAGAAAATTCTCAAAGAAATTTAAACTCATTGTAATCTAGCTTATTCCAAAGCCCCTCAAAAACCTAGTTTCCAAACAATACAACATGTCATAAACGTTGTATAACTAGTGTTCATCCTCCCCATTCTGGAAAAGTATAATGCTTTGCTAGATACTTAGGAGGGATGTGTCTAGTAATTCAAGAATTGTAGTTGATTCAGCAACCAAATGAAACAATTTTGTTCATTGTAGAGCTTCCTTTTCAAAGATGTTGAAGGGCCTTCTACTTCATGGTAAACAATACAATAACTACACCTAAACAATTTAACATGGTTCCCATTCTTATATTTGAATTTTTTTGAGGGATCTTGTTGGTAATCAAAAGTGGATTCTAGACTCTCTGAGAATGCATTTTTTGGATAGTGTATGAATAAACTATGAACTTTCAAAGTGTTGAAAATTAGTTTTTTTTGCAACCGACCATAGCCCCTCATGAATAGTGGGAGTTACATTTTAGGCAAGAATCTATTGTACATTGGTCAATTCTAGAAAGTAGTCGAAATTAGGTGTAGTTACCTTAGGAGGAATCACAACACTACAATATTGGTACCTCTAGTTCCCCCCACTTCGCTGAAATCTGGCCGTGGCACACTTTCATTGGATAACTTGTCTAGTTCCCCCCATCCCTAGTTCGCTAAAAGCTGGACGTGACACACTTTCACTGGATAACTTGTCTAGTTTCCTGAGTTCGCTGAAGATCTTTTACTCATCCTTTCAGGACTGTAAGTTAAGTAATTCTAAGCCTTCTGGGAGTTTGGGAACCAGCAAGCTGGCTGCTGTGACTTCCCCTAAAAACATAATGTAATATTATGGCCCACTGATGACGCCCCCCACCCCCAAGTCCTCCCCTCCCTCCATCCCGAGTCGTCCCTCCCTCCATTTATGATTCCATTTCTTCATGAAACTCATCATTCCGGGCTGGGCTCGCCTCATATGGCCGGCGGACGGGGGCAACACCGGCGACAAAAACGGCCCCAGCCTGCCCATTCCCGTAAGCCCACCCCATCTGAACCCCTGACTTGGTGGCGCCCCCTCACTGGTCCACGCCGGCCCCTCCCTGCCCTGCCTCCCATGCGAGGTCAGAGCTCCACCGGCCTTGAATTCCAGATGCCAGGAAGGCCCCAGAGGGGGGACCGGAGGAGGGAGGGAGGGCTGGAGGGCTATTCTGTAATCTAATCTAAGTTAATCTCATCTCATCACCATAGCCTCGAGGTTTGTCACCACGGCCTCGATGCAACCACGTCGCCTGACTCCCCGCCCTTCCAGTTGCTTCGGCGGAGGAGGACCCACTGCAACCAGTGCAACTGCAATCCCACCACTCGGTCCCCGCTCTATTCTCGACAATAAAAATGGGAATAGCGCCCCGAGCCTGCCGGGTTTCGCGACGACCTCTGGAGCGAAATACCACGCATTTAATGCCCCCGACCTTCCAGAGCTCCGTGAAACCAGGCGCTCGGAAACACAGGGTTTTAATTAGTTGCAGGAACTTACTGTACATTAGTGTCAAACGGGTATTTTGGGGGAGTCTGGTTCATCACTGGCTGGGCATTGGTGCAAACCTTGGGAATCGAGGACCTTTGGGCGACCTTTTGGGGTTAGAACAGTCCATATTAACTTAATCAAGGTCTCGTCGAGGGGATTATAATGAATGCTTCATCTAATTCCGAGGGGATGGACGAATGCTGGTGGGGTAACCCATGCAGTGGATGAGATATTTGGGGATTACGGTAAGTAAGATAAAGAATGGATGTGGTTGTGCGATCTGGGACTTGGGGCGAATGAAGAGCGGTGCAAATGGTCCTGTTCATGGGCGTGAAGAGAAACGGAGGGACCACTCCCTGACCCTACTCTAGTACTAATATTTTTCCTTAACAACCAAAAAAAAAAGTTTATAGAATGCAAACTACTGTACTGTAGTTTACTGAACTGTACAGTAGTATTCTGCTGCTAGGAGCCGGGGAGGGACCACTTCGAGGTGGATAATTTCTTCGTTTTTCCCCATGTGCCTGTATTTGGGCCCTCTCTCGTGGTTGGTCAGTTGGCCCAGTGCCGCAGATGGGGAGAGAATCCTGATGGGAATTGATATTATTATAATTGGTGTTTTACTTCCGGCCAGCCCCCGCAAGTAGTGATCTCCTATCGCAGCCTAGCAATGGAGCGAGAGGATCGTGGGCTATAGCCGGCGCAAGCTGATAGATAAAACTCCCCCCGCCTCCTGCCCCGAAAGCTAGTAAGCTTATTGGAGTCGGCCTCCATCAGTTCCCTGACTGACTACTTCCTCATTCCGTGTCTCACCTTTCCCTGCAACTCACACACATCCACACTCACACACACACGCTCCGTCGTGACGACTAGTCCTTCAGTACGTGCAGCACTCAAAAGTGATGTAAGTGAACAAGAGATAACTTAGAGAGAGATAGAGATAGAGAGGACAATCTAGTGCTTCTTAAAGATCACAGTTTTTTGCATTCAAATCCACTGTCTCTTTTTTCCTTCCCAGTGCCAATCTAGCTAGCTTTTGTTGGTCGAATCGTAGAAGTACTGGGAAGCTGAGTTGCTGCGTTTTTCCAGGCGTCCATTGTGCGGATGTCTGTCTTTCTTGGGAACTGTTCGCTAGGAAGCGTGCATTGACACCTAAGGAAAAGATTGGTCTGGACGGCTCCAGCTTGCGACCATTCGGACGGTGATTTGAGAGAGGATTTTTTTCAGTTAGCAGGTGATGTGTTGGCCGAAAGGAGGTGCTTTTTATGTTTTATTTTGAGGATTTGGTGAATGTGCATGGTTTGTGACCGGGGTCATGAAAGTGAGGTTATTTGGATAGGAAGAAGGAAGCGGAGGAGGAGGTCCTAGTGCGGTTGTGTTCAAACTGGAGCTAGCCACCATGCATCTGCCTGTGAATCACCAGTCGCTCATGGGTGATTTTACAAGTGAGTTTCAGCCGCGAGGAGATCCCGAGGAGGACTCGAGTGAGCTTCATCATTCGGGGAACGGAGAGGGATCCGGCGACGGGGGTTCTCCTGTTAGTAGTCGCGGCAACGGCGGTTGCATCCGCGACCGTCCCGTAAAGGTGATCCCCTGCCCTCGCTGCCAGTCCATGAACACCAAGTTTTGCTACTACAACAATTACAGCGTCAACCAGCCACGCCACTTCTGCCGCAACTGCCAGCGCTACTGGACCGTGGGGGGCACTCTTCGTAACGTGCCCGTGGGCGGCGGATCTCGCAAGAAGACGCGCACGCGCTCCAGGAGTGACTCGCACCCGTACGGCGGCGGATCCGAGACGTCACCCTCAGGAGACGTCTTACTGAACGCGAGCTCGTGTATGCAGCAGCTGTCCATGCTGCCGCCCGCGCTGGGCGGATTCGGGTTTGCGCCACCCACAGCGGGGGTTACTCCTTCCCAGCTCCCGTTTCTGCAGTTCGCGCTGGAGCAAGGCAGCTTGTTCCAGAAAAGCCCCAGTCTGGCCGGCTTGCAGGAAGTGCCCGACATGCAATCTTCGTTCTACGACGTGCCCCAAGTGCCCCAGCTCGTGAATTCGTCTCCCATGGTGACCAACAACGGATTCTTCCTCCCAACGGAGTTTTCGAATCCCAACAGCGACGCGCTCGAGGCGAAGGCGAGCTTGTGGGCGTCCTCTCCTGTCCAGCAGTTGCAAGCGCTCGCCGGCGGGCCCTCTTGGGAAGACCGCCCGAAGACGAATTCGACGTCCCTGTTGCAGCAGCTGAGCGGGTACGAAGTCGACCGGAAGAATCCAATGCAGCAACAGCCGAATGCAACAGTGTTACCCCAGAGCTGGGCTTCCAAGCAAGCTTCGTTTTGGGATACGGCTTTGCTGCAACATCAACAGCAACCACAGAGGCCCATGACACACCAAGACAGGCTGGTGCCGCACACATCTTGGGACGATTCGAATCGTCACCCACGGAATGTTTCTCCTAATGGAAGCAACATCACCACAGAAGAGTCCGACCGCTGTTTGCCGACCTTCGGCTACCACGACGATGTGGTGTCCCAACCTTGGGTAGGCTTGCAAGCTTCGGATATTCTCTTCTGATGATGTGCAAATCTTGGGTTACGGTGAATACCCCTTTTTTTCCGAACCGAAAACATTCTCTGATGGTGAGGCCCCAATCCAGCTGTTTGGAAACTGACACCAACCAGCCCGCTGTAAAGTATACCCTGTGAATACCACCTGATTAGTTTGAGTTTAGATTTGACCCATGATTCTCGTAGTTAGGCCGGGTTAGGGCGCAGCAGCAAGGCAGAAGCACCTCAACTGTGAATATCAGTGAGCTTGAAATGACCACGTTGTAGTGGGGAATGGAATCTGTTGTGTTCTGGAGGAGTAGTTTTTTTATAAGTGGTAGCTCTCCCTCTCTCGTTGTCTTCGTGTTTTTTTTGCTCGCAGGACTAGCATTTTATTACGAACCACTTGAGACGGAGATTTGTGTTCCTCACTTTTTTTGATCTGTATGCTTAAAGTGAGTGGGTCACCACCATGACTAATTCTAGGTTAGGCTAGGCTACGTAGCACCACCTCCAAGGCGACTTATCAGTGGCTTGAATGAGATTTTAGCTTGTCTTTGCCCCTATTTAATTATTATGCGGGGGCTTGCCCTCTGCGTTTCCAGTGACTCCTCTGTTTTGGTGGAATCATTCAAATGAATGTTTGAGTTCTGGAGGGGAATTTATGCTTGGAGCTCACTTTGCGTGTTGTTAGTCCATTGTGGATTTCGTTTCTATCATTTGAATTCTGTGGTGTGGCATCTGGGTTACCGTTGGGCACGGCATTCCCACTTAAATGTCCAATTTAATAGTTCCAGAAGTGGATCATATTAGCAGGCCATGGCCAAAAAGCATGAGATGTAATTATCCTTGGCCATTTCGTTTGGTGGTCGTGAAAATACATCATTTCTAGTTCACGTCGGTGAGCTTCAAATTTCTGTTCTCAGGAGTGCTAGTCTAAACATTTTTCATATAATTTTGGCCTGAGGGAATAAGTTGGAGGAAAATGCCAGTGGATTTTGAATCAGAAGCATTTGGAGTCCATGTTGATATACTACAAGCTTTGAATTCCGAATGCCTAGTGCTCTGAAAGCGTCTTGGCTTTGAAATGTGGAGTTAAGATTTGTACTTTAGATTTCGAGGGGATCCTTTTAAAGTAGGACAACTTTCACCGAATGTACGAAGCTCTGTTTCAGATTTAGAAGCAAGGATTTCGATTTGGGGTTTGCGCTGTTGGGAACGAATGGCAATCGAGATCACTTGTAGTATGCACGCTTGTGACATTCCTCAGATATCAAGGTCAAATTATGTTGGCATGTGAAACGAGCATCTGGCGGTTCTATTAGGACATACGTGCCTCTTGGTTGTAATTCTTCTGGACGTGCAATCTATGTCTGGAGCAGACCAACCGAACACTTGTACACCGGATACTACTTCATGCTGGTGCTGCTTGTTTTTTTATTGGCTCATTGACTGTGTGCACAACATGCTGAACCCTCTAGTCATAACTTATGCTAACTTGCTTTTGACACCCTTTTTGGTCGGTCAACTGTGGATGCTTCAATCCAGATAGTCAAATCTCGACAAAAAGCGACACGACTTTTATTCACAGGTCGCACATTCTAAACTAGTTTGCCTTAAAACGGCGACGGTAGTGTATGGAATCTTAATCTTCCACACAAACGCAAGTGCATTTCAAGACACACATACCCAACCTGAAGCAGCTTAATGCTGCCGTTCAGCAAAAATGTGCTCATCTACACCAGGCCTAAGACATCTTAATTTCCTCTCCACAATATCAGAAGAAACAATCTGTATCCACACGCCATTCTTGAGGGAAATCAGCCAGGGTTCAGCTACAGATGCATTCACACAAAGGGGTCAAGGGAATGCATCCGTAGCTAAAACTCCACTACGGTCTCAATCCTTCCTTGGGGGTCATTTCATCGTCCAACGTAGTAGTGACACACCCAAGCCTCTAATATGCAGTCACATGAGCTAACCACTTCACATGTAAGAGTTTTCCAGCCCAACGTGTGCACAACATGACAAATTTTCAGGAGTTGCAAAGAATGTGCAATTACAGAGTGTCAATACAGAGGATTGGGCGTGCTGGAGAGAATCAGAAAACGATCAGAATCTGCACAAGTTTCGAGGGTACATGTCAGATGGACTGTAGAATGTTACGAAAAATCGAAAGGTGGTCTTCGATTGATTCTTGTGCAGGATGCCACATTGGTTAGCAATTCCTGACACCCATTCACTTCCATTCCATATTCAAGTTTGGATCAACTGTCACGAGCAGAGTCGGCATTTGAAGTTTTCTCTGCTATGTTCTGAAAGATTACTAAGTTCCCAAACATTGCTTTTGGAAATGGAATCCAAACATCCGGTGATGCATTGATCACAGAACAAGCACACCTTCGGAATCTAAAGGTCATCACAGAGCTTTAGGATCAATCTAGCTATCGCATGTACTACTCTATAATTATTGAAGCTGTATAAATTGATATTCTGCACAGAGGGGGAACATTCATGATCTGTGCCAGATCCTGCTTGTTCGCGAAAACCAGCATCTTGACATCTTAGAGCTCGGGCTTGCGCAGCAGTCTCTGCAGCTCCTCTCACGCTTTGAGATCGTCTCCCTGTCATTGCTGCCCACTACGAAGATTATCCCCTGTGTTTTTATGTTTACTATCGCCGTAGACGGCGGTATGCGAGAGTTTGCATCCCACACCGTGAAGATGACATTGTTGCCCTGGATGGACTTCACATTGAAATTAATGGTGGGACGGTGTCTACCCTGACTCCGAGCTTCGAGTGGTACATAATGTCGTCTTCCCTGCTTGTCAAGATAGAGCTGCAAAGCAGAAATTATTCTCAGAACAGTTCAGCGAAGCGCATGGAAATTAGAAAACAAGCTGAAGGAGGGCGTTGTCAAGTCCCAGAATGACGGTTGTCCGCTTCTTGTTTCTCAGATCACACTGGACAGAAGCTTCGCAATGGTCTGCCTCATTCTCAAACTTCATCCGCTTAGGCTATGTGTCTGCAGGTACGTAGCTAGTCAGAAGCTCTGCGGAAGACTAGTCGTGAAAACGGAGCAGCTGAAGAGGACTCGACCTAATCCGAGTTCTTGCGAAGTGTATCATATCTGTTCACTGATGCCGGGTTAATTCATAACTCAATGCAATGCACAACGTAGTGTCCAAGCCACGTACACCCCATCCGTGACGCTGAAGCACCAATGGAATTGAACCCCATTGTCTACAACTTCTCTCGCTCTCCATCACCATTTCGGATACCATGGTCAGCTGGAATCCTATTGCAGCGCCGTCAGCTTGAAAAGAAATTTTCGTCGTTGCTTGCACAGTGATGTCTTCAATCAGAAGCTCCACATGCCTTTGACAAAGAAAGGTCGACCGGCATCTTCAGCTTTGCAATAGATCTTCAGAGCATCACACATTCTGGAGATGATGCACTAAAATATCCTAGCCCACGATCTGGAAACTATAACTGAAATCTTCTCCATAATTTATATTCAGAAATGAAAGAATTTGAATTCCATGCCTTCGATCAGATGTAAGTTTACTCACTACCTCTGAAGTCTGGACACGGCCTCCTTCACCCCACAATATCTCCAATTTGAATTAAAGAATAAAGTAGCTCGTATCACTGTTGCAGTTGCAGGCTTGTCATCCTCTGCTCATGAAAGTGACATCATCTCATAATCTTAACCACAATCTGCTCCGACACCCCTGGACATGCAATGCCATTAAACCCTAAACCACACGTTTCGACAAAAACAGGCACTCCTGCCGAAAACCCAAACACGTACACACTAACTCACTCAGGGTACCAAAATCAAAGAGGATGAACCACCACTGCAGCAAAGGATATGCTTTCCCACAGCAGACCCTGATCCGGCAAAATTAGATCCCTTCATAGAACTCGCAACAGACGCATCTACCCTCTCAGAATATGCCCAGTTCACACAACCAATGAGCGAATGTGCTCTCAGAAATGCGAAGAGAGCTCGAAGCATATGCAAATTACCATCAAACAATCACAACAGCAAATGATCCAACGAATATGACATCAATCGCCAGGCTGCTAAGCTGCCTCTTTTCAACTACATAACAAAATCAAAGACAATGAACCAACGCTGCAGCAGAGGATATGCTTTCCCACAGCTCACTCTGATCCTGCAAACTAAGATCCCTCTATAGAACTCGCAACAGACACAACTCAATGAGCGAATGTGCTCTCAGAAATGCCCAAAGAGAGGACGAAGCATGTGCAAATTACCAACACACAATTACAATAGCAAATGATCCAACGAATATGACATCAATCGCCAGGCTACACCTTTTGAACTGCATTACAAGAAAGCATCGCAATATAAAAAAACCTAAACCTTCTTGACCCAGTTATGGCGCTTCGATCGTTCTTCCTCAGAGTAGTTCTTGCAACTCTCCTTCTTCTACCCGGAGTGGACAGCGGGGACCCTTCGAACCGGGACACCTTGTCCGTGCGCATCCGCAACGAGCTCCCAGGCGTCCTCGCCGTCCACTGCAAGTCCCGAGACGACGACCCCGGCCAGCAACACCTCTCCTCGTGGGGGACGCCCTACTACTTCACCTTCAAGAACAACTTCTGGGGCTCCACGCTCTTCTGGTGCCGATTCATCTATGGTTCTGTTCTGTGGAACTCGTTCGAGGTTTGGAAAGGGCCGGGACTGTTGGGGAAGAAGAAGTTGCCGTGCGAGCAGTGCCTGTGGGCTGTGAGGAGCGACGCGTTCTATCGGGCGCAAGAAGGAACGGATCCCGTTATTGCTGTCTTCCCGTGGAGGAGCGACCCGCATGCTGCTGTCAAGGAAGCGCAAAACGTTTCTGAAGTGCAGAACTGATCGGTTGCGTGAGTTGCAGGCCGCCAATGATACGAGACTGAGCCCGGAAAGTAAGTGCATCCCAGACAGAGATTTGTTTGTAATTAATAATTATGTTGGATTGAGTCCTTGACTCGCTAATTGGATTTGCTTACAATGTATAAGGTAGGAGGCTCTGAAATTGAGAGGGCATTTAGAAGCGACCATAGAAGTGGCCCATGTACAGAGCATGTGGTTGTTGAAATAGACACTATTTTTTGAGGTAGGAAAATGTGACTGCAAGTGCATGATTTTAGGACAGTGAGCAATGCTTTTGGACTATTATTATGTGTGATTCACTAATCATGAATGCATCATTTAATTGTGAACACAAAATTCAAGATGATAATAAGAAAGAAATGATAAATATAAATTTCAGGGTACAAATTTCTCTTGCTTGATTTAAGGACACTCTATTCCCACATTATGGAACTTTCCTAAACATAGTGAGCACCCACTTCATCTATTTCTGGACCAATCTGCTCTTTCCAAAGGCACTTGATAATTCATTATTGCTAAGTCTAGGAACAGTATTAACAACCTACAGACTTTTCACTTTGGAAAATCGTATCTAATTCAGAAAATTCAGAAAATTACAATTTAAATTGCAGTTTGTTTCTTTTCCATTTCTCTGTCTACTAAAAAAAATTGGAAGTCATTGAACAAACAGTTTCTTCCACACATCTGTTTTTCTCCTTATATGTGCCATTCTTGAGCCTTCTACCCCATGTAAGTGGAGAGCTCGTACCAGGTTTGTAATTCTGAAATAAACTGAACTGATTGAGTTTAAGTACTCTGCGTCTGTGCATGCAACTTCGGTGCATTTTGTCTCAACGGCGTGGTTCAGAGTCCTAAAATTGCGATTCTCAAGTGGTTTAACTTCAATGACAAAAAGTGCACAAATTTCCTTGAAATCCGCTGTGTAATGAACGAATTTGAGGATACTTGCGACGTCGTGATTGTGCTCAAATGAGCAGTCCCATCTGCAGTCTTACAGACAATGGATTTGCATGCATAGAAGTAGTTAGATTGTGGTCGAAACCACTCATTGATGTGGTTGATTTTGAATGACATACACTTACCAAAGACATCGAAGGCTACCATATTATTCTTGTGGAAAGCAGTTCCCCAAAATTTTGTCATAATTACTCGGGAAGCTGTGGACCTGGGGTTGTCAGTTGTGACAAACTGGTAGACTGAGCATGCAATCCTATCGTAAGTAGACTTCTCCCAGTTACTTGATCGAGAGTTCGAGACCATTCTAATTGGTTGCCTGCCTTCGCAATTCATAAATTAGTGTAGTCCATACATCTTCAATTGAGTTGAGGACTTGGCAAGCCCCATGGTGATCACTGTTCTGTGATTCTACACTAAATAGTGAAATTAGGTTGCTCCACACTATATAAATACTTAGTATTACATTACAAGAATGCACTACTTTTGAATTAGGTGTTGTTGTAATTGGAACTCATGAACCTTCATTTGTACAAATGGAAATATATTTAGAAATTTTTGTTGACTTTGATGGCTTGTAAAGTACCTTTTGGGGGGTAAGTCAATCTAATTGTTAAGGCAACCTAATTTCACTATTTAGTGTAGTGATTCCAGTAGTTGTAGAGACGGAGAGGGAGAAGCTTACGCGATGGAGGATTTTCAAGACCGACATGGTTTGCTATTGCATTTCTCCTAAGTAGGCTTCATTCAATCGCTTCCATTCATTGTAACTCAAGGTCATGGGTTTAGCACGGGCATGGGTTTAGGAATTCTTCCTCCCTTCGCAATATTGTGTTGACCAACATTTTCTAGATGCATTTGAACTACTTAACCCTTGAAGGAGAGACTCGTGACTGTGGAAATCATGGCTTTTGGAACCGTGTGACATCATCTACTTTAACAAAACCCAAAATATCCATTGGAGGTCAAACTACTATAGAAGATCTTCCTTTTCCACCCCTAATTATGAGGATGAATAGTTGCACTTCTGTCCTACACAAGAGAATTCCTTGTCATCCATCAGCCACAAAACATCTGTGTCAACGTTTAAGGGTTAATACTTCCTGTGAACTAATTACTACACCTAGGCACCTAGGCAAAAAAGAATTCTTAGAAGAATTTGTTGGAGTTTAACCCTTGAAAGAGCCAAGCCCTTCTTTTTTTTTGGTCAAAAACCACTCAAAATTGCCATTTTTGTTGGGTTCACTCCAAAAACATTTCTAATTTTTTTAGAATCTAACCATAGAATCTTGTACTTTACTTGTTTTAGACCAAGCGGTAAAATTTTCATGAAGCTTGACCATACAAATTGAGAGATATTAGCATTCAAAGTTGGAAAAATAAGTCTTTTTTAACACTGTCTTAGAATTTCAAATGACTTTAATTGCCTTTTGCTAGAGTTTTTTGCACTATGGACTTTGAATTTAAATTTTGGGGGTTCAAGAATTGCATTGATAGTCTAAAAAAAAAATTTCAAAAAAACCCTCTTGATTTTCATTCTTTAAAAAGTTGCCAAGTTTTTATGGATTTATTTTTCTACCTGTTAAATGAAAATTTGGGCTTATTATGGTATAACTTTTGCTCCTGAGCACCAATTAAAATAAAAATTATATTCCACAAAGCTAATATATTTGTTTTTTTATCTTATAAGAAAGTTTTTAAAAGTTTCACTAAAAATTGAGGTCATAGAAACTAGCCTGAAATCCATTTTGTTCCCTTAGGGGACAATGGTCCTTTAGGGGTTAAGAAAACACAACGACATCAAATATGGATTAAAAGATTTTATGTTTGATCACAAGTGGGGATAAAAATTTGAAAGTGAATTGAAGCCTTTCCATTCTCTTTTTAAGATGTCAATTATGAAATTGGGACTATAAAAAAAATATGAGGTTAACCCCTAAAGGACCAAATGGCGTTTTTTGGCAACATAGTGATTTAGGGTAGCTCACTACGAATGGAATTTTTTTTTCTTTGAAATTTTCACACAACATGTGCTCAAGGGGTAACTTTAAGGCCCAACAATTTTCATAACATTTGAATACATGGTTGAAAAGTTATTGCATGATATGTAGTTTTCATTGCTTCGTGGGCAGCTCGGGCAACTAAAAAAACTTCTTTATAAATAACCCTTTTTTTTAGAAAAAAAATTTGAAATTGATTTTCTATATTTATATATACATGGAAAGCTTTGAATCATTGCAATTTGATTTATGAGATGAAAGTTATGAAGAGTCTCAGTTATGGATAGTTTGTGGGTAGTTATGGAATCTTCACTCTAAAATAAACTTTGAAGACCTTTATTTAACTAAATTTTCATTATTTTTGGAAAAAAATAAAAAACTTTACGTGCAGATTGTTTATTACAACATTACAACCATTGGATTGGCATTTTTCAATTCTATATATAAATTGTTAACAGTTTAGTATTTTGAATCATTCTCTACTTCTTTCTACTTATTAATTTTTTCCTATATGTTGTATAATTCTAAATGATCTAAAATTTTTCAAGCATGTAGACAACTTGACTTGAAGAAAGAATCCAAAGAGTTACAACCATTTTGGACATTTTTTCCTAATGATCTGACCTTGTGAAGTGCAGCTGCCCGGGTTTTTGCAGGGCCCTAAAAAGGCTTTTTGTCAATTTAAATACTAATATCTTGCAATCTACACGGTGAAAATTTTTGAAATTTTTTCTACATCTTTTCAACTTATAATACTACAATATCCTACGGTTACATGTGTCCAAAAATGTATTTTTTTTTCTCAAATTTGGTACTTGTACTAGAAATGGTAGCTTTGGAGAGTTTTTGGTAAAACATAGTCAAATACATTTAGGGATTTAAGAATGTAACATGTATAACCATAATCAAATCAAGGCTAATCGAAATCTACAATTTTTGATAATGAATTTTCAAATGATGTGATTTCCCCCACCTCCACAAGCATTGGCGTATTTGAGGCTCACCTCCAAGAGCCCTTGATACTAGGACACCAAAATTTGCAATGTACACCCATGCACAAAATCTTGAATATAAGAATTATAAATAAATTTTTTCAAAATTGGATTTCTATGATTTAAATAGATTTTAAAGGACATTCAACTAAAAAAATTAGGAAATTAGTATTTTGGTAAAGAAAATATTAAACTTCAATGTTGTTGACACCAAAATCTATTGCCCTTGACTTTTAGGAATTAATAACTAGAACAAAGCTTGTTTGCAATGCAATAATAATAAATGCTTTTGTGATTTTATTGAAAAGTTGTTTGGATGTCATTAGGATTTAGCAATAAACAATGAAAGTGGTGGGATGTTAAATCATACCAACCAAAATGGGCCTGTGCAACATGGCCTAACATGGTCCCTGATGTAGGCCATCAAACCTAGCCAAGCACGAGGGTCGTAGGATCACAACCTTGCACAACTGTGCCTCTAGTGAAAGTGAGGATGACAATGACTACCCACGTCCTCCCTAGGTTGGCACTTTTAGGGTTTAGAGAGTCGGGTCAAGATTTTCGGGCTTTCTTTTAGCTATGAACTAATTAATGTATCTCACATTGTTTGTTTTCTATCCTACCTCTCCATATGATATAAAGAATTGTCTTTTCAGTTCTAAACACAAATCATGAATGGCTTGAAGCCAAGTAAGGTAGATGTAATGTCATGCTACATTAGCATGGTTCCATTTCAAATAGACAATTTAATATCTTGCAAAGAAAGACAATGTCTAAACATTTTTTTTCAAGTTCTACTAAATTGTTATTTTGTGGGACAATCCAAACAATGCTTCAATGTTCAAAAATGATATATAAATAGCAAGGCCTCCTCCCAAACTAAATTTTTGATAACCCTAAAATAGCTAAAGTGTCCATTTTGCACAAGCCCCTTAGGATGATGAAATCATCATAAAGTACAAGGTTAGGAGATGGACATGGGTTGAACTTTATATGTCCTTTTTGAACTTTGAAAAAGATTGTTTGAATTGTGCCACAAAATGTCATTTTATTAGAACTTGAAAAAAATATTTGGATTTTGTTTTTCTTTGCAAGATGATAAATTGTCCATTTGAAATGGGACCATGTTGATGTTGTATGACATCACATCTACCTCACTCTACTTTAGAAGCCATTCATGATTTGTGTTTAGAAATGGAAAGACATCTCTTTATATACATATGGGGAGGTAGGAAAGAAAAAAATTAATGTGAGATATGTAAATTAGATCATAGCTAAAAGAAAACCCTAAAATCCTAACATGCCACCCTAAACCCCAAAATTGCCAACCTAGGGAGGATGTGGGTGGTTGTTGTCATCCTCACTTTGTTAGGGGTGCGGTCTTGAAGGGTTGTGATCCTATGACCTGTACATTCGGCTGGGCTCAATGGTCCATATCAGGGACCATGTGAAGCCATGTTGGACCACTTTGGTTGGCATGATTTAACGTCCCACACTCAGAAATGGGCATGCTGCACATTGGGGTCACTTACAAAGAGTTGTGCACCATTAGATGAAATTTGAGGGCTCCAAAAGCTTGTGGGTTATCTTGAGTTCCCAAAGTGTGGGAACTTGCCACAACAACAGTATGACGTGGCACAATCACTACCACGTCAAGAAATAATATTAATTTTTAATTTTAAAATTTTTTTTTAAGAATTTTTAATTTTTTTTTTATAATTCAGTTTTCCGAGTTCATTAGTACACTTTAGAAATTTTGGGGAATTTAAAATAAATAAATAAATTCCAAAAATTCGGAAATTCAGCCCATTATGGGCTGGTTCCCAATTTCTGGCAGCACAGGGAACAATGCAGGGAACAGCCCTGAAACGGGCTCTTGGAGCCCTCAAATGTCCCCTAATGATTATAAAAATGTGCGCAACTCTTTGTAAGTGACCCCGAGCGTGCAGCATAGACTAGTCATCCTGAGTTGAGTCGTTTGCATAAACGGGCTCGCTTCTCTATTGGGGCACTGCAACTGTGAAAGACGGTAAGTTACTGCCGGCTGCTCAGATTCAGCTAGACTCTGCTTGGTTTATCCACTCCACTGACTATCCTACTGAGTGTGACACTAATTTGTGAAAGTCACTCTATTTTAATTAGATATAATAGATATATTGTAATAATTTCTCAATTTAAAATACAATTTCAGTGAATCTAATTTGGCAGGTGACACTAATTTTGTGCTCTCACTACTAGGGTAAATTAATCGGCAGTGCAGCTTAGTTGATAGTCGCAAGTATTTTCGGGATGAGGAGAATGCGTTGGAGCTGGAAACTACTGCTTGGACTGACAACGGTAGTCCTGGTAACCCTCAAGTGCGTGACTATGAGCTTGGAAACGAGGCCAGAACCTCTCGTCGTACGTTGTTTTGCAAAAGATGGTGGGAACGTTGGTGTCAGACATAAAGGCTAATGCAGAAGTACAGAAATTGTTGCCTGCAATCCACAAGACCAGTGTTGCAAACCATCATGCAACCTTCAGAGACTTGATGACCTCAACAAGTCCATCCTGGTTGGGAGCATTTCACCTCCTACTGAAAGAGGGAAGTGCAATCCGCATTTCCGGCAGCAACTCACGCATGACTGACAAAGGAGTTTCCAGAGAAGGGTCTGATATATATCACTGAAACTTTCATGGGATAAAAAGAGGTAGTATATCCAGGGCTATGGAGGACATTTCCACAGGAGTTGGTGGAGCTTTTCTTCACAAAACTGCCTTCGTCGTGGATCCTTGAGCTGCGTTAGTGCTCAAAAGCAGGATGCGCAGAGAATGTGAAATAATGAGTCATTAGAGAGAGTTGAGTGTAAGCAAATTGCTACACATTGATGCAAAGAGGAGACACCAAAAGTCAATGTCACGTTTGTGAGGGTCTCATGAGAGCAATTCCAAGTCAATTCAAGTGATAATTCAGCAGCTGCAAAGTAGCCGTTACATCTGACTGAAGGGATTAAGGAGGTGGAATCTGGGACTTTACAATACACCCATATCTCTCTAATATCAAATAAAATATTGTTTTTACTCACCAAACTCAGGGAACGGATCTCTAAACTGCCACTGTCGCACTCTGTTATGTCACAAGAATTGGCATGCAAATGTGGTAAGAACAAGCTTGATATTTTGCAAAGAAAAATTATTAATTGTGGTACGGCTTTGAGCTCGTACATCACAGACAATAGGACACACATGGAGTCATGGAGATTATCCTTATTCTCTGAAATATCAGAAGTTTGCCAGATGGGTTTGCACAAGGAACGGGGGAATCAGAGAAAAGCTGCAAACAGGGAAACTCCATGGCAAAATTGTAACTGTCAGTTCTCCCCAGGTGTTGGCTACATTGTAACCGGGACTGGCAGTCCGGGACTTAGAGATAATCTCCCTGTGGATAGTGCAGGTTACTAGAATCTAGCAAACATACAAATTATTGTACAATTGAAGCAGAAACCTGTCTGCAGTGAGAGATGTTACGCAGATCAAGTGCATATGCAGTCAGTCTCGGAGAGCGGTGGCCAACCAGTCCAGGCCTTCATGCAAGCCTTCCCCAGAGGTGCTGCAACAGCCTTGCACGAACCATTGCCTTCCGCGCATGGCGATCAACCCCAGCTTCTCCGTCACCTCCGCCACATTCATGGCCTGCGGTAGATCCTGCTTGTTCGCAAACACCAGCACCTTCACATCCTGGAGCTCCGGGTCGCTCACCAGTCTCTGAAGCTCATCTCGCGATTCCATGATCCGCTCGCGGTCGTTGCAGTCCACCACGAAAATCAGACCCTGGGCGTTGTTGAAGTAGTATTTCCAAAGAGGACGGATCTTAGTTTGACCTCCCACATCCCACACCGTGAAGTTCACATTGCGGTACTGGATGGACTCAACGTTGAAGCCGATGGTGGGCACGGTGTCGACCCGCTCCCCGATCTTCAATTTGTACAACAAGGTCGTCTTGCCTGCCAAACCCACATTCCACCATAACACGTTCATTTCAGGATTCATGCATCGAGGACTCATGATTCTTGAAACGACAAATTCGGGACCAGATTTTATATCACCAATTAATATCAGTGAAGAACATATATTCCATGAATTGGTCAAAACCTATATACGCTTGAACAACTAAAAGAAAGTCCCCATGTGACAGAAGGCCCAATTTTGGCCTCTTAATTTGTCCATTGGAACAGGTTAACGATACTAGCAACTGTTATGTCCCAAGAAATCAGGGAAGCACTCGCTAGCATTCTGGGGAAGAATTCCACACCAGCGTTATCAAGGCCCAGCATGAGAATTGCCAGCTTCTTGTCTCCCCAGATGATGCTGGAGAGAAGTTTCGCAACAATCTGCCCCATTCTTGAAACTCTAAATCAATGAATGTCTCCCGTCTAGTTTCTGTTCCCAGATAGCTGATCAACCGAATACGGGACTCAAAATCTGAATGGAAGCGAAGGAAGAAATGCACCAGAGATTGCAACTGAAAACTGAGCTGCGGAAAACAGACTCGAAAGACCTAATTCTCTGCTTGCTAGTGAAGTGTGTCATATTAGTGCACTGATGCTGGATTGATTTATATAATTCGAATGCAATGCACAACGTAGCCTCCAAGTCATAGCATTGGTGACGCCGAAACGCCAATGGCATTGATCTCCAGCCAGCGTTCGAGAAGCTTGCGTTGCACGCCAAGCATCACCATCTGGAAAACTATTTTCGATTTTCCGGAAGCCTGAAAGCATGCAAACGCTGTCAGTTTGACAAAGAAATTTGTACAAAGGATTATCAGGTCAGGGAATAGCGGCATGTTTCCGGGAATATACAGCGCGTGACCTTGCGAGCAATTAGAAGCTCCGCGTCTGGTTGACGACGAAGACAGCAGTTGACGACTTGGTCGTCGATTCGTCACGGCAGGGTTGAAGGTAGAAGCACCTAAAACCGACACTTTTTCTGACCCAAATGGATGATGCAAATGATGGTTTTATTTTGAGAGAATGTTACGTTAGCCTCTTTGAGAGAAACTCAACCCAAGTTGTTTTGTAATGTTTTTTGAAGTTTAAAGAGGGTGATTGCAAGAAACACATGTTCTCTTTTTTGTCCCCTTGCCCTTAGATAGATGTTTTTTTGCTCATAACTTTTGCATCATTTATTCGTTTGGCGTAAAATTTAGAGATAATGTACATGCAGTAGTTGCACACATTTAGTAATTTTTTCAATTTTTTTCAAATTAATTTACTATTTTTAAACTGCCCTCGATTGGATGTCTACCTTGGCTACTTTGAAAGTTTTGAGTCCTATTTTTTACCCAAAAATGTGAATTCGAAGTGATGACTAGGACATGTTGTAGGTCTTCTAACACTACAACAACAAACGATGAGAATTTTATGAAAATAACAATATGTCTATTGCACACATGGGGTCAAAGTAACCTTCCTTTGTGCGAAGGCTATGATGAAGAGGGAAAAAAATTCCCACATGATTGTTTTGATGCTATGCAAGCACAATCTTTTGTGACAAAATGGCTTTTGTTTAAAATTTTTTTGAATTATTGAAAATGAAAAGGTCCATAAACCCCTATTCTGCTATTTTTTTGCTCCCAATGGCTTATGTAGTACCCCACAGTAGTCTATAGTAATGCACAGTATTGCATAATACTAAATGGACAATTTTGATTTGCAAGTGCCTCAAATTGACGGTCTAGATCTACGACTGTATTGCTGACACATAGTATTGATAGTTTTGCACAGTATCGTCAATCCTATAGATGAGAACTTTGTTTTTGAGCCAAAAATGTGCTATGTTTCTTGCAATCACCCAACATTGAACACATAAGGTAACTACTTATGCCATTAGACTTCCCTAAACCCTGGAAGGACTAGCCCATGACTATTGATTTCAAGCCTCACTATTGTTTGTTGCTATTTTGCAACTTGATATGAATGAAAAAATTTATATTTATTTTTCATAGATGAAGTCATATGCCTAATACAAGTCATAATCTTTTTAAATTTTGGAGGACAAAAATATTTTGAATTCTTTTAAAAATTAATGAAGAAAATTTAATATCAAATACAAAATATACTCCCCAAATCTAAAATTTTCACCACATATGTATATTATAGTGTATAATATCATGATACAAACTAAATTTTATGTGTCACTCCAAATTTAGAAAATCAACAAACCATGGTTATTGGCTCAGAAATCATATTGCTACAAAATATGGAAATTGGAGTAGAATCTAAGCTTGATAAACTTCATTTCATTAGTGGAATTAAATTCAAATAATATCATTTTTATGGCTAAAATTCACATCACAAGTAAATAGCAAGAAATGGCCAAAATACACTACAAGGGTGATCTATAAATTAAGCATTCTTCTTTAGAAAAATCAATAATACCATAATTAGGGAATTTGCAATATAATGTACTGTTCTATGAAAATATACTCAAGCAACTTCAAAAAAATATTGGATGAATTTTTTTTCCATCTTATAGTCTAAAGTGAAGTTATCCAAATAGACACTTAGTGTCCACAACAAAGTTACAAGGTTAATCCCTAAGGGCTTTGACAACCATATTCTAGATGAACAAAGCACTTCATGCCAATGTTTTGTCCAAATGCCTTTTCATTCATTCAAAGCAATTCTTGGATCTTTAAAAGATGACCTTTCTTTATACCAGTTTGATGAAATTTAAGTAAATAATATAAGAAAATATATGCAAAAATCCAAAAAAATTTAGGCAATAATAGGTTAACCCCCTTATAAGACCAAGGGTATTTTTTTTTTTTTTTTCAAAAACCACTCAAAACTACCATTTCTATTGCATTTGTCCAAAAAAAAATTGAGCGCATGGGATTTTTCTCTAGGATCTTGTACTTCACTTGTTTGAGATCATGTGATAAAAAATTTCATCAAGTTTGACAATACAAATTGGAAGATATGAGCATTCAAAGGTGGAATTTTGTTTTGAATGTTGCCCTCTAATTTTAGCTAACTTTTGACCAATATTTGTGGAATTCTTTTGCATCAAAGAGGTTGAATTAAAAATCTAGTATAATTAGAATAATTTTATACACATATCAATAAAATTTTACTTCAAAAAAAATGTGTGGAATACATCCAAAAAAATCTTGCAATGACACAATGCTTGGAGAAATTAACAATACACTAGCCTTTTTTGCTAACATGTTTTCTACCTTTTAATTTCAATACTCAAAATCCCAAATGTGGATTCAAAAATTTATTTGTCTTCAACATACTCCAAAATATTTTTTTAAAAACACACTCAAATTTCTATTGAAATTAGAAGGCTTTAGTAACCTTCCAAGAGCCACAATTTAGCATGTGGGCAATGGAAAAATAGGGATCTAGTTTATTCTCCTGATTTCTTGATATGTTCCCTACAATGTTCCCATGAAGAAGAACGATAATTCATTACATCATCCACCCAAATCTCCTCCATCTCTTCTTTCTATCAAATTAGGTTTTTTTTTGTCTTCTTCTTCATGTCATGTGCATGTCAAATGGCAAGATTGAACCCTTCATTCTTATCCGTTGCCCACCCTACCTTGGGCTTGTTTCTGCAAACCATAACCCCTTTCCAATCAACAAAAAATTTGGTAGCCCAACCTACCCCTATAATTTTTTAACCCTACGATGGATTGAAATAAAAATTCTATATTCACATAGCTCTCATAGAACTACAAGTTTGCAAAAAGTTTTGTGAAAAATTGAGATCATAGGAACCTACCCAAATTCGAAATTGTCTCGAGGAGACAATGGTTCAAGGTTTAGGAGTTAAATTGACACCTTTGAAGCAAGAAACGGCTTCAATTCCCATTGTTTGCCTCAAAGAATTACACAATCCCATTGGTTGCTTTTAAAAACTTGTGGTGGTTTAGGGTGAATGAAGGTGGTCCTTCAAAGCTCAAATATAGGCAACACAAATAGTCAATGTTGTAGTTTTGGGTGGATATACCTTATGGATATTGTAAATTTAAAAGACATTTATGCTTACTTTTGTTTGTCACTTAGATGGTTCCTAAAATATAGTAGAAGCTATCAATTCTAGAGATATCAACTTTGTTAGATTCTAAATATATATGAATTATAATTCATGACAATTTTCAAAAAAATGAATTCAAAATTTCAAAAAATTGCTATGAGTCTTGTTAAATAATTACATTTCTCCATTAAAATTTTTAATTGTAGACATGTAGCTTGACCAAAGTAAACATATTATTCTAATGATATTATTCAAAAAAGAATGGGTGATTCTTGCCCTTTCCTATAAAGTCCCACCCAAATATCTAGCCTTGAAAATGACATTCTAACCTAGGTAGTGTTTGTATAATGTATAACTTAACCCCTAAATGTATTTGACTATGTTTTCAACACAAACGTTCCAAAACTGTCATTTCTAATAAAAGTATTCAATTTTAAGGAAAATAAAATTGGAGACACATGTAACCATAGGATATTGTAGTATCTTGGTTTTGAAAAGACGTCAAAAAAATTTCAAAAATTTCCACCATGAAGATTGTAAGCAGGGTTGTTCTGTTGAACGTGTTTTGGAGTTTGGGTGTCGAGTTGTTCATCTGATGTCACATGTCGTATAGGACGAGTGTCGCATATACGAGACAAATTTGACGAGCGCAAAATTAGGGTTTAGGGTTTTTGGGCAAGGTAGCCAAAAAATTTATCTTACGTGGCGGGTTGTCAACAGTGACGTGGAAAGCTTTGACCACGTCACCATAGACGACTGTGGGTGGGGCGCGTGCGGGTAAGGTGGGGCGACCACAGGTCCCAGAATGAGGGCGACTTTGGGTCCAACCTAGGGCGACTACGGGTACAGTAGGGCGACCGCAAGTCTCAAAATGAGGGCAACTGCGGGTCCAAAATCCAGGGCGACTACAGGTCCAACTCAGGGCGACTGTGGGTCCAACTCAAGGCGATTGCGGGTCCAACTCAGGGCGACCGAGGGTGTAAAGGCGACCGCGGGTGTAAGGAAAAGGGCAATCTTGGCTTTATCCCATACGCAAGGAATTTCTTTTGTTCCGTGGATGATAAGAACTTCTAATATACAACATAAATGCAATTGTCCATCTTTGAAAATTGGGTCCCAAAAGAGAGATCTTACTGAGTCCTCATACCAGAAATGAGTATTTTTGTGAGGGGAAAGGCAAGTACATCACATCATAGAGTTCCATTGGAGATGATTTTCATACTCACTAGTCCATCCGTTAAAGGTTAAGAGCAACCTCGTGTGCCATTGCAATTGCAAACATGGATATAACGACCATTTCAATCTTACTCACGATTTAGGATCCTTCAGTTTCCATGGGCCATTGCATTCTCCTAAGCCTTAAATTAAGTACTTCACATTCTGTGGTCATTCACTCATTCATAGGAGCCTCCGAGTTCTACATTTTTTTATTACATATGCTTGGGAATTTCTAATTCAAATTTTCTACTACTATTGAAGTGTAGAAGCCAATATCGCAATTGGATATAATAATTACACCAAAAATAGATACAAAAACAAGAAAAAAGTAAGGATAATTAGTATTATTGTAATTATAAGTTGTACACACTAATAGAGTAGTGACCCAATCTTATAAATGAACTTCTACTTCAATTGTACTTCCATGAACTTTGTTAAGATCTCCACGTCTATACTTGTAGAAGTCCACACTAAAGACATTGAATAGAACTTTGTAATTCTAACACTATCATGCTTTCATACTAAAGTAGATACTACACAAAACTCATCTATAGGCTATTTGCCTATGAACTTAAGCTAGAAAACTTCAACACACCAAAATTATGCAAAAGCATTACATTACCACTTCACTACCTCTAAATCTATATTTATAAAGTTACGGTGAAAATGTGTAATGACTAGGCACCTCATCAGCGTCAGGGTCAAAATCATCATCCGACTCCTCCACCCTTTCATTATCATCACGGTTATCATTCTCGTCATCTTCCCTTCGTACTCGTTCATTTTGCACTTCATGTTCTACCTCTGAGTTCACATTCCGCACTTCAGTATCCATGACGTCGTCGCCACTAGTTTGCACCAATCGTTTAGTCAACCTCAATACATCTGTTGTTCCATCAAGGTTGGATGCAGGGTGTCGTCTGCCTCTACTGGATTGCTCGATGTTTCGATTGGAATTGGCTTCATCCATGATGAATCTTTGGACAACATGGTTCTGTCGTTTGGGATTTTTTTGCAGCCTCTCTTGCGTTGTCCTCAATCGCTTTTTCTGTCCTCTTGTGCCTTCACGCATGAGCAAGGATGATTTTCCAGGGCTAGAAATAGAGGAGGGTTGAGTGGGTTGCGGAGCTGAGGCATGGACTTCATTATTACCTGCCCTAAGAGGACTATTATGCAAGGGTGGCCTAGTTGCACGGGTTGGTATAGACCTAGTCGCCCTAGCATTGTTTGCGTTTCTTCCTCCACTTAAGGGCACCGTACGATTCCGGTTCACAACAGCTTGCAAGGGCAAGTCTGAATCATATTCCACATTTTCTGTTCTTAAGGGGCTCCGTAATGGAGAAAGTGGAATGCTTGTATGCACAACATCTTTGACATGTGTTGGCGGTGTTGCCTCCTTTTGCCTTTCATTTACCTCAACAACTCGAGCGGCGCTTCGTAGGTTCATTACCCTTGTAGAAGCCTGATCTACAACATTTGGAGATCTTGCTTCCTCAGCTCTTGTGGGCATTGGACTATTTATGCCTTCATTGGGGTTGTCAGGACTACTTGCCCTTGTCAGTGATGAATTTATTGGAGGAGGTACATTCCTATCCCTAGCAGAGATGTAGGGTTGTGGGGGCCTTCACGGTGCACGTTGAACCTCCTCCTCCTCAAAGTAGTACCTATTATTCTCAGTTGTAAATGTATTTCCATAGTTGTGTCTTCATGGAGGACTCTTTTCTCTACGAATCAGTCTTGTCCAAATATTTCCACATAGGCACTCTTCTCTCTGCCTAACATTCTCATTAGCTCGAGCCTTTCTGACTGGGTTGCCATCCCCTGATGATCCTGTACCTAATGGCTCCTCATTCTCTTCCGAGGTATTTCCATCCACAAGGTACTTTTCGTAGAACATTGCAGGATTGCGTCCACGTTTCTCACGTTCAAGTTTACTGTTGGTGTAGATATACACCAATGCTTCCGCCTTGGATGTGGTTAGGCAATTTCACACTTTATTGTGCACAAACGAATACATGTTCCAATTTCTTTCACATGATGATGCTGAGCACGTCAAAGATAGAACTCTCATTGCAATTTTTGGGAGAACATTAGCACCCACAAGATTCGACCATTGATGAGGCATTAGTTTACACTGTGTAATATCAGGAGCCTCTTCTAAGGGGTCAAAAGGGCCTGTCTTCTCTTTGAACTGCGTGAGCTCCTGCAATGCCTCCATGTATGATAATCCCAATGACTTGCTCATTTTTCGAAGCACCTGATTTAAGGCTCTTTTGGCCACACCGTCGTTACGAAGGGTTCCTACTTCAATCAAGAAAGGATTTAAGAGTGCCCCTGCATAGTGTAGGTCTGTAAGCATTAATTTCCAACGAGCCTCGAAATGCTTCTCAAACTTCGTTGCAGTTTCATCATTTAGAAAAAAAGGTTCGTTTCTCAAGCTCCACACGTGCTCTTGAAGAGTCTTCATAACCAACCAAGCCTTAGGCATTGTTGGGGCTTTCCCATCAAACACTTGGAGAGCAATAATGACGGGCTCCACCATATGCAAAAAATTCTCACACTCCACCCAAAAAGATTCCGCATGAATGTCATTCCGCGCTATAGTGGCTCATGCTCTCAATATATCTCCATTTTGGCGACGTTCCAAACTAGCCTCAAATTGCACATATGTCTCATCCATTATCACTCGAATCAATGCTGACTTGCACTCCACCACATGTGATATCATGAGGAAGTTCACTGCAAAGCGTGTTTGAGAAGGCATTCGCAATGCCTTGTCCGGGGAGTACTTTTGGAAGAGAGCCAATGTGGAATGGTACCTCTTGATGTACTTTACTATCTACGTACAACGTCGTACTATTCTTGTCACCTTGACATCCTTTGCCCAGTCTTCCAAAAGCAAGTCCAAAATGTATACTGCGCATCCTTGGATATACATGTGAGGATATTTCTCTTGTAACGCCTTGAAAGTCCCCGTCATGACAACGGCATTGTCCGTACATAGTTGGACAATGTTTTTGGGGCCAACCTCTTCTATGTATTGTGCCATCATATTGGTTGTGTACGCAATGTCCTTCTTCTCCCCCATGGTGTCCACTGATCCAAGAAACACATCCCCCGCAGGACACATGAGCATTAAATTTAGTAATGGACGGCTACTAGTATCAGACCAACCATCCGAACAGATAGTTGCTCCATAAACTTCGATAGAGTGCTTTGTCCGCTTAGTGACCATTTTAGAAACACTTTCTTTCTTTGGCTCTATCATTCTTGTACGCAAAGCATTGTATGAGGGCGGTTGGTATCGTAGTCCTGATGCCGATGTCTCTTTCACTACTTTCACAAAGGCAGGATGGCGCACAACATTGAACGCGATGCTAGCCTCATAAAAAAAAGAAGCCCACATGGTATCTAACTTTGCTCTCGTGCTACTTTGTAATGCCTCATCCATGCTAGTTTGCCTAGAAATGGAAGGGTTATTCCTCCTCAAAATTGTTTGAGGAGTGGAATCTACTGAATTGGTAATAGGGAGCATTGGTTCATTCATAGCACTAGGTTCCTTTGACCTCTCCCTACCCCCCTCCAACATAGGCTCTACCACAATCTCATCTTCAACATCAAATTCCGGAACATCCTCATGCATTTGTTCAAAGCTCATTTCCTTCGAAACAACCCCACGACAAGTCCTAAACTTTTGCAATACTGCTCGTGGGATTTTCTTACATTGCTCCGATGTAGTCCTACCGCCAAATCCAAAGTGATAGAATGCTTGCTTTCGTACAAACACGGAGGTCCACCCACAAAAAACACATGTTCGTGTGTTTCCCGCAAATTGACGGTCAATGTCTACAACCAACTAAGGGTCCCACTCCTTCGTGGCTCTCCTTGTATCGTTAATGGTAGTCCTCCTCCCCCCACCCCGACTAGCCGTATTATTCCTCGCCTATGAGCTCTTAAAACAATATTATTATATGAATCAGAGCCTTGATTTAGAAAAAAGAATGGCAAAGCCACTTGCTTTGAATGGTCTTTTAAACCACACAAACCAAGTCGTTGCCCTCCAAAGAACTAAACATTCACAAGAAGCCTCTTTCGAAGATTCAAGCCATGAGTTCATCCCTGAAGCAAGGTGAAAAACAAAGTCCCAGCCTTCAACTTTATATTGCCGTCCTACTAGCACTACAAGTTGCCCCTTGAGAGCCAAAATGTGTGCAGGAAACGGGTGACCTCGTAACAGGCGCACTCGCCCCGTGGACGATTGTAGGTCGACGGTTCGCACTAGAAGCGCCCGTGCGGATCAAAGGGCGACTGCGGGTCCAAGGGGGGCGACTACGGGTCGAAAAAGAGGCGACTGCGGGTCGGGGGGGGTGAGTGCAGGTAGAAGGGGGTGACTGCGGGTGGAAAGGGGGGTGACTGCGGGTAGAAAGAGGCGACTGCGAGTCTTGAGGGGGTGATTGTAAGTAGAAGGGGGCGACTGCGGGTGGAAGGGGGGGCAACTGTGGGTAGAAAGAGGCGACTGCGAGTCTCGGGGGGGTAACTTCGGGTAGAAGGGGGCGACCACGGGTCTCAAGAGGCAACTTCGGGTACTTGAAGGGCGACTGCGCTTACGCTGAGGACCCAAGGCCATTTTTGTTATCCCATTAGCGTTCCATCGCTGAGTTTCTAGATGAAAGTCATCCTAGTTTAGATAGAGATTTTATTAAACCCTAAACGCTATCCAAGGGTTTGACATGGTATTTATAGATACTTCAAAAAAAGATTTTCAGGAGTATGGTCATAGACTTAAAGAATACAATTTTTTTTTAAACAACCACATGAAGGGAAACTCATTTCAAATCCATTCCAACAAACTTAATAAAAAATAAATAGAATTAGCTTGTACTCAAATTTGGAAAAAATTAAGAACTTTCTCTTTCAAATTAAAAAGAAAAATGGGGGACAGCATTGGTTGATCAAACCATATACATGGAATCCACAACTCAAAATGTATAACTTCCATTTCTCTATCAATTCCAAAAGTATTCTTTTGAGTACCTTTTTATGATGTTTTTTCCCAAATTATAAATCTCAAGAAGAGTCCATACATCCGTGAGGTGAAGGGCATGGGAATGTTGTCATTTACAATATGTTCAAACCATATGTTAAAATACAGAAAAATGCAACCATATGAACTTATATTGAAATTCTCATCGATGATGCAGCTTAAATTTATTGAGGGTTCTTTGTGTAGACTCAAAGTTACTAGAATTCTTTTTTTTTTAAAACACTAAACAAATTTAACAAGAAATTAACATTCACATAACTTGAAATCATCAAAATTTGTCAAAAATTCAAATGTTTGGATCCAAATGCAATCACATTTTCATACAGAAAAAATAAAAATAAACATTCTTGTATTTCAACAAAAATAAGGACAAAGCCTTTTTCTTTGTATATCTTGGAAGAAGTACATAGTCATAAAAGAAATAAGAGCCACCTAATTTATACTCCATCCATTTCCCCTTGTTCTTCCCTTTTCTTCTTTTCTAGTTCTATTTGGGCTCTTGCCACTCTTTCTTCCCTCTTCAAAAGAGACAGGTCATGGTTCCACATCTTATTTTGGATCCACCACTTCTTGAACAATGACATGAACCTGATGTGTGCCTTCGGCCACGACATCTTTTCCTCCAACTTCTGTTCCAATCTTTTCATAGAAGCTAACTTCATCTTCAACTTCTCTATTTTTGTAGTGGATGACAAATCTTCAACATCCACAGACAATGAATCCGATTGCAACGATCAGTCAATAGGATCTGCATCCTTCATCTCCTTCAAGCAGTTCAATGTCGATCTTGCCTTTTCCACACCTCCTTTTTCAATGGCAAGGTTGTTTTCTTCCATCCTACATTTTCCTATTATTGTTTGAAGCTGTTCATCCATAATAGGATTGACATTTGAACTGGATCCTCCATCTTCTCCCTTATTGAATTTGAGGTAAAGTTGTTCCACTTGTTCCATTTCTCTTTCTTGGACTGCCAAACGAGTTTGTCCAGCTTGAATTAGTTCTTTGAGGGTGCCCACATCCTCAACCTGAATCTCTTGTGCACTTCGCTTCTCGATGATCTCACACTCCCTTTCTTTTTCTTCAAGATCCTTTAAAAGCATCTCCAACTCCACTTTATAGGATTCTTTCGTCTGCTGATTATTGTCTTCTCCAAGTACACCTTGATGTTCTTGTTCCATTTCACGCAATCCTTCCATGGAAGGCAAATTCATCAAGGTTAGAGGAATCTCTTCTTTGGCTTCACTCTACCCATCCAACCTATCTTCATTAATTTCTTGCGAGCGAGCTTGCACGTAATGGAATACTTGGTCATCTTCAGGACGATGGACCCCTATCAATTCCACAGACATAAAAGGTTCTCTATACATTGGTGTGGTCCGTTGCATGTTGCCTTCTTCGGATACCACCAATGCTAAGTTTTCTTCCATTGATGTATCTTCCATCCTGTCCCTAGGTTCAGGCAATGGCTCTTCATCAGAGTTCGATTCTCTAGTTGACGTTGACCAAACATAATCCTCATCTGCCACTCCTTCTATAATGTTCTTTTTGGGCCCTAGCCCATCCTGAGGATTATTTGAAGGACCCGCTCTTGGAATGTCTTTTGTAGTTGGAAGCGTGACATTCTTGGATGTCTTGAAGGTCATCCAATCTACCATTTTTCCCAATTGTAACTCTACATATACCATTTGGCATATACCCATTGAGACTTCGCTCCATGGAATTTTTCGCTTTCTGTACAATGCTCGGTATACTTCAATACATCTCTGAACAAATGCATCATCCTTGTAGTAATGAAGATTTGCTTGGTTTTGCTTCACATGGTGAATGTGTCGATGGTAAGGGAATAGCTTGTCGATATGGCACCAATCCACAAATAACTTGCAAATCGTCAAGGTCCAATCGGAATTTCTATGATGCCATCCCCGATATGCCTTAGCTGTTGGGTCAAGAAGGGCACGTCGTTGCTTGCTATGGCAATCTCCTTTCTTCTTCGTCATCTTGTCGTGTCACTCTAGCGTAAAGAGAACTAGACTTTTGTCGATAATATAACCGAAGAAATGAATTCGTAAACGTGGAAGCCACAACACGTGTAGGTGCCCAAACTTCCAACCGACGAACCGGCAGGTAGACACTTCAAGGCAGATGAAAGGCACAGTGCAACGAAGGAAGTGATGACTTAGGAATCTAGTATCCCCTTAAGTACCCGAAGTTGCCTAGGGCGCGTGTGGGAAGAGGGCGCATGCGGGTCTGGGTCCCACTATCTAGAAATTGCCATTTAGGAAAAATTAGAGTTTCTGGAAGGAGACCTCGAGTGCAGGGTGACCGTGGGTATAGGGGGGCAGTTGCATATAGGGCGACCACAGGTCATTTCTTGGGCGACCACGGGTCTCAGATTTAGAAAGGTCTTCTAGTTCATGACGATGGGGGCAGCTGCGTATGGGGCGACTGTGGGTCGGGGGCGCTAAAAAACATGAGTTTGAGTTTCCCCCCTAACAAATTGGAGGGAAGGTGTTCAAACTTTTCAAGTACTGCTCCCCCCTTTTCTGAGGATTAACTCCAGAAAATCCTAAGATTGAGGCATTCAATACTAAGTGATCAAAAGTTAATTAAGTAATAAAGAAAGAAAATTGGTTGAGAAAGTGGAGATTTGGAAAAGCCCTTCTTCCTAACATTTTATTTCTTCTTCATCCATCCATGTGGTCATGTAAAATTCAACGTAACCATTTTCTACTTTAATTTTTGGAGGGAGTACATTAAGAGGAGACCTTTCCTTGTGGGGGGAAACGATGTACAAATAAAATATTGAAACCGTGGGATGCATCAAGAGAAATCTTTTTATCTACATCAAAAGTGGTTTTAAAAAATGGAGACTTGGGAAAGCTCTTCTCCTTGACATTTTCTTTTTCCTCATGCTCATGTAAAATTCAACATGACCATTTCCTATTTTAATTTTTGGAGGGAGTACATTTGGAGGAGACCTTCCCTTTGGGGGGAAACAATGTACAAAAAAATACTAACACCGTGAGATGCATGAAGAAAAAATCTTTCTCTCTCCATAAGAAGTGGTTTTTAAAAATGGAGGCTTGGGGAAGCCCTTCTCCTCGTCATTTCATTTTCCATCCTCCAACATAAGAATTTCAATATAGTCCTTCCCTTAATACATCAAGGGGATTTAAAACACATTTGAAGGGGTGAATGAATATTGACTTTATTGAAGATTAAAAATTTCGGAAATGACACCTTCAATGGTTTATATCTTACAAGTGCAAGGTTTAGGAGTTCAAACTTTTTTATGACATATAATGAAAAGCAAATCACATGTGTTTATCATTTTATCCACCCTAAAAAATAGAAGTACATTACTTTTGGGGTGGCATACATGGAGAAGGTCCATGGTTTTTCTATAGGGTTTAGGGTATAGGGTTTAGGGTTAGGGTTTAGGGTTTGGAAAATTCTCTTCAATTTGTCTAATTAGTCTTACTATAATTCTGTATTTATAGACTGATTTTGTAGTATTAACTAGCTACTAGCATTGAAGGACAGGTTAGTTGTAGTCTATGGAAGACGCAATTAAGTCGGACTTCATTAGTGTTGGAGATGGCTCTTATCTTCTCCTACGTTGGTTTCTGGACTAACATGACTTTAAGATAGAGACGACTGTTGGTGGTGGGCGAGTTCAGGTCCTGGGCGATCGCGGGTTGGGGCGTGGTCTTCTAGCTTGGTGTTGTTGAGCGCAATTTGGTAGAATGGGGCGACTGCGGGTGGGGGGTGAGTTCAGATCCTAGGCGACCGCGGGTGGGGGTTGGATTTCTGGCTTGGTGTTGTTGAGCCCAATTTGGTGGATTGGGGTGCGAGTGCGGGTGGGGGGCCAGTTCAAGTCCTAGGCGACCTCGGGTGGGGGCGACTTCAAGTCCTAGTGGTTGTGGAGGGCAGTTTGGTGGAATGGGGGGCAACTTTGGATGGGGGGTGAGTTTAGGTTCTGGGCGACCGTTGGTGGGGGCGACTTCAGGTCCTAGTGGTTGGAGCCCAATTTGGTGGATTGGGAGGCGACTGCGGGTTGGGGCGTGGTCTTTTGTTTTGATGGTGTGGAGACCAATTTGGTGGAATGGGGGGCGACCGCGGGTGGGGGCATGCCTTCCAATCCAAAGAAGTTTTAATAAATATAACGAGTTCAACTTTTAACATCCAAGAACAAGTCACTTCATTAGGACCTTGGGGTCTTCAAGGCATCTTCGGGTGATGCATGGAAGTTATTGGCTTCCTGGAAGTCATTGTTCTTGTGGAGGTCTCTGGTTCGATTCCCAATGAGATCAATTTGGTTTGGTTCTTGTAGCCAACCGACAAAAAAACCAAAAAAAACGTCAAGCTAATTCCCTGTGGTATGTGGGAGGGAAGGTGATTTGATTCTCCAGGTCTAGGGGATGGTCCATGAGAGTTATAAGAAATCAGTATTGAGTTTAGGACATAGATGTGTGTGGTGCAACCTTGCACCTCATACATCTCCGTTCTAAATTCAATACTGACTATCTAAACCTTCATAGTACATCTCCGAAATCTTGGGAATCAAATGATGTTTCCTGCTCACTTATCGGAGTGATCAAACTTGACGTTTTGTCTCTTTGGAGAGAGATTATTTTTTGTATACAAAAGTTGAAGTAAACCTTGGATAGCTTTTACAAGAACATATTGAATGTCCTCTATAGAATACTTAGCCAAAGAAATCGTACATTGTATAAGGATTTGCATGTGACGGTTCTTCATCTTTAAACGATGGGGTGGCTAATTTTGAGTCCATAAATGATAGAAACTCTCTATATAGGATAGAAGAGCATCTCATCATCTTGTAAATTTTGTAGTGTAAGAAGGGGTGGTCCTCCTTGGAAAGTTTACTTCCAAAGACCGCATCTATAATTTGTAACTTAACAATTTACAACGTCTAAGAAAGATGATTTCGAAGGTGTCCCACTTGTCCATTTAGAAATTTCTTGTATCTTGTGGGTGACCAATTTTGAAGGATTGGCATGCAAAAAAAAGAAATGATAGCATTCAAACACCCTTGATGGTTTGAACAATGTCTTCATAAAGGACAACAATCTTTTGACTTGATGTGCATATGCTTCATTTGTTGTTCATTTCAATGTGCTCTCCAACATGTATGTTTGCATTTATGACCTCTTCCACCCCAAAAGGGTTTAGGGTTGTGTAAAAAAGCCGAATTCATGTTCTATATAGAGCAAACTTGAAGAAATTAGAAAAAGACTTTGGACACTTCTAAAGTAACCTCTATAATATTATTATGCAATGGTAGAATGTAAGTATTTCAAGTTCTCCCTTTTTGTTTCAATAGAAGTCAATCATGTCCCGTACTTTTATATTTCTGATTCCCTTTTTCCGTTTTGGCCCATTCCTTTTTTTTCTTTGTGAACATTGTAGACATATATTTGGAACCATAAAGAAAGAACTCAAAATCTAATTCCACATTCTAGACCATATCATAGTGGTCTTATGATTTTATTTGAAAGCAAGCAAAATAGAAGTGGGAAGTTGTAATGCCAATGTTTCTACCCCATATGAAGGTTTCTTTTAGCTATTATTTAGGATGGTCCATCGTTTTTGGACCCATGGTCGCCTCCACACCAACAATCGCCTCCATTCGCGAGCACCTCTGAAACCCGCAGTCGCCCCCTCCCATAGTCGCTTGCATACCCACGGTCGCCCCATACTCGTGGTCACCCATTTCGCATGCGCCAGACCCGCAAGTGCCCCAAGGCGACCTCGGGTACTTAAGTAGTTGCCCAAACCCGTGGTTGCCATTCTTGGTCTTGCACATTGGCTTTCATCCACCTTGAAGTGGCTAAATGCGTGCTCGTGGGCCAAGGTGATTCCAGAAGGGGAAGTTTTTGCCTATTTTTCTCTCCAAGTTCAAGTCAAGAACGCCTCATTTTTCAAAAGAGGACCATGTCTACTTCAAAGGAAGGAAGTAGTACAGGTCGGATATCGGCTTGGGACAAGGACCTTGATAATCCTACAGCATTTGTTGTAGATATAACTACCAAGGAGGTAATTGGGGGTGCCGGACCATCCAAGACAAAGAAGTCCAAGACAGCACACGATAAGGACCCTACCTATCCTCTAGCACGATATACGACCTATGCACATGAGGCTTGTCTCCAATGGTATGAGGAAAAAAGTGTACAATATTTGGAGAGGAAATACTTGAGAAATAAAGAGGCAGGCATCCAATCCTTGAAGGATGAGTTGGAGGAATTTATTACAAGGAAATGCAAGGAATCTTCGGACTATGCAGATGTGGATGAAGTGTATTTCAACCAATGGCAAACGTGGATTGGCAATTGCCTACAAACTGGTATATTCAACACCAAGAAGTTGATGCTTGAGTTGCAACCTATCATGCTTGGATTTGGAGAAACAGATAGGGCCTAGGAGTTCTGTGAGAAGATGGATTGGTAGCAAATTGCAACAAAAAGATTGTCAAGGTCTGAAGCTAGGGGTATGGGATGGCAAACAGATGCATTGAAGGCTGCATTTACAAGAGATAGTGGTTCGTGTATCATGTGGGTCTACTCAGAGGCCAAGGTGGTCCCACTTACTAGATTTGACTGTCAAGGAGGATATGCAAAGGTGTGCAAGGTATGCATTGAAGGGATGTCCACGATCCTAGCACATGTACATTTTGCGGGGAAATTGTCAAAGCAAAGGAACAAACACGATGCGAGGGTGGAACGGTTAGTGGAGGCTTTGGTATGCCTGTTGAATCATCCGGCCATTATTAAATTCCTAGCTGTCCATGACCAAACAATGGAAGCATACACTTTGGGGTGGAATGGTGGTAATTTCAAAGAGTTGCTTCATTTGAATGAGAAGGTGGTGCCGCATGCGGAATGGCATGAAATCAAGTTGGTCAAGTAACTTACAGGCCAACAACAAAAAGAAATTAGCCTCTTTCGAAGACACAAGGCGAAGTTGGCATGGGCCCTGGTTTATGTGACAAGTCTCGTGCACAATGCAGGGGTGCTACACAATGACTTGTCACCTGTGAACATATTGTTGCATTATCCCCCCTTCTTAGACGAAGAGATCAACATTGGGATTTGTGATTGGGGAATTGCAAGTCGTATTCAAGAAGGAGCTCCCTTGCATTTTGGATATGAAAAACAAGAAAAACTTGATGCTGAGAGGATGGGCTGTTGGTGGGCAGCTCCAGAGTTGTTTTATTTGATTGGGCCAAAGGGTTCAGATACGAGTCTAGATGTGATGAAAGCGACCTACAAATATTCGGTGAAGTTCGACTCTTATTCGATTGGAAAGTTGACCCAACGCATGAACATAGAACACATGGTTGAATACGGCAAGGACTTATTTAGAAATCATGAGTCATCAAGGCACTTTGCCATGAAGTTACGTGAACTAGCTGATCATCATGTTAACAAAAGACCAACATGTGCGCAAGTGGTGGACCTCCTCATGGGTAAACCATGGTGCTCACCCTGAGGCAACTGCGGGTCCAACTTTGAGCCCAAACCCGCAGTCTCCCGTCTTTCCCTTTTGCGCCTTGTCTTTTATCCACCTGGAAGTGGCTAATTGCAGGCTTGAGAGGGGAGGTGGGTGTTGTGAGGAGGATATTCTATGTCTCCTCATGTCACTTTCATCCATTGATTGTAAATCACGCCGAATTGTTTGAAACTTGATTGTGATTGTAAATGTTGATGTTGATGTATTTGTAAATGTGAATTACCACGAGGTAATAGATTTAAGTTTGTACAACAAGGTTTTAGGCTTGGTATATTTGGCATAGTATCCGAGTACAATTGATCGTATAGATTGAGCACTATGGAGAATGAGCCCCCACCATTGATGCCTACCACAATCAAACGCCTTACACGACAAGAGATGAAGCTCATCCATGACAAGGGTCGGAAATGGTGCGGTAAAATTCACAAGAAGCATATGGCCATTTTGATCCATCCAAAGATTAAGGCATTTAAAGGTTGGAGAAATGAACCTAAGCCTTGGAGTTACAAAACGGTTTGCAAATACGTGGATTGGTGCCACATCAACAAATTATTTCCTGTGTGTCGGCACAAAGAACATCTGAAGCAAAACAAAGTAAATCTTGCATACTTGAAGGATGAGGGCTTCATACTTAGATGTTGTGAGGTGTGGAAGCACTTGTATTTGGAGGACTCAACTTACCGAAATGACAATTTTTGTTTCTTTCTTGTGAGAATGGTGTATGTTGAATATGTGTTGAAGAAGGAGGTGGATTGGTCAACATTGAAGGAGGTCCCTATTGCGATCATTCCGGAGATTGCAAAAATTTTACCACCAGATGAACTTGTGGATGTAAAGAAGATGTTATCCAAGGTGAAGCGTGGGAAGTCATTTGTTTGCGATGAAAGTGTGGTTTGGTCAGAGACTTCTAGCTCTGATCAATACACCCATGAATACGATGGATATTCTTTCCACAGCGATGAGGAGGAGGTTTCCATACAAGAATTTAGGCCGGCTGTGGATGTGGGAGTCGACCAAAGTGGACAATCAGCTCAAGAGCCCATCCTGATACAAGATACAGATGAAGAAGGTATGGATGATGGGGTGGCTAGGAAAGTGGACCCCGTTTTGCGAGAGGGTGACAAGAGTGGCGGAGGAAGCAATTCAAAAAATGAAGAGGCAATGTTGCTTGCCAAAATAGAAAGTGCAAAATTAGCATTGCGTGCAAAGAACGAGCAATTGAAAACTTTGAACGAGCAAGAAATGAATCCCACTTTCGTAGAGGTGTTGAAGCAATGGTTGAAGGCCATAACAAACGTCATCGAAGAGAATGACAAGGGCTTCCATTCCTTCAAAAGAAATCGCCATTTTTATTTGAAGGAAATGAAGAGTGGGAAGGTGCATAAAATGGACCATTATTTGATATGGGAATCAAAACTCGAAACCCTTGTCTACAAACGTCAATAGGCACAGAATGAAAGACGAAGCCTAGAACTTCACATAATGGAGAAGAAAAAAGAATATTATGAGGCCGCCGTCCAACACGTTCCAAAAGTAGAGCTTTTGGCTTCTTCCTCAACATATGGTAGTGTTGCTAGAGAAGTAGCATTGCTTGAGAAGTTGGTGAAGTTCCATGAGCAAAGATTACCATTGATGGTATCGGAGTTGAAAGCTCTGAGGGCAGAAAGTCGTTTTTTTTTCGGATTGGTATAAGTGGAATAGAGCTAGCATAGGGAAGTCTGATGCAAAATTACAACAAATGGGTCCAGAGCCCATTTTGAAGGACTACCTCAACACAAAATAAAATACCTAGGAATACAATGAGTATAAATACTTTCACCACGATTATTTTGTATTTTGCCTATCATGGTGTCATAAAGAAATGCAATGTTTTGAGATAAAACAATGTATATGGTGTCTTGAAGCAATGTCTGTACTAGAATAGTTAAATTGGTGTGGGCACACTAGTGGTGTGCATGGAAGGGAGAAAATGCCACACCATTTTTGGATCTTACAACTTTTCTATATGGATAAATATGTCTTTCTCATGTTTTGGGAGAAGGTGATGGTATGATGAATGGAATGGGATTCTCGCACATAATTACAATCAAATAGGAACATGGGATTGATGGGAAGTTCTTGATTCTTGACCGTTAAAGTTGACATAGTATTTTGTGAGAATGTCCTCGTGAAATCTACAATACAACTTGTATTTATGATTTTCATATGAATAGTGGAGAACGAAAAACCGATTATGCCCAAAATACCATATTAATCGAGGAAATTTATTGGGCTAATTTGTCTTGGGTGATTTGCTTCATTGTTCCTCCTTATATATAGGATTTTTTAGAATTCTAGCTTTAGCGTAATTTGAAGAAAATTACAATGGATATTGAGGAATTAGGTAGGTTTTATATGTAAGTTGGCCTACTCATGTTTTTTATGAATCAAAATTTTGACCTCCAAAGACAGGGTGAACCATTTGAAGGTATGGTACTGTAAAGTCAATAAGTTAACATCCACGAAAAGGGGCATGTTGTATTTGAACCCCTTTTATTCCTTCTTTGGCCAAGTATCTTGAAAGCTTAGAGGAAAAGCTTCCTATAATTAGAACCTCACGATTTTAAAGAATATGAAAGGAAATATCCAATTGGACAATGATGCTCCACTCTAGTGAGTAGTGACCTAGTTTTCTTCTCAATGCAAGTGAAATTAATTTGAAAAGTTAAACTTTAAGAGCTTTGTTGATTTGATTCATACAAACTATGTTTGGAAGAATTGGAAAAGATCATTCTCGATGTGATTTCAGAAATTGGTACTTTGGTAGAGAGGAAAAAAAAGTAGTAGTAAATAAAAATCAATGCCATATGGAATTGCCGTACATAGGTATGCTAGGAAGTTGTAGAAGTGGAATGAAAGAAGCAAACCCTAAACCACTCCATTGTACTTGCCAAAACAACTAGAAACATAGTGTAATTAAAACCTAACCCTTACTTGTCATCTATTATGATGGGAAGTAAGGCTAAATTGCATGATTCCTACAAATGTCTAGTCAATTACATTTGGGTTGTTTTGAGAGTCACTTCCTTCACCTTCTTCGCAGGTCGATGCTTCCCTAACCCCTAGCTTTCACTTTGCACGGGTTTGTGAAGCTGGTCCTTCTGCCTTCAAAATTGATTGCAACATGTTGGAGTCCTGTAGAGCTTGGAGGGTCCTTGTTGCTTGCGGAGAATGTGCTTCCAACAAGTAGTCAAGTGCTTGACTTTGGTAATATGGTCCGTATGTAGAGTGTAGGTAAGCCATACTAGTCAAGTCTTCTAGGGAGGCACTATCATCTTGATTAGCCACCCTTTCTCCTTCTAAATTCCAATGGTGTCGTTGTGGATGAGGACCCCACTTGAAGGTTGAGGAGGTCTTGTCCCAATATCCACCAGGCATTGGAAGAAGAATGCCCTCCTCCCTTCGTTTTGTGGGCCCTTTTCCATGAGCCTCGATGCAACTCTGGCAATTTTGTCTGGGTCTGTTTTCCAATTCAATTGCGAGCTAGCAGGTCCTTTTTCTTGATCATGTTGTCCTTTTCACCAACTCCAAACCAAATCTCGGCCCCACAAGGTTGTGTCAGCCGTAGTATCACGTGTGTGTTCCCAAGAAGGAGGCATGTAGGTCGTCAAGTTGAACATGGTATACAAGTGATCGTGGAATGGTGCTGAACAAATCACACAACGTCATCTAATCAAGCATTGCGTGATGAGACATTGGGGGTGGTATACATGTGCACAAGATCCTAGTGCCCAACCCCCTTCGGGGCCAAATTGTTCAAGACATATGGGGCATTTGGTATGGTCCAAAACAAAAGGTGCAGACTTGGGCCACAGTAGTATTCGTTTCTTCTCTTCTATGTGGCTAAACATTTGGTTTTCGTGGTCCCAACCATTTTTGCTCCAATCTATGACCTCCTTTTGTGGCAATTCCACCATGCACATGTTATTGGGAAACATGTCCTCCAACAATGCCCATGACGTCAGTCCATTCTCACGTTTAGGAGCATTTGCAACAAAGTTTCTAGAAACTTTCTCTAGCTCCTTCGCAACTTGTTGGGATCTATCCACGGAGAGAATGCAGGCGACTTTCCAATGATAGTATGTGGTAGTCAACTCAGCCAACTTTCTTTGAAGCATCTTATTTTCTTCTTGAAGTCCATGGTCTTTCTCCAATTGAATAATTGATGGAACCACAGGAAACGAAAGAGAGTCTTGGGTCCCATTGAATTCAATTGTGTCATTGGTAGTATATCTTGTGACAATAGTAGGAAGTGTATTCGAAATGATGGGGGAGCGTCTAATGCGCTTGGCAAGAGGAGAACGCTGAAGGATATGGTTGGTAAGGTCCCCCACAACCTTGTCCACATTTTGGAGGTTCTGCTTAACAAAGGCGTCATCCATATCCGACAAAGTGAAAGTGTCATGGTCTTTCTCACGGAGGCGTTGCAGTTCTGTAGTTTGTTGAGAGATGAGTGTACTTTTTTGTTCACACTCACATCGCCATTTCCTCATTTCATTCTGTAGTGAAGAAATCTCAATATCTTTGGTCTTGAGGAGGTCCAGAGCTTTTGCCAAAGTCATAATGTCGTGGCTTGAGCCCATTGTTGATGGAGAAATGGGAACACAGTTAGTTTCTTCCATAGCCATGTCCTCATCGGGCCCAAAGTCGAAGACGTCATTTGTGTGCTGTGTTGGCAGCGATGCGTTAGGAACTATAGTTGGAATCGATGCGGGTCCCACTCGTGTTGTTGAACGTCATATTCTAGATGGTTGCCTTGGTCGTTGTCCTATGGATGTCGCAGGTCCTTCTACAATTTCATTTTGAACCTCACTAGGGCAAATAGATTGCTCCACGATTCGTATGACCCTATGGACGCGCGTACCATTAGAGTCATCATCTTCTTCAAACTCCTCAGTGTCAACCTTAGTGGCAGGGGTTTGCATTTTGTATGCACTTCGAATAGGACCAAGTCCCCCCTCAGGAAAGGCTAGAACTCCTTTTGGGATGAAACCACTCTCCGGACGAGTGACATATATACTTACCTTGATTGTGCTCCAATCAACCTCTTTGTTTAGAGCGACCTTAGCATATGCTCCTCTAGCAAGGAAGAGGGGACCTCGTTCCTATCTACAAAGGCGGTTTTGTAGAGGACTTGCCACAATTCAATGCATCTTTGAAGGAATGTTGGATTCTCATAGTACTTCAAGTTGGCCTTATTGGTGTGCCGATTATAATGATGACGCCATAAAGGAAAGAACTTGCCGATGTGGCACCACTCAATGTAGTCTTCGCAGGTTTGTATTGTCCAAGGCTTTGGTTCTTCATTCCAACGCTTAAAAGCAAGGTGGGCTTCACTATTGAGCATGTGCAATCGCTTCCGATGAATAGTGCCCCTACGCTTGCAATGTTTGTCTTTGGCAGCCTTCCGTAATGCCCCGGCGGTCTGTGCAGCAACGGAGATAGGCAATGCCTTGGCATTGTTAACTCCAGTGGCCATCAATGATTGTCATGTCTAAGGCTCAAAAAACTCATTTGGGAGTTTAGGTAGTCCACAACTAGTAAGGTAAGAAGGGTGGATGAATGTAATAAATAATAAATAGTCAAGGTTCATGCATTTAGCCACTAAAGGATACAAGACAAGAAGCCTCAATGAAAGGTGCCCAAAAGGTCTTGGGCAAGTGGATAAATAGGTGGGGCAAGTGCGGGGGAGAGTTGGTCATGGGGCGGGTGCAGGTGGGCGACCACCGGTTGAACCCGCGGTCTCCAGGGGGCGCGCACGGATCTTGGGGAGTGACTACGGGTCTAGTAGGGCGCATTCGGGTCCGAGGAGGCGACTGCGGGTCGAGGGGCGCATGTGGGTCCTGGACGGGGCGACTGCAGGTTCAAGGACGCGTGCGGGTCTTTTAGGGGGCGACTACAGTTTCAGGGGCGTGTGCAGGTCCTCTGGAGGGCGACTGTAGGTCTTTGGGGGTGCGTGCAGGTGCCCTGGGAGGCAACTGCGGGTAATTGTGGGGCGTTACTTCTCTTTGGATTCTCACTTCGTGTCTTTGCTTCGCAGCTTGCCACGTACTCGATACCCGCGGTCGCCCACCAGCCTAAACCCAAAGTCGCCCTAACCGTGGTCGCCTACACCCATGGTCGCCCAAACCCGAGGTCGCCCACACCCGCATACGCCCCTTTAGGATGCTACATGGAAGACACGTATCTGCCACATGGCATCCAGGTGGCCTCACGGGTAGGGTGAATTTTTTTTTAAAAGTCAAAGGTAAGTTTGACTCTATTAGACGGACAAGAGGGTCTACTTGATGTGTTGGACGTCGTGTTCGTCGAGTTGTCGAACTATCTGCTAGAACAACCCTGATTGCAAGATATTAGCATTTGAATTTAGAAAAATCCTTTTGGAGGGCCTACTCTTCACAAGGTCACATCTATATAAAAAAATGTCTAAAATGTTGGTGCTTCTTCAAATTCTTTTTTCAAGGCAAGTTGGCTACATACTTGAAAAAATTCAGATCATTTGGAATTGTACTATATATAGGAAAAAAATAGCACTAGAAGAAAACTACATTGTAGTGAACAAACGTGAGCCTACATTTTTTGAAAATTGCATTGTTGTTAACACAATTTACAAAAAATGTGGGCTAGCGTTTGTTCACTATAATGCAATTTTCTTTTAGTGTAGTGAGTAGAAAGTAGAGAATAATTCAAAACACTAAATTGTTAAGAATTAGGTCATGGAATTGAAAAACACCAATCCAATGGTTGTAATGTTGTAAGTAACACTCTATAGTCAATGTTTTTATTTTTTTCAAAAAGATTGAAAATTGAGATAAATAAACGACTTCAAAGTTTATCTTAGAGTAGAAAGTTCATAACTACCTACAAACTAGAACTCCCTATAACTTTTAACTCATTGATCATAATGGAATGATTCACAGAATTTCTTGAATACACAAATCTAGAAAACCAATTTCAAATTTTTATTTCTGAAAAAAGTGACTTTTTAAGAATTTTTTTAATTTGCCCAAGCTACCCATCATGCAATGAAAATGACATATCATGCAATAACTTTTGAATCATGTAGTCAAAAGTTGTGAAAATTGTTGCACCTTAAAGCCACTCCTTGGGCACATGTTTTGTGAAAATTTCAGCAAAAGAAATTAAAAATTCCATTTGTAGTGGGCTGCCCCAAATTGCTATGTTGCTAAAAAATAAAGTTTGGGCATTGAGGGGTTAAATAAACATGATACAATCCAATACCTCAAACCTCATTTGACACTTCCAAAGTTAATTGGAAGAAAAAAAATTGTGACTTCTTTCAAGAGTCTATTAACTCCCAGTCCAATATATTCAAATTGTCATTAATCAAGTTTCACAATAATCTTGCCTCTAATGTTCCTCATATCCTTCTATATAACAAATAGTTGGTCCCAACTCAAGTTAAGAGCATTTGGACCTCACAAATATGACCCTCACTAGCTAATCTAATGTCTTGATACTCAATGATTGAAGTCCTCTTAAGATTTTTTATAAGATTTTGCATACCAAACTTCCACCTAGAGTACTAAGATTCAAGTTTGTGAGAGGTATCCAAGACATTTTCAACAAGTTTTTCTCCTTTTTTAGGATACTATTATTTTTTCCATTGTTCATAATTTCTTGAAGGATTTATTTGATAAATTTTCAAGTGTTTGTAGACATTCATAGTATTAGGAAAGGGCCAAATGCATGTCAATTTTATGAGATGCAAATGAGATTTACATTGAATATTGCATAATGTGAATGCATGTAAAACTAATTTGTAAAACTATTAGGAAGTAATATACCTCTAGAGTCTAGACATGTGTCCATCACAAGTCATAATGTAGCTTCCTAGCAATTTGGGTAGTATTTTTGCTTAATAATTAATGAAAGAGCAAAAAATAGTTAGGAAGTCCAAAATCAATATATCAAAATCAAATAAATTTAAAATATAATTAAAATACGTTAGGCATTCATCCAAGTTGTTCTTTCAATATTTGGATAGTTTTTACAATTTCACCAAGTAAGGTAATCACATTTATGTAAACTCTTATCTTAACCTCCCAAACCAAAATTCTCTACCTTGTGTGTCACAATTTCGATAATTGTCAAGGTTTGTTGTATTGTTTGTAAGTAATTGTGCTTTAGAATTGTCAATATGACAAGGCAAAAACTTTGCATTGTATGTTTACAATTATTGACAAAGAAGAGATGGAAGATTGTGTGGAGTGAGTTGAATTTCTATGAATTATCCAATCTCTTAATCTATAAATATTTTTTGGAGACAAACTCACTCAATAATTTTCCAAAAATTTAGGCACTCTTTTAATTATTTATTTTCTTATAAAGTTGGTAGAAAGCTATGGTAGCACTTTGCATGCAATATTGAATTTTGCATAGCCAATGATAAAAATGGCAACATATGTGAATCAATGCACAATATGTTGTATTTATTGAGTACAAAGAAAATTAAGTATACTATGTAATTGTGCTTTTGAAAAAGTTGAATTGGGTACATACTTTATAGCCACCTAGTAATGCCACCTTTGTTTTGGAAAAGCATATGTGACTTATACCCATTAAATATAATGTTTAGCATACTTCTTTAGACTTGGTGCAATTGCCACTTTCATCAATTGCTTGCTAAATTGAGTATTGTTTGTTGTGTATTGACTATGGCTTTTAATGGGTTTGTGTTATTAAGTCACTAATTACTTTGCAACTTATGTGATATGCATTCATTAGCTATAGACTATAAAACATTGTATAGAATATTCCATCTAAATTGTAGAGTGATTCTAAGAAACTCTTGTCCTATTTTCTAACCTTCATCACTAGCTTTGATATTATTGGTCTTTTTAGTGAAACTTGTTACAATGCAACATAACCCAAAATGTTTCACACTTTCATCAAGGTGCAATTGTCCAAGGTTTCATTGATAAAATGTTGAATGTTGAAGAAAAATAATTAAATGAAAAATTGTGTGGATGAAATCATGATGGATGAAATTGTGACACAGTTTGCATTTAATATCCCCCCTCCATCCCAAAATAATCTTCCTATTGAACAAAGTTTCTTGTCCCAAAATGATCTTCTTGGTATGGCATGGAAAGAGGGCTCACACTTTTAGAGAATGTTGTGAGTGTTTTAAACTCCACCCTTCGAATTAAAACGTGCACACGGGTTCTAATGGCTGGTTAAATCAATTCTTTAGGGTGTTCTTAATCTAAGTTCAATTCGCGCCTTCCAAGCAATGGACACTTTGTTTTTAAATATCCAAATTGAACTTAAATCATTTAAATCCTAATTCTAAACTATGGTTAACTAAATCAAATAACTAATCAAAAGATAAATCCAAACTAACATCAATCTAACCTACTTTATAGAATGTAATTTGCCCTTTCCAAAATGGTAAAGCAAGTTAAATTCTGACTTTCCTAATAAAAGAAATGAATGGATGAAATATTGATCCTAAACTACATCACAACTTTCATCCACAAATTAAAAATAGTAAAACTACTCGAAATAAATCTTAATTTTAGGGTTAAGTTTTTAGTTATGTTAGTTACCTAATTCTAAGACTAAACCTAATTTGACTACTAATTAAAGAATTTCATCCAAATTGAAATCAAACTTCATCCAACCTTTTCTCACTTAAAATTAAAGTATTTTTTAAATGAAAAGAGGTTCTGGAATCTTCAAAAGATTCCCTAATTGATTCCTAATTTAAATGATTCCTTAAAGATTCTTTAGAAATTCTTTTTAATTATCTTCTAATCTATTGTAAACTAAATTCTCTATTCTAAAATTAGTATTTTTAGGGTTTTATAAAAATTCAGAAATTACCTTTCCAACAAGGTAAAACACTGAAAATTAATTCTTAAAAAATTATTAATGAATGAAATTTGTTTTAAAAGGTCTAACGGGTTAAATTTCATTCATTAATTATTTCTTAGTCTAAACGAATAATTTTAATTTTAAAGGTTAATTTTCTTTTCTAATTTTCCTAAAGGTCTCAATGGTTTATTTTGTCAAGTGGGATTTTAATCAAATTGGAATTTAAAAGAAATGAACTATAAGGAATTTAATGTACCTTTCCTATGAAGTGATCAATCGTACCGTCCTCGAGAATTACGAGGTGAATGGTTTCGTAGTATCCCGCTCCATCCTCCATTTCGCTAATTCATCACGCCATTTGAAATTAAACCTCGTTCGATGTTGTCTTTTAATTTCAATTTTTCTTTTCCTACTAATGGTTATGGGATTTTATTAATTTTGGTTGTATTTAAAATAATTAGAAATTATTTTAATACCTCAAAACCTTTTAAATCCACTAAATCAAATCAAATCTAATAAATCCTAATTATTTCGTAATTTCCTAATCTTTCAAAAGATATTAGTTGGCATTTTGTCTTTATCCATTTGTCTTATTAAGCCTAACAAAACAAAACCTAACCAAAACCTAGCCTTCTAATTCCTAAAAGAATCCTAATCAATGACTAACCAACAACTTAGTGAATAGTAATTAGAATAAAATCAAATTCAAACGATTCTCACCTCATTAATTATCTAGATTCCTTTTCTTCTTCTTCTTCCTTTCGTCTCTAACCTTTCATTTCAACTTCTTCAACTCTCATTGTTTTTTGGTGTTTGAAGCGTTTGAAGGAGAGTGTTATGAGTTGTAGATGTTCCTATGAGTACTCACTAATTATTGAGAGTGTTAGCTTTTTTTTCAAAATTTCCAAACATTCAAGAACCTTACCTTAAATTTTAATTTGATTCGGTATCTCAGACTTTCCAACTCCCAATCGCTCCCAGCAGTTCTTCAGAGCAGTTGCTGGACTCCCGGTCGCTCAGTTGCCTTGCTTCTGGTTGCTCTGGCTTCCCTGCACAGCCCCTCCTGCTCACTTGTCCGCTGCCACCACCTGTCTGGCTACCGCTCGCTCCCCGAGTCTCCGTCAACACCCCTGTCGTACCTCGCTGGTCTCTGTCACCACTCACTGGCCTTACTCCCGGTCAGGTTGCTCGCCACGTGGCACAACGTGATTGGCTGTGAAACCCAACCCCGTCCCGTCTCCGTTCAACCGAGTCTTTCTCCGTTCATTCAGTCTGTCTTCGCCCTTTTGATTGTTGGTCCTCCTGATTAACTCTCAGGTTTGCTGGTTTAATGGTACCGACTCTGGTGTACTAGTTTATAACTCATTCTTGATCATTGGTTTTGGGAAACTTTTACTGATGATGTTGATTTTCACTAATCTAATAAACTAATGGATTTTTGACTAATCTAATTTTCAGACTTAATTAACTCTAAGACTAATCAATTTTTTGGGGAATTTTGGGGACTTCTTAAATTCTAACTAACATTCTAATTTTTTGGGATTTTTGGGAAAAGGTTCAAACTAAACAACTAAATATTCTAAGCTAATTGAATTCTATTTTTAGGATAATTTTAATGACTCAAGGAAACTAATCTAACTCTTGGTTTTCTCTAACTACTACTAAGCAATTTTGTCTACTTTTCTCTAATCTTTTTCACGAAATCAAACGTTCCTAATTAGTACACCTGCAAAGCATTTTTCCAAACATGCAAATAAGGAAATTTTTCCAAGTGTTAATTTCAAATCTTTTAAAGCCAAAGCTTCGCCGTGCAGGGGCAACCCCAGGTATACACGGTATCAAAGATCAAATTTTAGTATTTTGAAAGTCAATCTTTAAAGGAGGTACACATGACAGTGTTTAAACCGAACTTTAAAGATTAATTCTCTAAAATTTCCAATTATCCAAGTTTAATCACTAAAGGAGGTACGCATGACAGCGTTTAAACCGAACTTTAGCAATTAAAGTCCCAATCTTCGTTATACAACGAATTTTGGGCAAGGGTTGGTTTAATAAACTTTTGTTAAAGTCAAGCTTCACCACCTTAAGTATATTAATACCAAATTCTGTTGTAATGAGCACAATTTGTTAGTATTCAAGAAATCTTAAACGAAATTAGAGTTTGGAGGTCTATCCCTTCCAAAACTCTCACAATTCAAAGAAAATGGAGGCTTAGCCTCAAGAACTTAAGGAAATCAAATAGAAATCACCTTGAAGGGACCCTCTTGTCCTTCAAAGTGTACAAATCAAGAATTAGAATGAAACTTGGGTCGTATCTCGACCTGGATCAGTGCTCCGACCACGCCGGTAGCACGAAAGCAAAGGTTAGATATAAGAATGAGGGTACCGACAACCTCAAGGGAAGGGCCTTTTATACTTGTCCCAGGCCCTCCCCGGTAAGTTGTCGGTGGAAAAACATTTACTTTTGATCCCGAGATATTTCCTAAACTACCCTAATGTAATTCCAAAATAATCTTTGTTTAATGGAAGAATTCTCTAGAACCCTCTCCATTTAGCTAATAAATCTTGGCTAAATCAAATCCAAGATCTTTTCCCAAAGATATTTTGAAAATAACCCTAATTAACCTAGATATTTTGCTAATTAACCCAAAGTATTTCGAAATTGTCTTTCTTTAAACAAAAGATGGATTGTTACGCAAGAAAAGAGGTATTACCCAAATCCAATCTTCAATTTTCCAAAAGATATTTGCGAAATTAACTTTGAATTACCGCTAATTACTTCTAAAAAGTCAAACCTACTGCTGGACCCCTCCTATCTTCTAGGGAACAACTCCAAATTGAAAAACAATTGCGCCATTGTGTTTATAAGACCCAAATTAGCCTAGAGGACCCCCAACCCCCTTCTTCCCAGCCCTTCGTAAGTGTAAAATCAACTTACGGTAACTCCAAAGAAAGGTGAAAACTCTAACTTTTGGAATTTGTTTCTTTTGAGGAAACTCTCTAGCTAGGGTTACTTAGAAGGTTAGTGGGAGTAAGAAAAGACCCCTTATTCATGTCATTTGGACACCGCCATCTCCTGGTACGCCGGTCAACCCGCCGTAAAGTCGTAAATTCTTCAAAAGTCCACTGTCGTTGCCGATTCTGGTACCTAGGAATGTCAGAATGTCTTCAAACTTTGTGGAATGCTTTATTAGCACACAACACACTATCTTAATTTTTAGTGGGATTTTGCCGCAACATGAGTAATTCCTAGGAATTTACAACCATGTTCAAAGGCAGTTGACTTCCCATGGAGTCATTGTAATTGTTTCAGGAAATTCCGAAACTTTTTGGGTAGCTTTTAGGAAACTCCCAAAACCAAAGTGCAACATTACATTTCACTTTGCACTATTAATAGGGAAGCTAAAATTAGCAATTCCTCTTTAATTTCCGCCCAAGGGGGAAATTATTCTTGTATCGGGGAATCTTGGAACAACCGGCTCCAATGTTGGCTCTTGGCATGCTTTTAGAGTAAAAGCACCTTTCTTCATACTCCGGTCGCTCTCCCATGACTTTATTTGCAGATTGGATAATTCTTCTATAAGTTATCTGCAAATAAGAACTTACCAATCCAAATTCTTTACGAATTGGATGGTGACCTATACTAGACTCTCTAGACCTAAAATAGACTTGGCCAGCTTGTCACATGCGATTGTAAGACTTAGTTTGACATGGACAACTACTAGGACTGGCTAACACTCAAATCCTTAGTTCTCTCGGAAACACTTAATCGACCTCTTAGACTCTCAACTAGGCATTAGAAGTATGAAATTTGAGTGTTTTATATACTCTATACTTCTAAGATAACCCCTCACTATATTGGTAGGGACTTCTACCAAATACCACTCAAACACTCTTTTTATGCATTTTTGCATACAATTATGCTAAAATACTAACTAAAACGAAAAAAAAGAAAACCCTGAGTTCCAAGTGCCAACTTGAGGGCTCACAAATGTTCAAAGCAATAAATTTCCTCGTAGCTTGTGAATTTCCATTTAGCCATTATTTACATATTATGTATAGTAGAATTTTAGACTAATGTGGGTGGATCGGGCTCTTGGTGACTCGTGAGTGGCTCTTGGGTAGCTCTTCATTCACTTGTGGATGGCTCTTGAGTGGCTCTAAGGCCATACAAATTCGGTGCCAATGAGGATAATTTGCTTGGGCCAAAGTGAGGCAACGATATGGACAAACTAGGAGGGCTAGAACAATCTAGAGCATCCCCATGGCTAGCGCATGAGAGAGGTGCAAAATTGAGTCATTTGGTGTGCTTCGCACATGCAGTCGGGCCGTGTGGTAGTCATGTTCTCCACTGCTAAACAGCAAATGCAGTACACCAAGGACAAGCACACTGCCCTAAGAGCCTGTTGCCATTAGGGACCTGGAGGTTTAGCTATTGGAAGGGGGGGTCTGGCTGGCTCATCGGAGGTTGGAGGTCTAGTGGCATTCCATTGCAATCACATGAGGCCAGACTAGACCCCCTTCCGAACGGAAAGTGCTCTAATAAGTTAAACCACAGCCTTAGTCTTGGTAACTTATGTGCTTCTGGAACCATGGCGAAACCTTTAGCACATTCATTAACCTTGTTTTTTGCTGTAAATAGGCCCTCCAGGAGCCCCCTTGAGCCCCTCCAGTTCTGTAAAAGTGAACTTCACGGACTAGAGCCTAGAGGTCTGGTCGGAGGTCCAACTCCGATCCCAAAGTTAATGGAGCTTGCCTAGAGGTCCTGGAATTGGAAGTCCAAGACCCCAATGGCAACCGGCTCTAACAACCAACATTCTAGATGGTAAATGATAAAAAATACAAATTGGAGTTTCTTGATGGCCAGTTGGAGTCAGTACCTTGAAACCAGGGTTAAAAGTGCAGTCAAACGCAATGTTGAGCCATTGGTGTCAAATTTGGCTGTGGCCGACCCTCGGCCCAATGTCCCAGGGGCATTTGGGGTTCTACCTCTTGTCCGCTCCAAATTTTTTCGAGCCCCACCCGTTGCAATTTTTCAGGGCCTTCCCACTCTAGCTTTTTCAAGCCCTACCCAGCCTTCTCCACCATCGCGACCTGGATGCGCCTGTCGCAGTGCGATTGCGTTGGAGGTGGCCGTACACTCTTCATTGCATTGAAATTTAGTCTTCTGTGTTTGGGGCCACGTACTGTTGGGCACAGTGAGTGGCTCATTTGGCCTAGATCATGCACTATCAAGAGAAGTGTGTGGCCATCTCCCTTTTGAGTGATTTGTTACATGAGAGTGAGATTTAGGGTTTTTTAAGCAAAAGAGTTTTAGGAGCTTTTACAAGTTCTTTTGTTTGTTGGGTTGGGTTCATGTAAATTTAAAGGTTTGGGGTTCTTTGATTATGAGATTTTGAGAGCTTGAGGTTCATAATTTTGAAAAGCATTGTGCTTTTGGAGAACATTTATAGAAATTTCTATGTGTTTAGTGTGCTACCTTGTTGTGTGATCTTAAGGTTTAGTTTATATCATCATGGCCCCCAAGAGGAAGAGGATTTGGAAACAAGATGAGAGAGCCAAGGAAGCAAGGAGGGCTAGAAAAGATAGAGAGAATGAGAAGAATGCAGAAGCAAATGCTAAGACAAGGATAGAAGAGAGTGTGCAATCAAAATTTGAGAGAGAAAGGGCAACAATACTTTATCCCACTCACATGAGTAAGGAAGTGGAATCTTGTCCTTTAGTAAAGGCTATGGAGAGGGGATTTCTCAAAGATTTGAGAATGTTTTGTATGAAGGACCACAAATTCTTGGTTCCATTCCTTGTGGATTCCACCAACTTACATGTTTCTTACATCAAACGTGGCTTACAAGAGTACTTTGATTCCATTGAAGGGGATGTGCAAGAAGAAGCAAAAGTGGAGAGAGGACAAAGCTATTTTGAAGGTACTGGCTACTTCATTTATTTGTGTTTTTATTTCTCTAATCAATTATGTATGTGAGTTTTGCTTATGCAATGTATTTGGTTCTTCATGTCAAATTGTGTAAGTCTCATTTTTTCTTTGTCACATACTTTCAATGTGTTTCACATTCAAATGACTTTGAATTATTTATTTATTTGTAATATCGAATTTTGTAGATGAGGATTGGAAACACTATGAGTATGCAAGGGCATCTCATCTCATAAACCTACTTCAAGCCAATGACTTCTACTATGGGAAGCTTTTGTGGGAAAATGAGAACCCATCGAAAGAAGAATGGAAGACTGTAGTCTAAATTCTAATCTCAATTTTAGCCAATTGCTGATTTTCTTGGTGTAGTTGCTCATTTAGTCAATTGGTAAGGTAATTTAGGTGCTTATTAGTATTAGTTACTGATTGGGATGGGAATTCAGATGAACCGGCATTTTTGGAACTTTCAGTTGACAATTGGTCGTTATTCTGGTTGGGAAGGTTAGGCTTATATGCCTTTGTTTACCGATTGGGAGTTCAGTTGACCTCGAGAGAAGCAGGGACTCCTTCCAAGAATTGGAAGTAAAACAATTGATTGTTTTTGTGTTTGTTTTGGATTTAATGAATATAGTGGAATGTTTGCAATTGTGAGTTCGTGCTGTGGTGTGTGTGTGTGATGTGTTCTTGTGTATTTAAATCAATTGTGTAAAATGCAAATGAGTGAATGTGTGTAAAGCCGATTGGAGAAGTTGAGACAGTGTTGTGACCTTGAATTGTATTTGTGTGTGAGTGAGAACGATTGGGAATTGTGTGTGATTGGAAGGGAAATGAAAATAGATTAAGCATGTATGTTGTGTATGTGAGGAAACCAATGGGAAGAAACTATGAGAATTTATAGTGAAATAAGAACGTGATGGAGTGAACAATTGGATTCAGAAATGATCTGAAATGAGGACAGAATCAATTGGAAAAATAAAACTGTGTGTTTGAGTGGAAGTGAAGATTTGAGTGAAAATCATTTGGAGAAAATCCAATGAGAAATTAATGGAAATTATGACAGTGTAATCGATTGGGAATTTTAATAATTTAATCACCCGATTGGAATTGTTTGTAGAGATGAGAGAATAATGGGATTGGTTTGTTGTGACAGTGTGTACCATCCCTATCGGATGATTGCAGTATCGATACCAATTGGGGAAATTAAGAGATGCTGTTCTAAAATAAATATATAATAGAGAATTAAAAAATTAAAAATTAATATAAATAGAAAAACAAAACAAATAAATAAAAATAAAATGAACAAAGAGGAGCGAAAAGAAAAGATAAAAAGATGTATTTATTGTCAAAAGATGGATGACTCCAAACTAAGATATTAAAACTAAGAGGAAGAGATAAAGAAAATAAATCAAGGAGCAATTGGAGTAAAGAAGGAAGAAATGCAAAACGTGGAGTCAAATCAAGGAAGAGAATAGATAAAAGAAAGACAATTGGATTATAGATAAGTGGTCCTAAAACTATGGTTATTAAAATGATGTATGGAATTAGTAATTCAAAAATCTTGCAATCGGATCTTTTAGGTGGTATAATTGTAGCTTCCGTGTTGATTTAAAACCTACCTCCTAGCGTTTGAACTTACGTTCCTTGGGTGATTTATTTTAATAGAAATAATTTTTGAAATAAATTCCATCTACAAAGACTAAGCGGATGGGAAAATGGAAACTTCTCCATCCTTTGAAGACCAAAGAAATGCAAGATCGTCTTCAAAAAAGAGCATTGGAGAATGTGATTATTGAAGAGGGAGGACCTTCAACAATGGAAGAGGGAGGTCCAAGTTCATCTACATCTAAAGGTATTGGAAAGGCTAAGCCCAAGCCCAAGTCCAAGTCCCAAGGCACATGCAAAGGCAAAGGCAAAGGGAAGAACTAAAGAGTTCATACTCATAATGATATGTTTTTATTAGTCTTTTTTAATTTGATGCATTATAATTTTACCTTTAATGTTTAGAGTTTGATTATTGTCTTACGTATAGTTGCATCATTTACATATGGTGCTTGAATTTATATAATTGTTTTAGGATTTTGTACATATAGAAATTTGTATGCTGCAATTCACTTACTTTTTCAATATATTGAGAAACTTCTATTTCAATATAAAAACATCAAATACATTGTCTTCTACTAATTGTCTACTTGCTTCAAGTAGATTTCATTTGTCTATCACAATTACGGCAAGATACTATTGTGTCACCTTTTTCTATCATAGTTCTTGTAAAGCATGCATTACAAATCACCTTTGCAATTCTTGGAAAAATAGTCCTCTTCCGTTTTGAAGTAGACACCAATTTGTGAGGTGGAGGTCTCAATATAGGTTGTATTGGACCTAAAATTGAGGTTGTGTCTTCTTCCATTATGGCCTTCTTCTTTGACGTCGTACCATGTCCCATCCTTGTACGTTGCACATTTTCTTAAATAGATGAAATAGAACCTTTTGATGGAAATGTAATTGGAGAAGGCCTAGCAAATGTAAAAGGCTCTATGATAGAATTCATGCATCCCTTCATAATATCAATCTTATACTTCAATTCCTCATCTCCATATTCTCCAATATTTGACTTCAATTTTTGAATCACATTCTCCATTTCACATAGAACTTGTGAGAAGTCTTCGCCCTTGCCATTGTCTGGTGTACACTCACTCACAAAATCATCGTTGTCGACTTCTTGAAATATAGGAAGAATTATAGGTTTGATTCTTGTACTTGAAGATAGACCTTCTTTATCATTTAAGTGCTCATAATATTTTTTCACTATCAACTGAACTACAAGAATGTGTTTATAAGTTGACACAAGAGAGGCACAATTAGAGAAATGAGTACTTAGGGACACAATGTACCTAGTATTAATAGAAGTTTTGCTTGAGATGCGGAATATCATTTGTTCTGCATCAAGAACCTCCAAAACATCTTAAGGAAAATTTTTGTACTTCCGAAATAGTCTCTCTACGCTTGCTAGACGATGTTGATGAGGTTTATCATTTGCTCTTTTTGAAAACCTCCCTGAATCACCCATAATATCCAAAAATGAAGGTGAAATTAGACACAATACTAATTATATTCGTATTTTGAAACATATAAAGTAAAGATGATCAATCACATTGAAAACACTTACTTATAGCTTGTACTTGTTTAAAGTGGCCTATAAAAGTAGGCCTTCCAGTACGACTTCCATCCGCAACACTTCCAATGATGGCAACAATTAAATCATGAACCAATCGGTTTACTCTCCCTTGAAGTAGAGTATACTTTATCCACTCCCAATGCCTCTCAATATGATTTGTAGTGTCCATGCCACCATATGAAAAAAGCCTTTCAAATTTTGGCCACATTGTCCTCCAAAGCATTGTACTATTCCCCCATCCAAATCTTATATATTCTTCCACCCCAAGAATGTGCTCAAAGTCCGTGTAGGATTTTCTCAAATTCTCTTCAAAATGATCTTCCCGTGGACAATTCAACAATACATGAAGGCTTTGCCAAACCTTATCTTTATTGGGTATAGGGACACGTGTTAGGAGATTCTCACTCCATGCCTTCATTACGTGAAACCAACATAATAACACTCTTCCTGCAACTTGTTCTTCTCCAAGTTTTCCATGTTTCCAACAATGACTATCATTGTTTACAACATGTTTTATAGCATTCAAGGATGTCTTGTGTTTATCTATAATGAATGCTGATGGTCTTATGTCTCCTATTTTCGAAAATACATGTGTCAATGCAAGTTGAATTGCTATTCCTTCATGACCCTCATCCTTATCTTTACTACATAACATATAAAAAATAGGCATAGCTTTACCATCTTGGTTTGGAACAACCGTGGCATATAGAGGTAAATCATATTGATTTGTTTTGAAAGTAGAATCAAATGCCCATAAATGACCTTTTGAAAACCGCTTGGCATTTGCTCTCATGAAGTTGTCTTGTAATACTACAACAAATGGTCTTCAATATGGATCTTCATGCTTTGGACAATACTCTTGGTAGAAAATAACTTTTCCTTGTTCCTCAAGCCTCAAAACTTCCACATTTGCAGCATCCCAATCGTCTATTCTCAAAGCATCTATGAAGAAAACAAAAAACATGCACAATCAAATTTCAAGTAATAATTACATATAAAAGTATGCAATGGAAATGAATAATGAAGAAGGAAATTACCATTCAATCTTATGAAGTAGGAAAGTTGCTCAACTTCCTTTGGAATAAGAAAGAATCTATATGTTGTCCGCTCCAAGTCTCCAACCATAGCTTGTATCTTGGTTTCCTCTCGAACAGATACCAATGCAATAGTAGATGTAGATACCATATGCTTCAAATTTTCCACCGCGTAGGAAATAACCAATGGATGTACAAGTAAAAACATTTTGTCAATTTCCGTACCTGGATGATGTCCACTATGTTTTGTATATACGAATATAACAACTTTTGTAGAGATGTTGGATTCCTTCGAGACTTTCTCTTCTTCAAGAGGCACCATAACTTTCATTTCGAACTCACAATGGCATTTCATAGACTTCCTCTCTCTTCTCAATGTTGAGATGGAAACATCTTCTTGTTTTTTTCTCTTCCTGCACCTTTTTTTTCCACCTCTATGGCAACGGTAATTTGTGACCCTATGATGCTTTGTTAGCATAGTGGAATAAATACGGTGTACTACAATGTGAGTCTTACATATGTCATCAAGTGTGTCATTAAGAAGCTCACAAGGAACTTTGTGAACCTTGTCCAAAAGTTGTGTTTCTTGACAACTTGAACAACATTTTATGCAATTCTCAATGTAAGATTGAGGAATACCTCCTATCCTTTGGTCTGTGCTCCACTTGCTTTGTATGGAAGAAATGGTAGCATGTAGTAATAAGTGTTTACCACTAGGATCCACATGAGAGTTGGACACTATAGATGACCAATTCTCAATAGGAGGAATTTCTCTTTGTTTTGTGTCGCCTAAAGGTGAAAGGCCAACTCCATCAATGGTTTTTATAAACTTCAAAGTCTTTTGAAGTTTCACCCATCGTTCTTGAGTGTGGATAATGTCATTGACATCTATAGATCGTCCATGGCTTGTAAGAAGCGGACGGAAATTTCCATCCACTTCACAAAAATCTCAAGAAAAGTAGGGAACGTCTCCCTCCATAAACAATCAACCATGAGATTCCTACTACCAATTGTGAATTGAACAAACTTTGGAGAAGATTCCACTGAAACATGATGAAAAGAAGGTTTTGAGGGCTCATCTAAAGAATACGGTAAGTCAGAAGTCGTGAAGTTTGAGTTCCATCCACCATGCCCTTAGAACATCTCCTCCATATCTTCATCAGAAGTAGAGTCAAATTCAAAATCTAACAAATGGAAATAGGCATCTTGAAAGGTCGGAGTAGAAATAGACCTATGACTTCCAACCGCTCCATGAAGTATGTCTTCCTCTCCTAGAGAAAACTCCAAATCATCTTCAAAATCAAAAAGATAGCAACATTCATCTTCCTTAAATTCATTGTCTTCTTCCATGAAACCCTAAACCCTAATTAGAAACTGTAGTAGACAATCATTTAAAATAAAATACTCAATACTATATACACGTAGCAATAGAGTTCATAACAAGCATCCTCAAACTCTTTACGTAAATCCTCTCTCCACAACCCTAAACACGTAACAATAGGGTTCATAACAAGCACCCTCAAACTCTTTATCTAAACCGTCTCTCCACAACCCTAAACACGTAGCAATAGGATTCATAACAAGCACCCTCAAACTCTTTATCTAAACCGTCTCTCCACAACCCTAAACACGTAGCAATAGAGTTCATAACAAGCACCCTCAAACTCTTTACCTAAACCCTCTCTCCACAACCCTAAACATATAGCAATAGGATTCATAACAAACACCCTCAAACTCTTTATCTAAACCCTCTCTCCACAACCCTAAACATGTAGCAATAGAATTCATAACAAACACCCTCAAACTCTTTTGAAAAACCTTCTTTCCACAACCCTAAACACATAGCCATAGAGTTCATAACAAGCATCCTTGAAGTGTTTATGAAATCTTCTTTCTACAACCCTAAAACTCTAAGCCAACAAATGGAAGTGCTCAAATGAAAATAAAGTGCCCTAATAGGGTTTTGGCTTCCTTTCATCTTCCTCTCTAAAGTTGGGAAGTTGAAAGGTATAAATAGATAATTTCATTATTAGTAAACTTTCTTGTATTCATTTACCATTGATAATGTATACCTATATAAAATGCATTATTATTTTTTTCATATAGATATTTGTATTGTGAATACGAGATCCTGAACATGGAAGACGTATTTGAAATTGAAATAAATTCCTCGGGGTTTCAATGATCATCCAAAATTTTCAAAATTTATACATGTATGATGAAGTGCAACATAGAAAACAACAATAGTATTTCATGTATTCTTAAGGGAGATATCTATCTTCATGAACCTACTATTGACCTAAAGCATTATTGGACAATGGAACTTTGGAAGGAAAATATGAAAATTCTTCATATAACTATTCATTAATGAAATATTTTTTATTTTTAAGAAGAATATTTTGGTTATAAGTTTTTGATGTAAATTCAAAATTCTTCTTATTCTAATTTTTTTGTTTTTTTCTTCATATTCACATTATTTTTGAAGGGCCATTTGAGGAGGTATAAAAAATATTTCTTCAAATGGAATCTACTTGTAAGATTTGAAAGTACCTAGGCCACATGACATTTAAATAGATGTCACAATTAGGTGTACTTGATTACCTTACAAATTTTAAGAAATCATATGCTCTATTGCTACAACATAGAAATATGGTGGTGGCCACACAAATTTCATAAAACCATATACTCTTTTGGTAAAATCATGGTGGGTGCCATACAAATTTTATCAAAGCATCGGCTCTCTTGGCATTGGGATGGTGGTAGCCATACACTGCACTCCGGAGTGTATGGCTCACTCTGCCAATGCCATGCAGTGCGGAGTGCAGTGTATGGCCACCACAACAAGCACAGCCAAGTTGCGATGGCGAAGAAGAGAGGGCGGGGCTTGAAAAAACTAGAGCAGGTGGGCCCTGAAAAATTGCAGCAGGCGAGGCTCGAAAAAATTTGGAGCAGGCAGGAGGCGGAACCCCAAATGCCCCTGGGACATCGGGCTGAGGGTGGCCGGCCATTCTTTGGCCCTCACCATGCTTGCCATGGGGCACTCATTTTGGCCGGCCACAACCAGTCACCAAGTTTGTGTCACTTGGAGAGGTGCCGTGGGGATGCTCTAAAGAAGATAAGAAAACCAAAGACAAAAAGAGGAAGTTGCAAAAACGATTGTTTAGGGGTGCTCTATGAAAATGGCCAAAAAATCCACTTTTCAAAGCAGAACCACTACATTTTGAAAACTTACTCAAAATTGATTTTTTGGGGGGATAGTAGGAGTGCATCACACTCTACTTACAACTTAAAACAGATTTTTAAAACTGTTCTTTCAACCTTAATCTAGAATATTTTTTCTAACTTGAAAATCAATTTGGTACGGAGGGAGTACGAGATTGGCAATACTATTAAATAATCATGATAATCCACTCGCAATCTAACACCGCCACTGGTATGAAAATTTAGCATGACAATGAAAATCGAACTCCGGTTATGAGATGCTCGACGGCTTGCGAGGATCAGCGGCGTAATCTGAGGCGTGCGGAGCTTCGAGCAACTACCTTCACATCTCATAACTTCCCTCGTGACCATTTTGTCAACCCCAATACACTGTACCTCCAGGAGGGAAAAATACAGAAGTGCGAAAACAGTGGGTCGATTCAAATATTTTAAGTGTACTTGTAATAAAACTCTTCCCATAAGAATCAGCCGCCAAGCTAGCTTTCGAAATTTTATATGCATCGATTCATGGAACAAGTACCATTTCACAATTTCAAATTTCACCATTGCAAACTACGATGTCAGACAAATACTAAGCACTATCAAGTTTCTTGATGATATGAGTTCAGTACCGACTCACGGACCAATTTTCTTGAGGTCCTTACGAGTCTGTTTGTTCGGGGTCTCATTGCATAGAGAGATTGAGACAAGACCAGCTCAACAGCAGGGTTGCTTACCTCTTGTCAAGGGTAGACTCTACTATGGCCTCTCAATACAAACGCTGGACGAAACGAGCAAATGTAGAGACGGCCATTGACATTCCAGCAGTCGGTACTTAATCTGAATGGGCGCAACAGGCCACCAACGTACTCTTGCATTCATAGAAAAGCGATTCCACACGCAGTGTAGTGAGCTCGATCTAGTTCTTGCACTAGCTAGTTAGCTAGTCCCACACCAGTGACCATTCCAAATTCTTCTTTCCTACAATTAACCAGGTACGTCATTCAACTGGCACTTGTTGCTACAAATCTGTTATTCAAATCATTCGAACGACTCCGTCCGCCAATCTCTTCCTAGCAAGCCGATTCTCTTCGAACAGCTGCACTAGTTCCGTATACATATCCCTAGTACGGGCGCTGTCCGATGTAGTTGCCAGGCGGATTGTAGCTGCAAATGATATACACGGACTTGTCCGCGCACTCCACGGTCGCACAACCCACGCTCTTCGTGTTCTTCCACACCACCTGAAACGAAATTGCATTACGATTTCAGTAAAATATGCGAAAGTTTTGTACAAATCTAGCCTGTCACTGTTCTAGTTAAAACCAAGGGAGAGCTGCTTGTGCCACTGGCTAATACCTGAGTGTAATGGCCACACATCTTCCCCGCTTGGCACTGGTTAGTCGAGTACTGGTAGTAGATCTGCTCCTGCACCCACATCGAGACAGCGTCCTTGGGCGTCCACGCCATCCCTGAACCCCAGAACAGATTCTCCCCGTATGGTCCCGACGAATGCTTCAGCGGAATGCACTTGCTCTTCTGCGAATTCGCGTAGTTGCGAGCGTAAGCTACGAGGTTAGTGTCCCACACCAACGCCGGGATGCCCAGCTTGCTGCGGGCATCGTTGTGCGGAGTCAGAAACGCTTGCGGGGTGTTCGCATCTGGCGACAGTGCCGCAGTTGCGAATTGCACCATCGTCGCTAGAATCACCACAAGCGTGAGCATTGCGAATCCCATCACGACAAGCTCCCGAACTTCGAATCCTGAAATGTGAATCCTGAAATCCGAAAGCTTCTGTGGTGAATGGTTTGCGAGATGGAAAGCTGGATGATTGAACTCAGTTGTTGCCGCTCGGGCTTTATAGGATCGATTGATTGTGTTGAGAAGTCAATGGAGATTATTAATGCATGCTTGCAGCTGGTCGACGATGCCTAGTGTTCAGTAATAGGGATCAAGTTCCTGATTGTTCTGCGAGGAAAGTGCTCCGTTTCTGGTGGGTTTTGATCCCGCCTCCCATTGCGCAACTGGGAGGAAACAGAGCCGATCTGGACTTCGTGCCGTAAAACATGCACTGATTAGCAGATGTCTTAACTTGACATTTGAATCTAAGCTCTCCGTAGTTGTCAGAATGTCATTTCATTCATAATTTTAATACCGAGATGCCTCACTCAGATCGATCCGTCCCCATTAATAGTGTTAACGTCAATCTCGTTAAGTTGGCGTGAGTCCGGCGCCAAAAGAATTCATGCATTTATGTACATAAGGGACAGATAAAATCTAGGACCACTATGGATTTTGTTTCAGTACACAGGTTTTTTGAAAGGTGACGAAGTATTGGAATTCCGCCGGATTACTGAGATGCCTCAAAAGGATTGATCTGTCCCCAGTAATAAGAGTTACTTGTTCTGCTTTTTTATTAAAATTTCGAGTGAATTTTCAGCTCTCGGATGTCGTCAGTTCAGGTAATCCGACGGATTACTGAGATGTCTCTCTAGGATCGATCCGTCCACAGTAAGAATTACTGCTTTTGCTGTAAAATAAAGAATTGTGTGAATTTTAAGCTCTCGGAAGTCTTCAGCTCAATCAATAGGAGTACTGAGATGGATCGATCCACTGCCACGGGAATTTTTTGGAAAAAATATATTTCATTTCGATGCGGAACGAAAAATATTCGTGAATGTTCAATGACTTCCGTGAGGGGGATTTGTTTTGTTTTGGTCTTTTTTTGACACAAATTGACACACGTTCAATTGCCAATTGCCGGCAAGAAGGGGAAAATCCGGCCGACACATGGATATCTTTTGCATGACAATCTTGAGCCAGGGCAAGAAGAGGTGGAGCTTTATGAAGGATCGATTTGTGATGGATTTGGGGAACTTTGGGCTCATGGGCTCAAACATGACATTTGGATATTGTTGGTATATATGCTGTACTTGTTCACCTTGTTGATGTCAATGCAGTTCGGATGGTACAGTCCCCGAATCAAAGGACGAGGTGGCCAGTACTTGGTTTTGTCCCCCGCGGGATGTTGCAGCGACAGTGGGTAGAGAGCCTAGATTGGCGGGCGGCGCCGATGAAGGATTTGAAACGGCGCTGCTTGTTTGATATTTGTGGAGTGACAAGACTGAGTGGAATTTAACCCTGTAAGGATGGGCTGGTCACCATATTAATCATCCTTTTTTGGTACCATGTGAATAATCTACTACCCCAGGTAAGCAACTGTAGGGGTGCTCGCTCGGATCATAAATCCATTTTCAAGCCGATTATGTAATTATAATAAGTGAAAAAAATTTATGAATAAATTTTTTGCAAAAACAACTAAGGTAACATAATATAATAACTCAAATTTTATAAGGTAAAATATCATATTTAGAAGAGAGGAGTACACATAATTTTACTATTGTCTTTCATAAAACACTAAAACATATACATTCACCTAAAGAATAAAATTTATTTTATTTTATTTTATTATTTATTAATTATTGTAAATTAGGGCCTAGCCTTTGGATGAGCATACCTATATTTATGATTTGATTTATTATTTACTTCTTATTTTTTGTAATTTATATAAGACATTTCTATTTTTATTAAATGTTATATCATTGAATTTATCTTTTAAGGTAATTTCATATGAGAGCTTTAATTTATTATTATTAACCTTTAGAGTGACTTATTATGCATTTGAAGTTTTCATAAATAAATCTTATTATGATAGGATTTGCCTACCCAGGTCTACTACAAACAACCCAAAAGTACATGCATTGGAGGTCAAACTATTGTGCAAGACGTCCCCTATTCTTACAAAATTCCAAGGATGAACAATTGCACTTCTGTCTTACTTGGGTAGATTCTTTGTCATCTATGGACCACTCTAATCCATGTTGTTGTTCTAGGGTTAACATCATTTTGACCACCTACCAAATTTAAGGCAACCTATGTGAGTTGAAGTAATGTTGCCTTTAGAAATTGTTGCTCTTGAATTAACCCCTAGGAGACCCTAGTAGGAAGGGAATGTAAGGCAAAAGCACCCATTCAACTAAGGTGTTAGTATTTTCTCTTGCAATGAAATTACTTTCATTTGTGTCAAAAAAGAAAAAGAAATAGTAGAAGCATCTTAAACTACCATTTTTTCTTCCTCATCTAGGTGGGTGGTCCAACTGATGATGTTTCTTTGCAAGAATGTTAGTTTGCCTTGAGAGAAATCCAATTCTAGGCGTTTCCTAAATTTGTATTAGTTATGCAATATTCTAGGAATTTTCAAAGTTGAAAGCATAGGATACTTGTTTATGCCACAAGACTTCCCTTTAACCCCTAAATGTATTTGACTAAGTTTTCACCAAAACTGCTCTAAAATTGTCATTTCTCGTACAAGAACCAAATTTTAGAAAAAATAAATTTTTCAACACATGTAATCATGGGATCTTATAGTACCCTAGTTTGAGAAGATGTGGAAATTATTTCAAAAATTTCCACTATGTAGATTGTAGGATATTAGTGTTTACATTGACAAAAAGCCTTTTTTTGACCTTGCAAAAATTTGAGCAGTTACACTTCACAAGGTTATTATAGATCATTATGAAAAAATGTCCAAAATGGTTGTAACTCTTTGGATTCATTCTTCAAGGCAAGTTGGCTACATTCTTGAAAAAAAATTTAGATCACTTGGAATTGTACAATGTATAGGAAAAAATTAGTAAGTAGAAAGTAGAGAATGATTCAAAATACAAAATTGATAACAATTTATGTAGGGAATTAAAATGACAATCCCAATGGTTGTAATGTTGTAATAAAAAATCTAGCCCTTATTCTTTTTTAAAATTTCCAAAAATATTGAAAATTGAGTTAAATAAAGGCTTCATAGTTTATTTTAGAGTAGAGGTTCCATAACTACCCTCAAACTACCTACAATTAAAACTCTTCATAAATTTCATTTCATAAATAAAAATGAAATGATTGAAATCTTTCCACATGTGTATATATAAATCTAAAAAAACAATTTCAAATTTTTATTTTAAAAAAAGTGATTTTGAAAGAATTTTTTTTGTTGCCCACCAAGCAATGAAAATTGTCTACATATCATACAATAACTTTTTAACTTTTTAACCATTTATTCAAAAGTTATGAAATTTTGGGGGCCTTTAAGCTACTCCTCAAGCACATGTTCTGTGAAAATTTCAAAGGAAAGGAATAAAATTTCCATTCGTAGTGAGCTGTCCCAAATTGCTCTGTTGCCAAGAAATGCCATTAGGTCCTTTAGGGGTTAATGGTCATCCTTGAAGCAAAAGATGCTTCAAAGAGCTTATGATGATTTGGGGAGATGTAGTGCTCCCTCCATCCCAAAGTAATACCCCCCTAGTGCAATTTACATTGCAAGAATAGAATCATTGATTTGAATTCAAATTTGCCTAAAGGACAATGCCAATCAAGTTTTTTTTAATTTTAAATTGAGATGTATGATTTGTTGTAACCATTTGCATGAATGAAATTATAATATTGACCTTGACTCTATTTTTGCTATGATTGACTCTATAGTCAAGGAATTAAAATCCTAGCATCCATTGGCAAATCACATCAAGAAGGTGGATGTTAGGGATTAGATTAGGCTTTATCGCTTTACCTTCCAATTGCTAGAATTACTCCGCATGACCTTTGGAAAATAGGGCACATGACAAGGGACAATAATGTAGACAAAATGTAAAAAAATATATAGAGTAATTTGGACCAAAGTTGATTAAAAGGGGTAAATCGGCCAAAAAATGAGTCTAGGTATTTCACTATACCTTGTAATCCATGTACATGTGCATCAATTTTTTATTTATTTGGGGGGCTATTTAGCTATTATTTCACCATAGATATATTCCTAATTTTTGTTCTACTTTTACTTTTCACCCATTTTTGTATACCATATGGGGCATATGGTAGTTAAAATTGAAATTTGAGGCATTGAAACATATTTAAACATATTCCTACTATAATTCCAAAAATTTATACACAACCAATATATATATCAATCAAATAATTCATACATCTAAGCTTGACTTATGCAACGCACCCTTGACCCGGGTACTTTAGAAACAACATAAGACCTATTATAGGGCATATTTTGAATGTTGGAGCTAATAATTTAAAAAATATACAAGTTACTACAACATCACTTTTTTGGAGCATACAATATTACGACTACTACATAATGCATAGTAATGATCTATAGTACATAATTTGTAAATCTATAAAAGAGATAGTCTAAAAGCTAAAGGAGGGGAAGAACTTGCTCAAGGAGCTTCTATTTTCCATTTGCAAGTAAACAAAATAATGAACAACATCTCAATTTGGATTGTTATCAATTCGTTTTCTCCTTAAATGCACCTTGGTTAACTTCATTAGAACTTTCAAAAAATGTGTTTTTGTTATTTCATTTAATTAAATCAAGGTTGAAAAGTTTTATTTCTATTCCATTTTAAATTTTACAAAAAATCCAAAATTTCAATGAATGATTGCAATCCCAATCTCCATGTATAATAGTCCAAATTACACAATATTTCTTTTGTTTTTGTCTCTTTAGTTTTTTTTTAAATTTAATTTGGAAATTTACATAACTAAATAATGTTCCCTATTCTAACCTTCATTTTTGGTAAGAAATCTTAGACTATTCTTAGATTTATTCTAATTGATATAACTTAATTTACACATTATACTTGAAAAAGTCACAATACTTTGATTTTTCCACCAGAAATTATAAATAATCAATATCTAGAGAAATTTTTTTTTTATAAATTCACAAACCACAAATATCAGACAAACTTTCATCAATCAATAACATTAAGACTAAACTAGGCTTGATAGTGGTAACTTGACTTTAAGGTCATCCTCAAAGTTGTTTTGGGTGTAGTAAATTAAATAATTATTATTTGACCAGCGAACAAACGCATGTGATCCAGGCTTGAAGCTTTCTAGGTTGAGTTCCATATTGGGATGAAGTTTTTCTAGAATCTCGGCCTGCAATTCCACAAAATTTGCAAGGAATTGGGAGCTTAAACGATGCTCAATAGTGCAGGGTGGATTTGATGTAGCCTTCTTGAGCTGCATCTCTTCTACAAATGAGGTGTAGAAACGAAACAGGTCCTCAATTCAATCTTACTCTGTTTTGTTTTGGGGAAGCAAATTTGGCTGTAACTTACTTCTGGTTTTCCTGGCAAATGTGTGTTCGAATCTCTTATGCACGATTTCTTGCACCTCAGATCCAGATGAAAACATTCTTGCACAACTTTGTTCCAAATTGGAATGATCTTAGATGACTGGAATTTGGTCAATCTTTGCATGCAAACTGAAGCGAGTTTGCTCCAATGGGTTCCATCTATGCTCACAAATTCTTCATAGAGTTGTTGTCCTGCGAGGTTAGGTCAACATCTTGGGATTCAATCAATGGCTTTAGAGTGATTTATTTGTAGTTATAGATGCTTGAGAGAGATCATAAACATCTTTAGGAGTGGTGTAATGTGTATGTGACACACGCTCATGTGGTGCCGCACTGCCGCTCTCCGTGTTTTTGTGAAGTTTGGCCTCGTTTGTCGAGCAGCAGATAGAATTGATGTAGAAATCGAGTTTGGAACATATATGCAGAGAAGCGAGTGTTTGTTCAAGTCTCAAGCAACAACATTCCTTTGTTGTGGATTACTTCTGCATTTGAAAAACACGTGGTTTCCCATGCCCCATGAAGCGTGTGCATCGAACAAAAGAATGAAATCCAGGTATGTTATTCACCCAATTAAATATATTCATAGGTGGACAACAAAGAATAGCATTGAACAAACTCTCATTTTCTTTATAACAAGGAAGAGACTCTATTTTAGAAAAGAAGCATTCTTGGTCACTCACCAAGCACAAATTGTGATTTGCCCAATATTTTTGACTAATCTAGTACCATCTAGTGTTGTGTTGAGAATTCGAAAAAAAATCACCTTTGGAGGAATGGCCTTGAATGGCGTTCCAATTGATGGGGTAAGGCTTAATGTGGCTAGTTTTTCAACAATAGCATTGGGTGTTCTAGTACAAGTGATTGACATTTTGTTGACATGAAGGTGATTAGTTTATGCATTAGAAAAATTGTGGACTCTCCATAGGATTGCCAAGAAGTGTCAAGAGGGACCCTCAATGCATTACATTTATTTTGCTTGAGGAACTTTTCCCTTATTTCTGCACTTTGTCACCTCCAAATGTCAGAGCATTCATTCTCAAGTACTATTAGTTAGGGTTGTGATAAGTGTTGTTTTGATATTTGAAAGCACCCCCAAAGCACCTTCCTCTAACGATTGCGGAATAGAAAACTGAAATATACTTTTTGAACTCCCGATATTCACACAAGTTGAATCTTTGTTTTGTCATAAATTCCCTCTTTTGAGTAGCTTCAATAGACTTCAAAAATAAACTGGCTTGTCAAACGTTTGCAACCCTCGAGAGAGTCCACAATTTTTCTAATGGGTATCTTATGAAGATTCAAATCGAACCTTGTGATTGTCTCTTTTAGATTGGATTTAGATCTGCGTAGCGTGCTTACTAATGGTGAGTGCTTACTTTTGTCCTTGATAGAGTGGCAATTATATGGAGGTTGGTATGACGTTTCTGAGGGGTACTTAGATTGAAAGCATCTACTTACTTAGAAACATTGATATTTTGTTAGTGGACAAAAGAATTGGCAATAGTTTTAGTGTAATCAACATACATGATACAAATGGTTTGTTGAATTGTTTTAACATATTGTGAATTTGTGATATGTGACAGATTGTCACCAACATAGTCTTGATATCCATGAAGTCAACAACGTGTATGTAGAAGGATCTCTTGTTAGACTAGAGAGTGCTACATGTCCTTGTAAAAAAGAGCAAGGATCCAATTCTATAATAGAGAGTATCTCGAAGTGGAGTTTAAATGTAGGAACCTACGAGTTGTTGCAAGAGGGGCATTGCACATACAATATTGAAGAGTAGTCACTTGTGTAGCCACCTATATTGTTGATGTGTTCCTTTGCCAATTCGCCCAACAAGGACTTAGAATACAATCTAGAGTGGTTGAGAAATATGCTAGAAGTTGAGGGAGTGCAAATAAAGAATGTGGCACAAACAAAACATGTGTGTTGCAAAGGGGAAAGAAGCTACCATTTCATTGTGTTGCACCCAAGCGGCCTATCATTTGTAGTTGCGAAACCTCTTGACTTTGTACATGGATTAGCCTTCGATGTCTTCTAACCAAGCTTGAAAGACATGATGTTTGATATTAAAAATGGTTGATTCCTTGAATTTTCTCATTGGGGTGTTGAGGGTCTCAAATGTTATGGGAGGCCTAGACAAGCTTAGATTGATCTTGTAGTAGACCTAGTTCATGATGATGATATCTTTGTTGGACCGGGAGTATAGATGGGAATTTACTATAGACTTAATCTATTGAAAAATTCCTATAGTTTTGAGTTCGTTCTCAGGGAGGTTTGGTGCCATGGTAATTTTACAAGGTAATTTTACAAGGTAATGGATTTAATCTCTAACCCAGGGTTATGCACAATTGGAAGGAAAAGGGTAAATATTCAATCCTACGCTTACAATAGATAAGACCAAATTTATTATAATTAATCCGAGAATAGGAAACTTATTCGATTGTGCTCTAAATCCATAGCTTTAGCTTTTCCTTCCAGCCACCATCACATAGTATCTTCAATTGATTCTTTCACTTTCACAGTTTAGCTCCAACTTCCCTTTAATTGGGCTCGTCATTTTCTTTCATAATGGATTTCTTCTCAATTTTACACTTGGGCTTTAAATAATTCAATCAATTATAGTAGTCACATTTTCTTACTTCTTCCTTAAGACATTCATTATCCATTTTCTTTCTATTACTTATATTCAATTCTATTGATCCTAGTTTACTGATTCATGTTCAATGTATTTCTAATCAAACCATTTCTATAGATTAACTCTCAATTCAAATCATAAAAATCTCAATAGTATCATACTCATACACAATTGATACAGTAATTAAGGCCAGATTCAGACATGCCTTCGTGGCCAGACATGACAATAGAATTTCCTCACAAAATTAAATCCATTGACTCAATACTTAACATAATCACATACTCACAATTGATACATTTAAATTAGCACACTCAAACATGCACATCACACCATAGCAAAAATCACAATTTCCATAACATGCCCACAAATCCACACACAAAATCACCACCCAATGGAACACAGCATATTCAAAAATTAACTCCACATTATATTTCCACATAGACAATATTACAATAGTTTCTCACTCTAGCACAACTCCACTCTATAATATCTATCGATCCAGTACAATTAAAACAAACACCAACACTATAGCAAATTAACTCCACTCACTACATTTACACACTCTCACAACTATAGATCAAACACACTTTGCCAGCCTCCACCGCCGCAAGAGCTCTAGATACCTCTCCAGATTGAGAATCATCAATCGATTGAAAATCAATTTCACCTACTTCACCAGACAATTCTCCAACCACCACTATAGTTCGCACCCCATTCATCCAACCTCTTCTCTATAGATTCTATGACTACAGGGAGTATGTCAAAAATACGAAGCCATGGATTGTATGGATGAGGAACCCATTGGGGAATTTCATATGGGGGTATGAGTTTTAGAAATGTTGGGTGACTTACTTCCTTTTCATTGGAAGGGCTCTTTGAGTCGATGGAGAACATCACATGTGTTATACAATGGTGTATCCTTGTTTGAGTGCTTGTGACAACATATGCAAGACAAATATGAAGATTTCTTTTGTGAGAATGGATCAAATTCTGTAGGTATTGTACAAGCACAAGGGGTGTTGAGAGATCAATGCATATCAAGTGTGTTTCCTTGAATTAGCATTTCTAAGGTCAATACAAGTAGTGATGGATTTAGTATCAACTAGCATGTAGGTACTAATTCCAAGTTTTGTTCCCATGTCTTTATTCAATGTGTATTTTTGGTTTTATTTTATCTACAACCCGCACATCAAAAAAGATCCTTGTTAGATTGACAATGTTCTTGTAATTAAGTTTTTCAATTTGATAATAAGAAGTTTATATGAAATTAACATATAGGATACTATTGAACTTTGTACAATTGTTTTCATATGAACTTCATATGATTATATTACAAAGTGCATCTAATATGTTAAAATGTGAGCCTTTGGTCCTTGATAGGGATAAATATCCTGATTACTAATTTTTTATTTTCCACATTTTAATCAGCTACAAGATTTGAATGAGTTTAACCATCTTTCATTGAAGTATGCCACAACGTGTTGAAATGTGATAGATGACATTGTGAAGACTATTCTCAAGAGCTACAATGAAGGATGAAATCTATATGATGGAAAGTCGTTTGCAACAAAGGTATGACATTTATCTTTGATAGTTTTGATTCAAAAAGTAAAATAATGGGAAAAAAAATTGTTTTTATACTTTATTGTATATTCACAATGGTTTCAATCATTCTCTTTGTACATCTGGAGCCTTCAACAATTTGAGGTAAATACTACCCGTGTATAGTAGTCTGCTCTAATTCCGACCTTCCTCTTCAAACCATCCCTAGCCATGGTTTGAAATGGACATTAAGAGTTTGTAAAATGGATATGGGTTAAGCATTGAATATTTTGTCAATGATATTAGAGCGGTTTAACCCCTAAACGCCCAAACTGCGTTTTTTGGCAACATAGCGATTTTGGGCAGCTCACTACGAATGGAGTTTTTCTTATTTTTCTTTGAAATTTTCACACAACATGTGCCCGAGGAGTATCTTTAAGGCCCAACAATTTTCATAACTTTTGACTTCATGGTTAAAAAGTTATTGCATGATATGTAATTTTCAGTGCTCCTCGGGCAGCCCAAAAATTTCTTAAAAAAACACTTTTTTAAGAAATAAAAATTTAAAATTGTTTTTCTAGATTTATATGTACATGGAAAGCTTTGAATCATTCCATTTTGATTTATGAGATGAAAGTTATGAGGCATTTTAGTTTGCGGGCAGTTTCGGATTCCCTACTCTAAAATAAACTTTGAAGTCCTTTATTTCACTCAATTTTCAATATTTTTGGAAAAAAATAAAATGATAGGGTGTGTATTGTTTATTAAAACATTACAACCATTGGGATTAAAAATTTTCAATTCCATAACGAAATTCTTCACAATTTAGTATTTTGAATCATTCTCTACTTCTTTGTACTTACTTCCTTTTTCCTATATGTTGTACAATTTCAAATGATTTGAATTTTTTCAAGCACATAGACAACTTGCCTTGAAGAATGAATCCAAAGAGTAACCACCATTTTGGAATTTTTTTCATACAAATGTGGCCTTGTGAAGTGCAGCTGCCCGTTTTTTCACAGGGCCCAAAAAAGGATTTTTGCTAATTCAAACACTAATATCTTACAATCTACACGGTGGAAAATTCTGAAATTTTTTCCACATCTTCTCAAATAAGTTTAGTACAAGATCTTACGGTTACATGTGTCCAAAAATGTTTTTTTCCTAAAATTTGGTACTTGTTCTAGAAATGACAGTTTGGGAGCATTTTTGGTGAAAACATAGTTGAAAACATTTAGGGGTTAACATTTGTCAAATGTTCCTTTATACTTTGCTAGTGGATGGAATAAGAGCCAAGGTGGGTCCAATTCTGAAATGTTTATCTGTATTCAAAAAAACTTTTCCCTCACAACTTTGAATGCTAATATTTTCCAATTTTTATGATCAAATTTGATAATTTTTTTATCACATGATCTCATGCAAGTATAGTATAAGATCCTATGGTTAGATTTTTTAATTTTAATTTTTTTTGAATCAACACAGCAAAAATGGCAATTTCGAGTGAGTTTTGTCAAAATATAGGCCTTGGTACTCTAGGAGTTAAGTTTAGTAAAGGTTGCATTCTCGAACCTTGTCTATTACCTTTTGCATGCTACAATGCTTTATTTTGGTGAAGTCATATCTTTTTTCAGACTACACATGTGTAGGTTTTGTAAGGCCTACGATCAAGAAATAGGTACCTTTGGCAGGATTCTTTAGAAATTCATAAGTAAGTCAGAAATGCTCTGAAAAATATGAAACTACTTGGGTTAGATTTCACATCAATTTTTTCTTCAAGTGAAAAATAAGGAAAAATTATTTTAGTGCATCTAAAAACCATTGAAAAGGCCGACCAACCCTTAAATGGTCGCTTTAAGAGCAGACTACCTTACTCATCTATTCATTTGTTCTAGATCTTGACATTAACGAATCACCAAGGAAAGACAACATAAATAATATAGCAATTGTCCTTTACATATCTAATTATAATTGGCTGACACATATGAAGGATACATACTTAACTATGATTCGTTGACAATTGATTTTTGCAGAGTTCAAATTTGGGTCCACCTATGTGATACATTCAATGGTCTAGGGAGCGAGCACCTTGAAAAATTTTGGAAATTATATATGACATCTAAAGAATCTAATTTTTTAATGAATATTCATGATTTTCACTTGCTAATACTACAAAAATATAATTTTAAAGAAAAGATGCCTCTAACTATGTTGAAATGCTTATGTTGATGCTTTCAGATACTCCCACATTACGTAGGAAGATCTCTTGAATGATGGGAAAGCTTCTCTTTTTGAAGTCTCAAAGTTCCTAAAATAGTACTGAAAATCACTTGTAGCATGAAGGTACAAGTCATTGAAACTTAACCCCTCACTGCCCAAGGCCTGATTAGGTTCAAAAACAACATTTCTTTTGAAGTGTTATAGATATAATTTTCACTGAGTTATAGAGATCTCAACTATACAATTTTGTAGTGCACTTGTTGTAGATGACGTGCATCAAATTTGATGTCATTTGATTGCACAAATTGCAAGATTATAATGTTTTAGTGTTGAAAAAGGATGCTAAAGTTTTCCTAAAAATACATTTGGAGGCAAAATTGGGTTTCTAAATCTACTCAAATGAAGAAACTTTAAGCTATGAAGTGATTCAAAATCAGCATAAAAACACATTGATGAAAAAAAATATCATTCTATTGACTCATTGTGTCTGCAAAATAGCTTTGAAATGTCAAAAAATAGCAAGAAAAGTTGCAAAAAATACACCAAAAACTAAACCTCCTACTAAAATGCTTCTTAGTCACTCATAACTTTTTGGATTGATATGAAATTTTATACACACAAACTAGACTAGTATGTGCAACTTTTCCAAAAAAATTATTGAAAACAAACATTGTATGAAGAAGAAACAAGCCGCCAAAGTTCATTGTAATCCAAAAATGTCAGGATTTTGAACTTCGAATTGCTCTGAGACATTCAAAACAACTCAGATTCACATGAAAATTCTATTACAATAACTAAACTTCAAGGGGAAAAATAAAACCCAATTTTTTTTTTATTGAAAATGAACTTTGTGTGAAGGTGATACAAGCCCCCGAAGCTGTAGCTGTCAAATGCAGTTTGGTGAACTCAAGTTGAACTTGTGAACTTCGATTGGCTTCCAAAAATTCAACAAATCTTGGATTGATCTGAAAATTTTGCTACACAAACTAGAAGATAGAGCGCAAATTTTCCAATAAGTTTTATTGAATTCGGACATTGGATGCAAAAGTTACAACACTTTGAATTTGACTTGAGGACACTTTTGGTCCCCTTGGGCGGTGAGGGGTTAAGTATGAACTACTTTTGCTCTTTCAAGTTTCTTAAAATTATTCTATCCAAATGGATTGCTAGGCAAAATTGATGAAAATCAATATAGCCTTTTTTGAGAAATTTAGTGATGGTAATGTTTAACCCTTGAAGTCCCACAAGTTAGTTTCAGGAGTGAAAAAGACAAAAATAACTCATAATCATAATTTGAGATGATTTAGAAGTGAGATAGGAAATGGAGGTCATTCATTTTTTTAATAGAAAATGAATGGGAGAAATCTAATATAGAAAATATAATTGCATGCAAAAAAAATATATGAATTTAAATGTAGGGTATGATTGTCAATCTCCATATAGTACATGGAAATATGTGGAAAGAATTGGGAGAGACGTGTCCCTTCTTGTGTCTTGAACAACATTGGTGGTGTTTGGGGGAAAACAAGCACAAAGATGGCACAAGTGAATAGGTTCTTTCTAGAAAGAAGGTTGTTTTAAAAAAATATGGCATAAAATACTATATAACAAATTTTTTAGTACTTTCAAGTATAATGGTCAACAATGTGTGTATTTTGAGTCTTTTCCATTAGCTTCAATTATATCTAGGTAAGTGTCAATCAATTATAATGAAAGAAGCACAATTAAACCTGTATCAATTTTGAGTAGAAGATGAAATCTATATAAGCCTATGTCAAATGTTTTTTATATTGAGCATTTATTTTCACAAAGAGACAGTGTATTTTCAATTTTGATTAATCTAGGTGAATCATGAAAGCAATCTCTACCAAATCTAAAGGTCCTTGAAGTGAATCTTTTATAAGGTTGCTATTGTTGTAGGCTTCTATTTGAGAATGGGGAGAAGAAGGTATGACAAGCCCTATTAACAAGCCATGTCCATTTTCATTCTTAACATGGTGAAAAGGGAAGTCACAACTTTTTCGTAGAGAAGGGCTCCTATTAGCTTCTCTTTTTCACTCCACACCTTCTTAGTCTTTATAAAAGTTTTATTCTTGGAGAAAGTGTGACAACCCCTACTGCCACTCAAACCCTCACTAAATGGTAGTTGGGGATCAAGGACCTCTAGACTAATGAAAAAAAGAAATAACATATCAAATTTTAGAATACCTCGACATGGTACAAACAAAGAAATTCCCCAAATAGGTAATGAGTAGGATGAGGTATGCTAAGAAGAAATTCAAATAAATAAAGGACTACTTGTGGAATACAAGTGAAGGCTTAAGTGCTTAACTTATACTAATGAAAAAATGGGAACCACTAAAATCTGAGAGAAGATTATCTTCATTTGTCCATTTATTTCTAAATGAAACCATTCATGTCTAAGAGTGGGGTTGTCAATTTAGTGTCCATTGGTGAGACTAGCATGAATGAGAACATAGAAGAGATGTTTTTTCGTACCTTCATTGGGCAAGGACTCAATGAATTGATAAATGAGGATGGGGGCGACAGTAATTTCAAAGACAAAAATTCAAATGCTAATAAAGAGGTAGATTTTGAGAAAGAAATTTTTGCAAAACAAAAAACCAATTCTACAACTTCTTTATCAAGATATCAATTCTCACAATTATCCAACAAATTGTATTGGTTTGAACTTGGTTTCATTTGCTCAACTTGGTAGTGGAAATAGTGGATCCTCTCAGCAATCCTCATAGAGATCTTGCGTCTCTTCTCTCAAAGCTCACCATCATCCTACAACATCTTACCAATCCCATGCCTCTTAGAGTTGACAATCCATGTACTTACCATTCCATCCTATCACTTGTCAAGCAAATGTCAAAGCTCTCATAATCCTCCTTGATGGTGCACATGTATTTCTACCATGAAGTGCATGTGCCAAAATAGTGACTTTAAATGAGCATTGACTCAAAAAATTGTCCCAAGTCATGATATGAGTATCAAAAATGTCTCTTAGTGTAGCTTGAAAGTTGTCCAATAAACTATAATAGATTGAGACAAGATATCAACTATCAACCTTCAACCACCATCTCTACACAAACAATGGTCTCTATCACAATGCCTAACATACTTCTTGCTGTTGTGTTTAGTGTGATATTGTCCCACATTGCTATTAGTTCTTGTTAGTGCATCCTAGTCTTCATAGTGTGAATAGTTATCAACAATGTGGATTCATGTGATTCATGAAATGTGCAAGGTGGAAGGATATGGATATTTGGATTTCAAGCCTAGACTAAATGTCGACTCAAAATCATTGTCTTAGCACATGCACTTCATGGTAGAAATACATGTGCACCACAAGAGGATTATGAGTATTTTGACATTTGCTTGACAAGTAATAGGATGGAGTAGTAAGTACATGGACTGTCAACTCCAAGAGGCATGGGATTGGCAAGATGATGTAGGGCAACAACGAGCTTTGAAAGAGGAGATTTAGGATCTCTACAAGTATTGCTAAGAGGATCCACAATGCATTTTGTGAACTTTAATAGAATGCATGTGGAAATATGGAATGCGATTGTAGTATTTGCCTAAGACATCCCATTTATGTAGCTCCAAATCTAAATAGAACCACTAAGAATTGCACTTGTGGATCAAATTGAAGAACATCACTAGCATTGGAGAAGATGCTGTGGTCTTTAATCATGTTCCATATTCTTCAAATGATGTGGGTGACAACCAAAATATTGTTGTGAACCTCATAGAATCGATATAAAGTATATCATTTGCCATACATGATGAGTTTACTCTTTCATGGTGTCTCTCAAAAAAGTATCTTGTGACAAAATAAAATTGTAAATTGTGGAGACACTATTTATGAGGGACTCATCATTACTATTAGAAAAAGAAGAATTGTTGGTTACTCCATCTGAATTAGTGAATGAAGCTACCACTTCTATAGAAGTAGATATAGTATGCGCTACAAGATGGTTTTGAAGTTCTTCAATCACATCAACGTGTTCATTATGTTGAGACATGTTTACAAATGAAGAATGTTTATTAGAAATAATATGAAAAAGACAATGTAATAGAGAGAGAAATAATATATTCAATTGGTACTTTTAATGATGAAGAATGATTTGAAAGAGTTGGTAAATAGTTTTATAAACAATTTTGAAATCAACCTTTTACTTTATTTAGTTCTTTATTTTTACTTTATCAAATTTTTTCTAATGTATTTCACTTTTATTTATTTTTCTTTTACTATATTGAATTAAATTCATTGAAATTATGTAGCAAAAGTTTGTAATTTTTTTTGCTTTTACATTTAAAAAAATTCTTTCAAGTTTTTATGAATTTTCTTTGTAGCCTATGTAGTTCAAATTTGTGCTTAGTATGGTACAACTATAGAACTTGAGCACCATTTGAAATTAAAAATTATGTTCTAAGAAAGCTAATGTGTTTAGGAATCTTACCTTAACCCCATCTGTTTTTATTGAGAAAAAATACTTTGTTCTATTTAAAGACTTTATAGTTACTATGATATAAGAAAATCTACTTTCTAGAAACCATATGTATTCCATTTTCTCAATTACATTAGAAAATGACAATAGGCTAAAATTTAATAAGTCAATGATAATATGCTTGAACTCACTTAAAAGTCAAGCCATTGTCGAGAAACAAAACAAATGAAGGCCAAACATATACTCACATGTCTCAATAAGGATCACTCCAACCTATTTAATCTTAGACCTACATCTATAATATTAAAGGAAAGGTACGTGTTTTCAAAAAATTTGGGCTATGATAGTAATTTAAAAAAACTCTTTTTCCACAAGCAATTGTATAAATGATACTACTATGTGAGTGCGAAGACATGAGTCTATAAGCTTTGAACCTAGTTGGAGGTATGTACCTACAACCATTTGAAGGTGTTTATAACATATGTACCTATAATGTAGGTATACTATAACATGGAAAAAGTTTGTAACATAGGTACCTATAATATAGACACCTATAACTATAGAAGGTGTCTATATAATATAGATTCTTAGGCTTATAGGCTCATAGATTCTATACTCACATGCTAGCACTCCCAACTATTGTGCATGTGGTCAATGCACAAATGTCTAATTCAATATTATATGTACTTGAAGGATCTTGCAATAGACTAGTATAAGAATGTGGCAGAAATTTCAGAGAATTTGACCACTTAGATTGCAAAGATATTGCCATTTCAATTGAAGAAAACAAGGGGTCTTTTTGTATCTTCCTCAACAATTTTTTTTTTACTTTGAATCTTCTTAGCTTAAATTTTTTGTACTATTGATTTTGAATTTATAATTTTTTTATGTTGAAGAATTGAGTTCATAGTCTAGGAAAAATTTCAAAAAAATACACTTCATTTTCACTCATTACAAAATTGTATAGTAGATGTAGGTCCTAGATTAAATGGAAAACTAAACTACTAAAAGTTCTAAGATGGAATTGAAACACACTAATCTCAATGGTGAGATTATTCTAACAAGAGATCTTAACCTTGAGAGTTTTTTAAAAAAAAAATTGTGAAAATTGAATTCAAAAATGAATCTTGTAAGTCATTTTTTCAAGAAGATGCTACACTTGATAAAATAGGATTGTTTATAACTTTCTCATCACTAACCAAATGGAATGAATTAAAGGTTTTCATACATATAAAAATATGATATATGATATATGGAAATATTTTTAATTTTAATTTTTTGTAGGGGTTTATTTCAGCTTGCTAAATTAGAATTTGGGCTTATTGTGCCATAATTTTTGCTCTCAAGCACCAATTGAAATAAAAATGATATTCCTAGATAACTAATATGTTTTTCAAAAATCTAAAGTTTCAAATAAACACGAGAAATATTAAGACTACAAGAACTTGCCCAAAATCAATTTTAACCCTGTAGGAGACAATGGGACTTCAGGGGTCAAACAATGTACAAGAACACATATAATATGGCTTCCACATTGAACCTTGTTCAAAATAAGTACTCCATGGTACCACATATGAAAAAAAAAAAAAAAAGTAGTCTGAGATGACCCTAAGCTACTAGATGATTATAGAAAGATACCCAAACCAAATGGTATGGTTGAGGATTTGATACCTAACGATGGCAGGTTATTTATGTGACATGAAATCAACCTCCCTACTAGATGGAGAATCTTTGCAATGTGTTGTTCAATAAGCTTTACTAAAACAAAACAAAACAAAACAACAACTTTATAACACACCTTACCGACACAACGTAGTGTGCCATAGTACTCCGTACCAAACAAGTGAGAAGACTTTTAGGGCATCAGTATATCAAATTTTAAAGCCTCTGGTCAACTCTGGACCATAAATTTTATAAAGACATTTTCGGATGAAACCTACCAAATGTACCGGTATCGTTCAGGAGATGAAAAACATCGAGAAACAACGATAATCCTCCTCCCGGATGATGCCTGGCTGGCCCTTGGGTAAGGCGAGCGGGATCGCGTAGCTAGTTCTGCTGGATGGCACAACAATCGCCTGCGTTTGCAGAAGCTGAACTTTCCTCAATCTGTCGAAGAACTGTGCGCTCAGCAAGAGTGTGGAGGTTTTAGAGGTTTCAGAGGTTTTTGGGTTTTTTGGGTTTTAGTTTCTCTCGATTTGGTCGGGGAAGCACAATGGAGCAGCTGCCAAGCGCGCTGCTCCAAGTGATTCTGGCCAAGGTCTCCGCGGCCGATTCGGCCCGAGCGGCATGCGTGGCGCGGTCCTGGAAGCAAGTGATGGACCAAGACACGCTGTGGGAGCCCCATTGCCGCTCCGACTTCCCCATCACTCGCCCGCTTGATCCATTCGATCGCCCTTGCAGCACTTGGAAAGTGAGTGCCTCGACATTTTGTGCTTCTTCTAGGGCTACCGGGGTTACAGTCTCATTCGTGAATTAAATCAAATTCCTGTGCAAAGTCATTGTTTTTCTCACTCGGCAGCTTGATCCGTTGGAAAGTCCTTGCAGGGCTTGGAATGTGGGGGACTCTGTTTTGCTTCGCCGCTTTTAGGGCTACGTCGGCTACAATCTTGATCGTACAATCGAATTTTTGTGCAAATTTAATGTTGGGGTCACAGCTTAGGGTTTGTGTGCACAAGAGTTGTTGCTATTTTTTTTACAGTTGCTGAGGTTCTTAGGATTGTTGATTTTAGATGTACTTCATAGCAATTTCTGTGAGGTTGATTTGTGATTGCTTTGACTACACTTTTGAGTGTATGTTTCGGTTGAGAATAGTGTTGTTGTGTTGGATTCTCTGCGCTAGGAGAGCATATTTTGACATATAGACTCACCTCATCTCAATTGTTGAGATAGTAGTTCAGGCGCACACAGAATTTGAAAATTGACTCCACGCATATTTCAAATGATTGAGAAATTCCTGAATGCTTGCTGTAATTTTGTTATGTGTCAGGAAACATACCAATCATGGGAGTCATCACACTTAGTTCAACGGAGCAATCTTTGTTGGAATGCATTGCGAACTTGGGTGGCTGATAATTTTAAAGAACTAGCCAGTTCATTGGCTCCAGGTATTTACATATTTCTACCCAGGTTCAGTATATAAGTGGTTACAATCATCATCTTGTGGGGAATTTGCTCACTTAGTTTTTAAAGCTAGAAATCTTACAAGGAACTCGTAATTTATTCCATCTCAGTGTTCTATAATAACCAAGTTTTTCATTTATATATGCAAGCATTTGTGCAGTTATTTATCACATTTAAAAAAAAAATGCTGAACCAGGTGCAACGCTGGAGGAGCTTGATGAGGCAGAATCAGCTCTAAAGTGCCGCTTCCCTCCTGCTGTCCGCTTGTTGTTCCGTCTTTGCAATGGCCAAAGAATACCTGAGCGTGAGAAGGACGTGGATGACGACGACCATGGAGAATTGCATTATGTTGGCCTAATTGGAGGCTACAATTTCTCACATCACTTTGTTAACGTTCATCTCTTATCTTTACGACAGGTAATCTCTTCTTGGCTTTCTCTGATCCATTCATAATGAACAGTATGGGAATTTTTTTCGGTGAGGTCCGAATACTGTGATGACGTAACAATTATTCTGCATGTTTGTAGGTGGTCAATTTGACCAATCGGATCTTGCCTTCAAAGACGCGAAATAAACGTATCATAATTGCTGCGTCAAGTAACTTGAACAAGTTTTTCTTTTTGGACTGTGAGGATGGGAATGTGTACGTCGGCACTCGAAACTTACTTGTAGATGGAGAAATGATGATCTGTGTTCCGGAGCAACCGAGCACCTCCGAGGATGAGTCAAAAGACGGGATGCTTCGATGGCTTGAGAACTACGCTCATTGTTTGCAATCCGGAATTTTCCACGTTCGCACAGAGGAAGGCAGTCGGAGCATTAGCCTCTATCCTAACACGGAGCCTTTTTGCACGACCGCTGTTACTCGTGGTGTTCAGGTTTGCTGAATTCTAACCACTCCCAGAGCTGTAGTTTATCAATTCAGTGTACAATGATGTGCCGTGTAGAGCGACTCGCTAATGTTGAACTTCTAATTCTTACTTATGAAATGATATTCTACCTAATTTTATGTTGCTCATTTTATGTTTCACCTCATGAAGTATTTCTTTATAGCATTGGGTAAGGTCCACAGTTGGGTCCACCGGTCATGCTGCATCGTGATGAATTGCTGTAGTTGCTCTTGATATTGTTGATCACCTTGTATTAATGAGGTGATGTAGAGCTACTGACTGCTTTTCGAAATATCTACACATTGATTGCTTATAACCTCTGGCAGGAGCTAGCTTAGTCATATAAAGTTTTGATGATGTTATTTGCACAGGTTCGCTGCTCAGGAGTCTTTGTGCCAGAACTTTCACGAGTGGAGGAACTGGATGATAGCTACCGGTTCTCTTACTCAGTTCGGATGCGTCTGCTGAAACCCGAACCTGGCCAGATCGATGGACTCAGCACCTGCCAGCTTTCGGGCAGACACTGGGTTATTCGTGCCAATGCCAACGTTATAGACGAAGTACGGGGAAGGGCAGTTATTGGAAGGGTAGGTCTCTTTTACGTTTTCGATTCCAAGTTTCTAAATTTTGAGGAGCATTTTGGAGATCTTTTCTGGATAAAGAGGAAGCTAATTATTGAATCTATGAGTGTTTCAGAATCCCCTGCTGAAGGAAGGATGTGAAGAGTTTGTATATGAAAGCTGCACTGGTCTCAGTACTAAGAAGGGCTCACTTGACGGGGATTTCACATTTGTTCCTGGAAGGTGTGTAAATCTCATCCGACTTATATCATGTCCTTGGTTTAACACCTACGTGTGAAATGTCTTGTTTCCTCTGTTGTAAGGCGCAAGAATCTAGTCAAGCAATGTTATGCTGTTGTTCGCAGGATGAGTGGGCCGAAAGGAGATCCTTTTCAAGCAGTCGTGGCCAGATTTCCTTTGGAGGTGCCTCAATACATATACTGATAATCTGTAAGTAACACTAAGTTTTGTTTCACTGTGGGACTTTCCCAATAGGTGACAGTATGTATGAATATCCACCCAAGTGATGTGTTCACATTGAGTGTGGGTAACAGGAGTATGTGTAAACATTTAGTGTATTTGATTGGTATTTAATGTTCCAAACATTGAAACAACGAAGTGTAGTGGATGTTCTGGATGTTGTAAATACATGGGACTATGTAAGATGACTCTAGGTTTTTTCATGACAATGTTGTCATAGCGTAATATATTTGGACTTTTTCACCCATTTTCTCTTTTTTCTCCTTGGTACATTGCTTCTTTCAGCATTATGAACTTCACCCCCTTACGGATAGAGGCACTTGTGGGGAGACTGGATTTTGGGGACTAAACATGGTCCCTAAACAGTTTAGAATTAAGGTGAGGTGTCGCAAACCTGCCCCTGCTCTCCAAATCGCAACTGTTAACCCTTGAACGCCGGGCTGGTGACCGTGGAAATCAGCCATTTTGGAACCGTGTGACATCATCCACTTTTAAGAAACCAGAAATACTCATTGGGAGTGAAACTACTGTAGAAGATCTTCCCTTTCCACCCCTAATTTCGAGGATGAATAGTTGCAATTCTGTTCTTCATAGGAGAATTCCTTGTCATTCATCAGACAATAATCGTCCACCGCATTGTTCAAGGGTTAACCTTGAATGATGCTAAGGATGTTTCTTGCCTGATGAGGATGACAAAGAATTTTTTTATGGCAAATGGAAGTGCAATTGTTCATCCTTGGAATTTTCTGCAAAAAGGAGAGATCTTGTACACTAGTACTCTAATGAATACTTTTGTTTTTTTTAAAGTAGATGATGTCATACATTAGCAAAAGTGTTGATTTTTACGGTCACTAGCTTGGCATTTGTAGAGTTAACTATGACAAGGTGAGACCTATCACCAAAGTACTTAGCCAAAAATGATTTGATTTACGGATCAAGAGATGCATTTGTCATTTTCAAAGTAATCTTGAAACTCATCCATTGGTGAGTTTTTGATTCCAACAAAATAAATCAGGGGTTCCTAGAAATGATTAAATTAACATGTGAGTTGTTCCCATTTTCAAGGGATTGTGTAGTTATTGTAGCTTCTAACAAACCCCACTAGGTGTGAAAGAGTAGAAGTAAATAGTGGAACAATGCATATTGAAAACAAGCATTGAAAGTGACAAATTTTCCCCTTTGGGGAATTGCTCTAGTAATATTAATTTTGATCATTTTTAGAGGAACATTGGTTTAGTAACATCTATTGATGTCTTCTATATTCAATTCCAACAATGTCCTATGATTCAACCCTAGGAAATTCTCAACAAGAGATTTATTAGTAGTGGTTCTTGTATAGTTGTGGGTTGAATTCTTTGCCTTTGATTGGTTAGGGGTTGCTTTTTGATTACCTTTGTAAGAATCAATTTTCTATATAATGTTATTTGCAAATTCTTTTGCTTCGTGGTGTGCCATCTAACTTCAATTGTTGTCAATGAAGTTGTAGAAGGCCAATTTCTTGTACTATTCCAAATTGAATTTGAGACAAGTATATTTGGAAACCCTAGATTTATTTCAAGACAAAGGGAGTACTATGTTATCTTAAAATGGTGCCTTTATCAAAGGAGGGAATTTTCAACATGATTTTTTGGTGATTGAAAGGGTGGATAGTAGATGATTGTTAGGATGGATAGTGTTTGATTTGCAAGCTTCTTATAAATTATGTCATTGAATCTAAACAATTTGGCAAATTTGGTTCACTTTTAGGTGATCACTTTGAAAGTCACATTTAGTTCTTCAAAAGTTCAAAAATATGAAATAATTTGGGTTAGATGTGACTTTCTATTAGCTTCCTATTACCTTTGAAAAAAATTAATTGAAAAAATATTTTGAAGAATCCAACACCCTCCAAAGAGTGATCAACATTGAGGATACTTTTTAGACACATGCTTAAGTGATTCTTGAAACAGCTTTTGATGAACCATGTTCACATTAAGTCAACATTGGAAGTGTAATCATGTAGTTGAGTGTATAGTCACTTAGAAGGGGCATCAAAGCCCAAACTCCTAGTCCAGCTCCCCTAAAATAAAATAATTTTATTTATTTATTCTTCATTACCCTCTAACCAAAAATTAACATAAAATTTTTAGTTTCGTTTCTTTTTACCTCTAGACCATATGTCCTTTTTGAATACATATGTAATCACAATTGATATAGGATATGTGACCATATGATGTATTTGTAAACTATATCAATATGCCAAATCCATATGTTGTATCTTTGTATATGCAATATATCATACCCATAAATGTCTTGTATCCAAATGTCAATATCCATATCCTATATTCGTACATTATGCTTGTGCCCATATATGTATCCATATCATCTTATTAGTATATATCATATATGGGGGTTTGTAAGAAAATAATTTATGAGGAGATCCTAAAGGGGACATATTTGGAGGGCAAGTGGGTTGTCCCTTTTGAGTAGATAGTGACTCATTTGCCAAAACTTTAAAAACCATAATTAATTTTTAAAAAAGTGCATATGTTGTTATTTCATTTGATGGAAAACATTTAAAACAAATACACCAAGGGTACACTAGTCCTTCTCAAAGAACAATGAGAGAGTGTGTGTACTGGTGTTAATTATGACAATTGTTTTTGAATGATTTAAAAAAAAGAAAAACAAAACAAAAGAAGGTACATATGCTTCAAAATTTCATCATAAAAAAATCTTAAAGTTCTTAATTTTTGCAAGTTAGTTCTCTCACAAATGAAGGTAAAACAACACATTACGGGCCAAATGGAGGGTTTGCCCTCTTGTCATTTCTAAAAGTTTTTACTTTTTTTTCCAAAGAAAGTCAAGTGATAGAAATGGTGAGAGCATTTGAAACTATATTTTTTGGATGAAGTGTGAATTTCTTGTGAATTTTTGAAGTCTTCAACCCATCACGGCCTAGAAGAGTCTGTAAACTACCCCAAAACCAACCAAAACTGATCCATAACACTCATCTCACTCACCTACTGCAGTCACAATATTTTTTAACATAGAAGACTTGAAAAAGGCACTTCCTGCAATGAACTAACACTAAAAAAATGAAAGTTCCTATCGTGATCACTAATTACTCCATTCCAGTTAGCTAAAATGTTGAATGTGGCCCAAATCTCAATCACTAAAAGAAAACCATAATGAGGTCATTCTTAGGAGTCCACAATGGATAAAAGGTCTTTAATGGGTTGTTTTACGTTACACCAAGTCATTCACAACTCTCAAATTCTCCCCAAATATTGTTCTCAATCCATTGCACTTCAGACAATTGCCCATTGGCAAATGCATCTCAAAGAACATTTTTCAAACCCTTGCAACCGTGAGCCATGATCACATTATTAAGCTCTATTTCAAAAGGGAGACGGAGTAATTAGATAGTAGAATAAGCAGAGATTAGAGTTCTCTAGGGTTCAAACTCTCTTCATCCAATAAGGTAAATGAGCCCATTACGGACACAAACCGGAGCAAGCCCATTGCAAACAAAATTGTTATAGTGATGTAGATTCAAGTTCTAAAATCATGTACACCACTAATATGATTTTGCCCACAATGAGATTGCCTCCATTTGATCCACAATGGACTCACTTACCTTAACTCATTGACAAAAGTCCAAGGCAGATGTGAAGAACAAAAAATTTCCCTTGACATGTTGATCACTTCCCAATGAGATAAAGTACAAATTTAATGCTACATTTAAATATAATCAAGCTTCACTACAAAGTGAGAAGCTATAGCACTTAAGGTTTCTACATGCCAAAAACTCATAAATGAATGAAATGCAAGCAATGAAGGCACAAGGGTATGAAAGAGAGACAAACAAGAAGAGAAAATCTCATCTTTTACATAATTGCCTAAATACATCCTAGAAAATCATCTTTCAAAATGAACTCAAGGTTTCTACCTTCTAAAAACTCAGAAAAGAGGAAAAGGAAAGAAAAAATAAATCTATGTTGTGTACCACAACCCCTCCAATTGTAGACTAGACCATTCAACATCTTAGCTAGTCATCCAACTGAAACTTCTCATCTCATCAATAAGTGAACTTGTACTCCTCAAAACCTCACCAATAGTCTTCTGCAATATAATATGTCCCTCTTCAAATCCCAATCTCAATGCATTTGAAACTCCAAATTGCTAAAAAGTCAATTTCATTCTAGACATGGTCACAAACTAGGCCCTTTAGCACATGCATTTGGATAGTTGCAAGAAATACTTGCACCCTTTCCTATTACATTTGCTAATTAATCATATTTCTAGAACAATTATGGGAGTAATGATCCAATGTAGCTAGAATTCATAGTAAAAAGAGATTATACCAATTTAAATGTCTATCAATTAAATATTTTCCTCTTAATTTGGTAGGAAATATTGACTCTTTTGTCACACTTGCAATCAAGCCAATACTATTAAACATCCAATCTAAAGGATTTGAAGTTACAATAGAATACGAGTAGTAGACATGTTTCTTTAATAGATTTGTTGCTATTTTGAAAAGGAATCGTAAAAATACATTTATTTCATATAGTATACAAGTTCACAAAATAAGCTTTGTGTGCATGCATTTTCAATCTTAGAAAAAATTCCTTCTAGATTAAACTGGCTATAGATTGAGTACTAGTAATTTTCATAGAACTTACTTTTTGAAATTTAAATCTTTGTGCATATTGATTTGAAAGTTATGATCATACTCACTTATAGATGGAATTTTGAAAACCTATTTATTGAATTTAAAATGTTAGTTTTCAAAGTGAAATTACTTAAATTGATTGGATTTAGTACTTTTATTTCTTTTATTTCTTTTATTCTTTAGTAATTATAAAATAGTTTAAAAAAATAACCTTTAGACATTTGAATGAAAGAAGAAAGAAAGTCTTTGTAGATATTTGACATGTTTAAATTCACAAATCATCCAAGATTGCAATATTGGTATAGTAAGAGATCTAGGATTAAAAAAATTGAGTAATAGATAAAGGGTTAGATAGAAAAAACAACTATGGATTGTAACTTTCTTTAATTTTGGCTATCTAATGAGGCAATGACACTATAGTGTCAAACCCGTCCAACCATCAAGGGTTCTAATCATCTTTTCAACTACTAGCCTTAAAACCATGCATTGGCATCATGAATTGTTCTTGTACTTAATTGTTGTTGTAATTAAGCTAAATTAGAGGATTGAAAACAACCATAGCTACCATCGTCCAAATAAGCATTTGAATATAGTTCCTTTTAGTAAACTATTATCATTTTTGTTGAGTCTTGTTAGCAATTGAAAGATCTATGTGCATGTATATTTTGGACAACATTTGAATAATCTACTAGTTTTCTAGGTGATGTTGACCTCCTACGTGTCTTACTCATCAATATGATTGGATTTTGACAACCCCATATTGATGATGGAGTTGAAATCTAAACTCAACCTAAATCTAATTTAATCAAGTTGAGTTGTTTTTTATAGATGACATGCATGTACTAATTGAAAATTTTACTACAAGTTGATCTTGAACGACATTTTTCATACCATATGCAATGAGCTATATCATGGAGCACTATGCTCAAGTTATTATTCTTTCTTTTTTCTAGTTGAAGTTTCAAATCCAACAATGGCTTGTAGAAAACTCAATTTACTTTGTATCCACATATACATAAGTTGAATTTTTTGAACTCCATTATAATTTCCAATTCAAGTGTATACGTAGAAGGCCATTATAGATTTCGTACTTTGGTAGTGGTACAATAGTAGCATTGGAACTTCATTGCCAAATTTAATTTTTTTATCTTTACTTAATTTTTTGTGAATGCTAAAAATATAAAAATTCTATAAGATTATTTTCTTAGATTTAAAAAATATATCTTTGAAGAGTTTAGCATCTAATTTTAGAAACATTTCCAATGGAAGCCTACTTGAATATCTAAAATCAATCCTATTGTCTAATATTTGAAAGGGTCTGAATTTTTAAGTTGAATTGGAAGTAGTCAATTCTACCATTATAGGACATTTTCTTATAATCCAATTGAATTTTTTAATTCAATCATGGCTTCTGGAAAATAACTTACTTTTATCCACATATACACTAGTTGATTATAGGATTTCAAGCAAAATTTCCAACTCCATTCTTTGCACAAGGAGGGCCATTATAGATATATCCAAACTAGATTTTAGCCTTTCTTATTCAAAGGATGAACATCTTAGACTAGAATGTTGTAGATTTCATTTTGCGATAGGATTGCAACTAGATGTGGTTTCACAAGAATCATTTACTCATGACCATAAAGTAGAGGGAGTGTTAGCATTTGAGCATAGAATCTATTAGCCCATGAGCCTAGGAGTCTATATTATAGACACCTTGTATAGTTATAGGTGTCTATGTTATAGACTCTTTCTATATTATAGCGTACCTAGGTTACAAGTACATTTGTTATAAACACCTTCAAATAGTTGTAGGTACATAACTACAATTAGATTAACCCCTAAAGGATTAGTATGCATTTTTTGGCTACATAGAAATTTTGGGTAGGTACGTGTGACTAGAGATTTTAATATTTCTCGCCCAAATTTTAAAAGAAGGTGGGAACAAGGAATGTACTTCATGTGCACTAAATTTCATGACATTTGGAAATATGAGTCAAAAGTTATGGCCTAATATGTTACCTTTTTTCATAAATGGGCAGTTTGGGCACATTAGAAAAAATCACTTTTTTCAAAAAAAAAATTTGAATGTTTTTTTCTAGAGTTATATGTACATGGAAAGCTTTGAATCATTCCATTTTGATCAATGAGTCAAAAGTTATGAGGACTTTTTGTTTGTAGGGAGTTATGGATACTCTACTCTAAAATAAAATTTAAAGTCCTTTATCTTACTCAATTTTTCATATTTCGGGAAAAAATAAAAGGATAGGATATAGATTGTTTATTACAACATTGCAAACATTGGGATTGAAAATTTTCAATTCCATAATAAAATTCTTAACAATTGAGTATTTTGAATAATTCTCTACTGTCTAATTATTATTTTTTTCCTATATGTTGTACAATTCCAAATGATTTGAAAATTTTCAAGCATATGGCTAACATTTTTAGGAAAAAGAATCCAAAGAAGCACCACCATTTTGGAACTTTTTTCATAGAAAGTGAGCTTGTGAAGTGCCACAACCCTGTTTTTTGCAGGGCCAAAAAAATGATTTTAGGGAATTTGATTGCTTATATCTTGCAATCCACTAGGTGGAAATTTCTAAATTTTTTACCACATGTTCTCAAGTCAGCATACTACAATATCCTACACTTACATGTGTCAAAAAAAATTCAAAAATTTGGTACTTGTACTAAAAATTGTAGTTTCAAAGCATTTTCTATGAAACTATAGTCATGGAACTTTAGGGGTCAAGGCTTGTAACATCATATTCATTAAAATGGGAGAGTGTCGCCCTCTCATATTAGTATTTGGCCTTCAAAGGTACAATTAGTGAATTGAGTGAGTTGTAATTTAGCTTGATGATTACTTAATTAATTAAATTAAAGTAGCAATTTCTATTAAAATGAGAGTCATGAAATGAACATAATGTTTTGAAAAGAAGATCGTATTATATATGGTCAAAAATTGCACATCTTTTGCAAACAAGTATATATAAAATGCCATATGAAATATATTAATACCGTAGACATATTGCACTTGCAATTTGAATGTTGCAAGTGTAACATCCAAACATATTACTCCCCACAAAGAAACCAAAGCTTTGAATACTACTCGTAGTAAGCTATAGTTAAACATTCATGAATCTAAATCTCCTACCCCTCATTTATAAGAAATCAAAATGATATCTTTCATAGTAATGTGAAAGCATATTGTAGACGTATAAGAAAACAAATAACACTCTACCATATGTAGCTAACAACATATTGGACTTGATCCAACTCATCGAACGCTACACTTAAGACAAAGTATACAAAGCCAAACTCTGGTTGATGATTTCAATTTGAGCAGCCGGGATCTTAAGCAAACATTGGCGTGTGTCCTTTCGAATTTGAGACTTCCACGCTATCATGAGAGCATTCGTTTCTTCCCAAATAGGTGGATCGGCTATATCAACCTTCCAACAAAAAACCTCTTTCACTATTCCATCCAGTATAGAAGTCCTGAACATCTTGACTCCTTGATGTTGGGCGAAAGTATTGAATGAGAACACAATTCGGTTTTTCAGGATTACAATTCGGATCAGACAATGCCCTTGCAATCCAAATTGGTCAAGTGTCACCATCAGTGGGTCGAATTGCGACAAAGTAGCCTTCAAAGAGATCTCGACCCACCTTAAAGGATGGTTGTGGGCGACCCTGCAAAGGCCCAACGTAGGTGTCATCCTCTCCAAACTCTTCACGATCCTCGCCATCTTCTCCTACTTCATCCTCTCAAGCCACTTTGTCGCGCCCCTTAGTGACACTTACCACCTTAAACTCATTTTCCAAACACTTAACACTTTAGTGCCACCAAGGTTCACGCTCTCCTAACACTGCACATGCCACGCACCCACAATGTTAGGTTCCAACTCAAGTCACGGGGTTCCCCATTCCTCCGTGACTCCCAATCCTTTCCTTCTAATACTTAACTCCCACAAGACACCGGGCATGTCATTTGATGACATGGGGCGGAACTTCCATTGATGTCCAAGCACTCGGTGAGGCACTACTCCCACCGGTGCTAACCGCCCTTGAATGGGACCCAACTCCCCACTAGGCCCAACCCAACTCATTTCGGGACTCACTAATCGGGACTCACACCATGGCTTAGTGTGGAGTGGGACACCACCCAACCGGTATCAAGGAGTGCACAAGCACTCCATGGTAACACACAAGTGGTGGTGAGGCTCCAACACTAGCCTCACCACCCGGGGCCACTTAGGCTCACCATGGCACCATCCGGGAGTGAGGAGGGAGACCACCCCTCCTCATAGTACTCTTTGCGGAATTCGGCAGCCCCCCCCCTTGTATGTCAAGGGGGACTCCCAAACACCCTTTGGTTTTGGAAGACCACCCCGTTTCTCCCGATTCGCACTAGTTTGGGACTCCCGAACTTCCACCCGGCATAACTTTGCGGTCCGGGATCCAAATCGCACATGCGACACCATTTTCGACATCTACGCGACGCGTAGATGCCGATGGACTACTCACTTGCTCCATTTGGACAAGTACTCGCAAAGATATCGCCCTCCAAAGATTCGGGACACTCCCGGCGCGACCAGGGCACTCCCGGCGCGACCGGGACACCCCCAACTTTGAACGCCCATAACTTTTGACTCGCAAGTCCAAATCATGCGTTCTTTGGACGGTTAGAAGCGTCTTCTCAAGACCTTTCCAAGCATGTATCACACGCCCTCAAATTCGTCCGGATCAGAGTGCTACATTGCTCTGATCGCTCGGGACTCCTAGTCCCCCTCACCTCATCTCTTGCAAGGCTTGGGGAGTCACCCCCAATGTCCCCTTTGCTCACCAAGGTGGCACGGGCACGCCTTGTGATGAGGGTCATGACACACTTGAACACGAGTTGCCGGCCAAAAACCATCCCTCAGAACAATAGAAGTAGCTACTGGTTCCAATAATGTTACCTTCACGCCCCGCCAATAGTGGACCAAATGCTCATAGCGCCTTCAGTATTCCCTAGTGACATCTGCATTGCACAACTTCTCCCATTATTTGACAAATCCAAATATCCCTTTCAAAATGTCTTCCACGCCTCTCATAGGACATTGTGGAACTGGCAATGGCACTCCACGAGGCCACGAACTTCGCCCTTCTGCATCTTCTTTCCACAATTTGATGCCTCTGCCATCATGCCCTAACCAGTTCTCATCGGTGCACAACAATTTGTACTTCATGACTGGACACCCCGTTGAATCTAAGTAGAACTTCACTTGTTGTGGCTTCGTATGTCCAACGAGTATCTCATCTCTGTCCACAAATGAACCTGCAATGAATCCCTTGAAATCAGGCACCTCTTCTATAAGATGAGGGATAGTAGGAATGGATTCCACATCCATGAATGACTTCATGAGTGCAGGAACTGTAGGGAAGTTCTCCTTCTTCAACAACATGCTCCATCTTCCAAATAGCGCATCAATGTCGTCATATGTATGACCCACAATCATGAAGTTCACATACACTTCACGGAAGATCTTGTTTGCAACAAGTAGAGACCAAAAACAGAAAACATATATGTTCTTGTTGTCCCCGGTGGCATTGTCCATCTGCACATTTAGAGTGGGTGGCAACAGCGTCGCCGGAACTAAGGTAATTGGTGGAGGAGGAAGGGACGCTTTACACATCTTAGCTCCCTTAAGCACTGCACCAAACAAATTTGACGACCCCGACCTCACAAACAATTGCTGCGAAAAAACTTTGGTGGCTCTTCCAAATCTCGCAATACTTTGGCCATGGAGCCAATGGTGTAGTTTGAATCGTGGAGAAATAGATCCAAACTGTAATGCGCATAGTGCACATCAGCATGACCATGCGCAATCATGCCAGTCACGAACACAGGCAACTTCACTAGGCCATCAAGTTCTTTACTCTTGTGGGAGAAGACTAGAAAAGCCGTTTTAGCATGATCCATCTTGTCATGCATAATCGTAAGGCACTCATGTGGAGAATTATGCGATCGGTAACGATTTGCATAGTACAACTCCCCTGTAAGCACGAGCAATGGCAAGATGCTTGTCCAACTTTCGCGACCACTTCAAAGCACTGTGAGACCCAGGAAATGCTCCCTTCCTTAGTTCCTGCAATTTGTCACAAATAGAGCACCGAGCAAAATTATCTCCTGGCTTTTTCACATTGTACTCTGGGAACTTGGATGATCTAATCTTGCTCAAGTTAGAAGTTGACACCTCCTTCAACCCAAAAGCAACATTGGCTTCATTGATTTTTTCAATTTGATCCTTCCACTGAAAGGTAGGTGGAAGAATCATGGACACGACCTTATCCCCAGACTTGAGAGTCCGAGTACGATGCGGCATGTGATCTGCCTCCTTGTCTAGAATGCACTTCAACGTTGCGGTAGCTTGTTGAGTGTGTTTCCTTGGCTTCACCAACCTTGAATTACCATGTGCCATTGCTTCTCGACCATTATTTGAATATGTCTGGTAGCGATAGAATGTGGCCTCTAGGATCCCGGAAATATGCATCCATGCTTTCATACACACATTAACCCCCTCAACCGTGACCATCCTTCTCCCTCGGGAGTCCCGATGAACTTGTCTGTGCACCTCCGTCTTCATGAAGGCTCTATATTTGAACGTTGAATTGTGGTACATGCGTTCACGAAAGGCTCGAATCTTCTCCCTTGGAAATGGCTGAACACAATTTTGGATGCAACAAACTTTGCTGGACACTGCATTGATAGACTCTTGTGTAAGGAGGTCCTTCCATTTCAGAGAAGTCTCTCGAGGTGGATTTCGGATGATGCTCGTATATGGACGTGCAGATGACAAGGAGGGCGGATTTAACAAACTCGCTTGGATTCGATTGAAATTATCCCTAGCCTCATGGTTGTGCAGGCTTGCCCCGCGGCAATGAACAAGCTGAGTAGGCCATGCTATCAAAGAGTACACCTGCTCCAAAGGAATGTCAACTTCGGAATGTATCTTTGAAATGTGCACTGCAACATGAGTATCTCCCAGAGGACCATTGGCACCAAGAACCAAATCCGAGTTCACTTTGTGGTAAGTACCTTCCCCAACAAGTATGCCTTCATTGTTATAGAGAGTGACGCACTTTGTATTCCATTAGCGACGTGGAAGTCCTTCGCACTCTGGAATGCCCACATTCATCCCCTCAAGAGCTTGGAACTCATCATCTGATGAGTCCATTGCATCAAGAGGAATGACATGGGAGCCCATAATTCCTACAAATCAAGATAATACAACATTGAGTTCACTTGCAGACAAGAACTAAGCATCAATTGCTATCCAATTATACTTAAAATTTCCTATTCAGATCGGCAAGACCTGAATTGCACGCATTGGATACATTATCTTGAAAATATCAATTCAGATTATCAGAAACTAAATTGAATATATCAAAACTAAACTCTTGACTTGCATCGATACAATTTGAATTGACATTAAAACCAAAACATTGCGGAAAATGTCGATTCTCATTGGTCCAATCCGAATTGCAAAGAAAATCGGAAGATGGAAATCAATGAACATTTAGATCGACAAGACTTGAATTATAAACAATGATTAAAGAACCAAGATATTTTGACTTCTAATAAATGAGACTTCAAGGGCATTCTACAATCACAACTTTAGGATCTGTCTATTCAGGTCGATACAACCTGAATTAAGGTTTCAGGTCACAGATTGAGTCCATATCGATTAACTTCAATAGGACATTAGTTCTAGTCAAACATTCCTCATCCGAGTCCATGAGATGTGTAGTATGTTCACTTCTACAGTTTTTGTACATAATGATTCAAGTTGTTATGACTTGACTTACAGTCCAATACTTCAGAATCAAGAAACTCTCAATGTAGGTATGTTTAATGGATATTGTGATATATCATACAGATTTATAATATGTCAATTTAGGTCGATACGACCTGAATTGCAATCGAAGACTTCAGCTTCAAACTTTTATATATTTAGTTCAGTAAGATATGCATTATGAATTTGTCAACAGATTTACGACATGTAAATTCAGATCGGTACGACCTGAATTGCAGTCAAAGCTTTTCAATTCATCATTAAGTTGATAAAGGTCAATAGTTAGTTTCTCTTGAATATAGTAAATTCATGACAGGTTGATTTAGGTCAGTATGACTTGAAATTGCAATTGCATTTCAAATATTTACGAACCTACATTTCCATTTAGTTATTTACTAAATTGATATATATGCTCAGGATTTATTGTAAATGTAGATTCAGGTCAGTATGACCTGAACTGCTACTTGAAAATTCATATTCCATTATTTATCAATTTATGCTGAGTACGCTTGCAGTCAACATAAACGTCTACAAATTCATCCGAACAATGATTCACGTTGTACCGACCTGAATTGCACGCCTTATATAACCCATGAATATCATGAATTCATTGGATCTAAAGGAATTCTATTGATTTCCCATCGAATTGAAGGGGTCCGGGTTTTGCGGTGACAAATTAGGAGCCCCTTTCACACGCATCACTTCTTCCACAAATTCAGGAATGCAATTGCCTTCAACAAGACAACTCCATCAAAAGACATGGAAATACACATAGGTGTATAATGAAGGACGCATCACGAAAATGCATGGACCTTATTTCAAATACGGAGCCCAATGTCATATATCCAAGCATGGGTGCACTCTCAACAGTGCAGCTCCAATGAGGAATGAAAAACAAGCAACAATACTGCATGAAGTATAGCTGCAAACAACAATCACAGAAATTTGAGCTATTTTACAGGATTTGCAACAGCAAACCAGAATGACAGAAATTTGAACTACTTCATATGAAGTGCAACTGCAAACCAAAAAGGCACAAATTGTAACTAATTCATAAGGAATGCGAAGAATACTACCAAAAGCTAGAAGCACAAGACGCCTTCGTCACGATTGATGCGAAGATCTTCAACGACAACGTGACACAACCGTGAAACCAAGCACAAGAGAGAGAGAGAGAGAGAAGGAAGGCAACAGGAAGACAATAGATAATGAGAGTATAATCTCTAAAGCATGTCTGGACATCCACGGGTCTTCTTGGCGGGGGAAAAGAAGCGCCAACGGGAATGAACGACTTTGAATTTCCGTCCTTCTGGGGAAGATTCCACTTCCACTTGGGAGCACTTTACACATTGGTTTTAGGGGGGGGCAGTCTACAGTCTATTTTTTCCTAAAGATTCTTCTTCCATCTGACAGAGTAATGTAGAACGAAAATTACGAGGCAAATCTTTGTCTATTTTTTCCTATCCGTTGTCTTTGGGAACAAGGACATGCTGGGGCTTTCCTTTTTTTCAGCACTTTTGTCCTTAAAGCATGGGCTAGTGACTGTGGGAATCCTCCTATTTGGAACCATCTAAGATCACCTACTCTAAACAAAGCAAAAATACTAGCTGCAGGTCAAACTATAGTGAAAGATCTCTCCTTTATACAAAATTTTTGGGGATGATTACTTGCCCTTGTGTCCTACAAAGAAGGATTCTTTGCCAATTGTCGACGAATAAATGGTTGTTGAATCGTTTATGGGATAAATGAAAAAATCACCTAAAACAAGGGCAATTGTTGAGTATGGTAGGTGAGAGTTTAATGAATATTTTAATTATAAGTCACATGCAGATGAATTTATATTCTTAGCATTTACGGAAATGAAGTAAATGTCTAAAACGAGACCTCACTTTTTCATAATTAGATAGATGTGTTCATGCTTTGGGTTTAGGGTATGTTTAGGGTTTAGGGTTTAGGGCTTTTCTTTGGAGAAAATTAGATGATGAAACTGAACAAGGATTTGTTACCATAAAACTATTTTGTTTCTAATATGATTGACAATGTTAGTATACAATTTGATTCTCAATAGTTTAGAAGCTTATATGTATTCTCTATGTCCAAAATATTTAAAAGTTGTAAATGAATTTTGTCTTGTGGCATTTTATGTTTAGTTACTCTATTATTCTTGCCAGAATTTTGGTAATAAAATGAGCGAACTAGTTGTCAATAATTAAGATTTGAAGGATATATTGAATTAGAAATGTTGGGAATTTTTTAGGGTTGAATTCGTGTGGTCATTTAGTTCTAAAATGACCTAGTTCATGTTGTTTTATGAACACAATTTATGAAGAAAAGAATATAGAACTTACCCTAAACTGAATCAATGGCAAATTAAAGAAATAGAAGTCCTGGTTGTTTTATAGCATTTTTTGCATTCAATGTTCATGACTATACTAAACTAGTGTTTTTCCTTTTTTTTCAATGCATTACCGATGAAACATTGGTAGGAACCTCTCATATTATATGGTTTTGATAGTAATTACCTATAATGCATTTTAGTCCAATGTTAAGGGGATTATCTAGTTTTCATGTAGAAAGTTCTTATAATAGTATTTTGAAGGAATCCATAAATGTAATTATAATGAAGGCAATAATAACATTAAAACCCTAATTATAATAGTTTAGAAAATACATGTATCTTGGAGCAAGGTACCTTACTTTTTAATCTTTTTGGTAAACATTGAAGTCTTTTTTATTATAAATAGAATACTATTAATGAATGTTATGGTTATAATTGGAGGGCACTTCTCAGATGAGTTTTTGAAGATCACATAATAGTGTTGAAATTCTTCATATATATGGTGAATATTGTCTAAGACATATAGAACCCAACATTTTAAAACATTTGTTAATTTGTTTAGTTGACTTTGGTCTTCACCTACCTTTCTTGCCATTTTCATTTGATGTAATTTTTACAAAAGTTGTTTTACAAGCCGTTTTATTGCCAACACCCCCTACATGTTAAAAAAAATGTTTACTCCAATTCTTAGAAATTATAGCAGAAGTAAAGTGTTTTATGAATTTATACAAGCTTTTATAAATAATTATTGCTCCTTTGTGTATTCTTTCTAGTATGGATTCTTACCAATTTGATGACCTTCCTCAATTTAGTTTGTAGTGAATGGCAAAAGAACTTGCAAATTCAAACTTCTATCCTGCTTGTATAGTTTACAATGCCAACAAATAATAATAAATCACCATTAGCATAAGTGCAATTCTTAGAAAAAAATACATTTTAGGACACAGGTAATTGTAGGATCTTGAAGTAAGCTAGTTTGAAAATATTTGGAAAACATTTTAGAAAGTTTCACCACATGGATTGCAAGATATAAGCTTTAAAATTCATAGAAATCTTTTTTTTGGCCCTATGAATGATCAGACAACTACACTTTAGAAGCTCGCATTTGTACGAAAAAATGTCGAAAATGGTGGTGCTTCTTTGGATTCATTCTTCAAGGCAAGTTTACTACATGCTTGAAAAATTTCAAATCATTTGGCATTACAACATATAGGAAAAAAATAGAGAATGATTCATAATATAAAAGTGTTAAGAATTTAATTTTAATTAAATCTTGGAGTGGATTTGAAATGAGGTACTATTCACATGGTAATCTTCTGAAATTTTTGTGTTTACCAAATCTGTGACTTCATTTTGGCAAATCCGATTTTGAACTAGAGTCAATGCAATTTTGGCTTGGTCAACCACTTGACATCCTTGCACGTTTGTAATTTTAGACAAATATATATGTACTCTAGAAATAACAAATCGAACCCTTAGATAGGACAACAACTTAATAAAATATAGCCACAGTTTAGGGTAACTTTCATCCAAGCAATATGGATGATGAAACTTGAATTTCCATGTATTCATCATCCATAAAATGAACATTGGAGCATTTAGGGGTTAAATGGGTAATGATGCGCATGCTTGACTAATTTGATGTTTACAATTTACTAATTCTTCACAAGTTTCTTTAAGTCTTACTCTATTATAGCATTAAAAAAATGAAGTGGATTAGGAAATGATAATCAATCATGACTAGGGTTCATGGTGACTTCTGAATTGTAAGTGTTCTCAGTGGGTTCTTAACTTCTAAAGTTCCTTAAGTATGCTCTCCCCCGAAACTCTGTAAAAGTGCCCTTTTAGGGAAAAAACACTTATTGAACACATGTAATGGTAGGATCTTGTAGTCAATTAGTTTTAGAAGTTTAGGAAAAAACATCAGAAATTTCCATTATGAAAATTGCAAGATATTAGCTTTTGAATTGACAAAAAATCTTTGAAATTATTGAGAATTCCTTAAGACAAAGAGGAGGAGCTAGGATGTTGCATTAAAAAGTTTAACCCATAAGTGCTCCAATGACCATTTTCTGGACAATAGACAAATGAAAACTCAAGTTTCATCTTCCTTATTGCTTGGATGAAAGTTATCTTAATTTTGTAGAAATACATTATGAAGTTGTTGTCCTATCTAAGGGTTGACTTAGGTGTTACTAGAGTACATTTTTTTCTAAAATTACAAATGGAGGAGTATGTCAAGTGTTTAACTAAGCCAAATTTGCATTGACTGTAGTTCTAAACTAAAATTGCCAAAATTGTCATAGAGCTTAAGAATGCACAAATTTCAAGAAATCACCATGTGAAGATAATCTCATTCCACATCCATTCCAACAAATTTTACCCCAAAAATGATCGTATTTTTCTTGAAATTGCATTTAGAAGGAATTTAGGAAATTTCCTTTCAAAATGTATAAAAAAGATATTGGTAATAGCATTGGTGAATCTAACTATATGGATGGAATCTACAACTCATAGTGTACAACTTTTATTTGTATAGAAATTCCAAAATAGTCTTCCAAATACCACTTTATAAAGGTTTTTCTCAACTCGTTCATTCTGGAGATGATTTGGACTTTGTCGTCCCAAGTAATGACGCCCCGCCACGTGTCCACGCAACTGGTAGGTCGGGATCTGGGTTCACGGTGCATCACTTAGGGTTTAGGGTTTCCTCAATCTTCTGTGTGCTTCATCTCTCGTGCTGCTATTTAGGGTTTTAGCTCACTTCAGTTACGGTTTAGTTTCACCGTGTGCTTTCGGTTTAGATTATCAGTTTCTTCAATAGTTTTGTCTTCTATTCCATCTCTGGTAGTCGCGGAGCATCAGTTTTTTCTCTTCCAACTCGGTTTCTTTGCTGCGACTTGGGTGTAGGGTAAGCCTCCTGCCCTGCACAAATTTTTGTGTTTTTTTCTGAAATTTTATCAGTTTTGGTTGTCTTTCATTGTGCTTATTCCACAAAAAACGTGTTCAGGTTTGTTGCTCTACGCACGAGCTTCAGTAACGTGGAGCGCTTCTCAATTTTTTACAATTGTGGAGCTCTATCTTAGAAAGGTAATGTCACTTACACTTCCCTCTATTTGCTTACTATTCCACACTTTTTGTTCGTTGTCAACTGCACACTGTCTTCATTTTTGTCTAGAGCTCGGCATTTGTAGTTCTGGTTCGTCGTTCTCCTCCTGGGAAGAATTGTTTCTCTGTGTTTTTTCACAGTTTTTGTGTTTGTTGCGCTTCACTTTCTAATTCATTTGCAGTGGTTTCATTCTAGGATTGTGGTTAATTGTCTCGTCTTTGAATTTTCTAGTTCTGCAAAAGACCTCAGATTGTGGTCTACGGTTTTAGCGCTTGGCACTTGTTCTTGTGTTTTTTGTTTCATGGTTTGCTTTTGTGTGAATTTAGTTTTGAATCACATTCTTTCGTTTTAGTTCCTTGGTTAGCATGTTCGCTTCTCATGAGTTGTGGTTTGATGGTTTAGGGTTTAGCTTATTTTGGTTTCAAGTTTAGGGTTTCTTGTGATTTTGAATTTTTTTTTAATCAGGTTTGGAGCTCAGGGTTTGATTAGGGTTCTCTTAGGGTTCGCTTAGGGTTTGTTTAGGGTCTGTGCAAGGGTTCATTAGGGTTACCTTATTGCTCACGTAGGGTTTACTCAGGGTATCATCGGGTATCACCGGGTATCGAATGGATATCAAACAGGTATCAAAAATAAGGATCACAGAACATGATAACGAAAAGTATTATTCAACACAAAAATTCAGTTCAGGTTAGGGCGGCCTAAACAACACAAAACTTAAAAGAAATCCTGGAACTGCAAATTTTAAATGACCATTAGCATAAGTGCAATTCAAGTCGTCCCAACCTGAATTGCAAAGAAGTCCGAAGAAAGCCTCGCCGTGTCACCCATAAAGTACCATTAAACTGCATGCAATTTAGGTCGGGACGACCTGAATTGCAGAGCAGTCCAAAGAAAGACAGGCCATGTCACAAGTAAAGCACCATTAACAGAAGTGCAATTCAGGTCGTTCCAACCTAAATTGCACAGAGGTAAAAGAAATTCAGCTCATGTACAGTTAGTCAAATACTTTCATTACTTCTATTCAGTTTAGTTAGAAAATTGAAAAAATAAAAAATCACAGAGAATCCCATTAAAGAACATCACTAACGGGTAAAACACCATCACTGTGCCTAATTCATAAACTCATCAAATAAGTATCAACTTGATAAACTATGAACAAATAAAAACAATTAAGCGTTTGTCTAACAAGACATTAATGTGCAATTCAGGTCGAGGTGACTTGAACTGCAATGCCAAATATCAATAACAGAGTGGAATTATCACTATCAGTATCTTGACTGAAAACATAAATGATAACAGACATCAATCCCCATTATCGAATATTTTAAGCCAAATTAATCTTAACAAAATCTATTTAGATAAATAGAAACGATGACACTAGAATATCCATCGTAATGAATAACCGTTCAGGTCAGGCTGACCTGAACTGCTAATAACCGGAGGAATTGGATTGGGATCATGGTCACTATTTCTGATTTGAACGAGTTCTCTGAAGTATTGTATGAACTCACAGATCCAATGTTCATGCAAAATGGAAGACCAAATACAAAATCTGAACGCCTATTTTACTCATCTGACAACTATAAGACCCAAGGACAAGTATGACGATGACGAGATGATGATCGAAGGAGATTATTGGGAGTTTAGTGATCCCGACCAAGACGAAGCCTGGAGTTTGACCATGGTGCCCCATACAGACAACATGGTCTTCAATATGAAATACAAGAAATCAGAAATCTTTATACCTCTTTCTTACGATGAGAAGGTGAAGGACGTTATTAATGACGTCTACCCCGAGATCAAAGTACGTTGTGTGACAACGAAGAGTGAATTGGCAGCCAACAAGCAATACCACTTCACTCTTACCTTTAACTCGGAGAAGATCCCTTTCACGATGGTACCTTTCCTTCGGTGTTTGGAGCCTACGCCTTATAGTAGCGAGATCAAAAACCTAGAGAAGAAGGTAGACGAGAACTATTATAGTAACGCAGACAGTACACCTTTGATAGGAAAGCATCTCTGCACTAAATTGCACTACCTTTTCAATTCATTCGAAGTGCTCAAGGAGAAGCACGCAATGCAACAATCGTTTATGGCTCCTCGAACAGTCTCTGTTGAATTTGGTATTCAGGGTGAAGGTCAACCGTCCATGGGAACACAAACACAAGGATCTCAAGGTCGGGGGAAGAAGAATAAGAAGCTACCTCCAACGCCAACATCTGTGACATGAAGCAGTCCACTAGGCTCAACCTCTGCAAAAATACCCGCAGAGAAGACATCCGAGCAGTCAGGTTTAGGAGAATTGAGTTATGCAAATCTGATGGCAATGGTGCCCCAAGCGCTGCAGACGGACCGCAAACCGAACTACAAAATTGTCAGTGCGGTCTATAAAAGGTTTTGGAAGACATGCACGGACGCTTATTTTTTAGGGGTGAATGAGAAGAAAGTGCTTCCCCTCGAGCAGTTGATTGAAGCACCTGCTGAATTCAACATTAGAGTCTTAGAGACCCATTTGGTAGAGTCCATGATGAACTGGCTTGTCAACATCCCAAACAAGAGCACCAAACAAACCCTCTGCGTGATGCCAATTGGTCCCATGAAGAAGCCAACAAAGTGGGAGGATGTTGAACATGGCTTGTTCTACATCATCAACAGTCAGCATAGCGTTGCTGCCAGCAGGATGATGATGGAGGATGATAGTGGGATTGACGAGACCACCCAAAAGGAGTTGGAGAAGTAGAATTGTTTTATTGTGTGGTCAAATGATGCTGAGAAGTTGCGGTCCATCTCCGCCTATTACAATCGCGTCAACCACTTCCAAGCAATACAACCGTCCTGGGCCACTAACATTCTCAAGGCAAGAACCGTATGGGTGAACATGGGTAGCCCAAAGAATCCAAAGGACGCGGTTGCTGTTGGAACAGTCCAAATGGCTCGATGGAATAGAGAGTCATTGAAGCAAACAACAAAATTTAGGGTGAGTAATTCAGATCGGGTCAACCTAAACTACAGTAGTAGTGGTGCCATCTTCAATGCACAATTGCCTAGGAAGCATATTACAACTGAACAATTGATTTTTTGAATATTGTCTTCATTTATTCAAAGCCTAACACGCTGTTTGAATAATGATATGCAGGAGTTTGAGAAAGCAGTGCATCAACGCTTTGCTATGATAGATGTGAACAAGAATCACATGCTACCAAAGAAGAAGGGGGCGGAAGATAAAATGAGACTTATAAACAAGCTGAAGATTATTACCGCACCTGCCCATGTATATAATTTGTGGAGTGAAGTCATCACCAACTCTACACATGGAGAGCTCTTTGATCCAGACACGCTCATGAAGTTCAACGAGAAAGAGAACTAGAAGCAGGAGAGCTGCGCTCTGAGTTGAGATTATTTCAAGCCATTGGGAAATCTCAACTATGATGACTTGGGGAAGTTGGCAAAGCATATTTTGAATCAGTCGGGACCTAAACACATCCTCAAGTATCCGAAGGTGACTATCAAAACGATATCAACGGTCCTTGATAGCTGTTATAGTACTAAGGAGTGGGTGGAGCGTCAAAAGAGAAAGCAACTAGTGAAGAAAGAGCTTCACCAAATTGACCCAGACCTTGGACTGTTCAATGCCAACAACGAACTTATAGTTGCCAACTGGAGGGAATTCAAGAGAACCCGTAGTATTACAAGTGCAACTATGAACGTGTTGTTACAGAGGCTCGGTGAAGCATTCTTTGTACAAGCAAAGCAAGTGAATACAAGAAACAAAACAGCTGCAGAGATATCACCTTTAGCAGCAGAGTTTTTTAGAGTCTTCCTCGAGAAACGCAATCTTTTTGTACCTCCATCTAGCGTAGCTTATCTCCGACCCTACCAAATTTTGGAGAATAAACATTCGTTGTGGCCATGTATGGCATGGACCAGCACCACGGCCAAGGAGGTGAAGTTGGGGGTCATAGACTTCAGAACTATCCCGGGCGTTTTGCAAAAAGAAAATTCCACGGTGGAGAAGCCATTCTTCTATGAAGTTTTGACCTCTATAGAAAAAATGAAGCAGCCTCTCTTAGAGGAAGTGAAGTCCTGGTTATTTATCTGTGCCGATGAGAAGGACCAGGCACAAGTTCTTGCATATGTCGAGAGGAATGAAGTTTTGAAGACTTTCAACATGCAATGCACAGATTATTATCTGGCAAAGAATGAACATCTGATGGATTTGCCAGTGAACAACACTAAGGCGCTCAAAAAAGTGTTGCTCATGTTTCTTCAAAGCCCGGATAATGTGTACCAAGCAAGAATATATTCGGAGTTCATAGCTCTAGATACACCAGTGTACAAAGAACCACGAAGATACAATGAGCTTCCTTTCAGGATGTACAATATAGAGCTCAGAATGGAATTCTACCTATGGGTTGTGAAGAAATTTTGCAATCCAGGGACCAATGTCTTCTCTGTCTTTGCTGGTGGCAAATTGACGTGTGCTGCATTGGTAAGTGACTAAATGCAATTCAGATTGGTTCGACCTGATCTACGCTATTGGACGTAATTTGTTTAGTTTCTCCAGCAATTAACTTTCATAGAGTGTCACCATTTATTATTCTTCATGCTTATTTAGGTCGGTTCGACCTAAAATGCAATAACCACGTAATTCTAAACTAGACATTGATGTGATCACATTGCAAATGAGTTCTGTAAATGTATACGTAGCAGTTCTAGACATCGAATCTGACTTGTGGGACGACATTGCTACTCTAGCATTGAAGCTCGATAAAGACGATTTCCCGGACACTAGGTACCCTGTTGATGCCACACAGTTTCCAGCAGTGATGGGGTCACAGTCAACACCATCTTCAACAAGGATGAGGACTAGGTCCACAATAGGGTCCCCGAGCAGTGAGGCTGAGAAGAGGAAAGCCGCAATCTTTGATGAAGAAGAGGAAGAAGACGATGAGGAGGAGGGCTCGGATGATGAAGCAGGTCTCGATGACATTCTGACGCCACGTCGATCCGCCTTCCAAGATCCACCACGGTCTTCTACCTCTTCAGGATTGCACACTTCACGAGGAGTGTGTGCTACTCCAGTGACTCCTTCCTCGAATACGCGCCCGACGAAGAAGAGGAAGGTGGACCCCTTAAAGTCTGTTGTAGAGACGCTAGCTTCTCTGATGAAGCAACAAGAGAGTATGCGTCAGGACCAAGCGGCAGATAGGGCGGAGAGTAGAAGGCTCTAGGAGGAGACGAATCAAAGGTTTGCTTCCTTAACGGAAACCATGATTATGGAACAAAAGAAGAACCGGGAAATGTGGCAACAATATTTGAACAAAAATGAAGCCATGCCGATAGCATCCCTACAGCCTGCCTCTACTTCGCAACAACGCCTGATTCAAAATCAGGCTACTAGATCAAACAACAGCGCAATGTCTGTTCCGCAAGAGGCTACAACATTGCTTGCACCGCTTCCTACTGGCACCCAAGAATCTGACCCTCCTCCTCCTACCAATGACATTGATGTAGGTCCATCTCTCCTGTCAGAGAAGACAGAAGCCACCGATTCAAAGGTTGTTGTGCATGAGGTGGCCGAAGTTACACCAACACATACGGAGGATGCCAGCATCGAGCCGAACCTGCTCGTGGAACCAGCCAATGTAGTACTCGAACTGGATACGGTTCCCGGCAAAGGTTCACCAACAAGTTCGGCTCAATAATCACTCAATGTCATTTGTTTTAGCTCGACTCGAGCTGATTTGTATCATAGGGTGTTACATGTAGATATAGTGTAGGTTCAAGATTTTTGCAGTGGAGAGACATGTTTACCAATGAACTATGGAATGTCGGAGTTTAAATTTTAATTGTATATATTCAAACTCAATTCCTGAGCCTATAATATATAGCACTCACACAGAGTATCATTTCGTAAATCGTGAATCGCAAGGCCACTGAGTTTGCCAATTGTCTCCGCATCACCGTGTGCACCCACTGTACAAACACATCTTCTATCATATCCTCTCTCTGTAACTGAAGATGAAGTCCATCGGAGTTGAAGCGCAGAACCTGGATATCATTCAAGAATGGAAAGCAGCGATACAAGATACCTTCACAATACCTTGCAGATCCTCTAAAAAACAGGTGAGCTTTGGTCTTCTGTCTGTTTACACTTCGATTGGTCCTTGTGTGTATTGCTGTTGTGCTCTACCGTTTGTACTCTTTGGTGAGCACCAATTTCTATATGATTTCGTTGTACGTCTGGGATGAGACAGTATAGCATTATAACTAGGTACGCATTCGCTCGTTTGATAGTAGGAATCCGGTCCTCCATCTGGTCGTGGAGGAACTTCGGAGGGTGTCAATCGGCCATTCAGGTCCAAGGTGGCAGAGAAGTGGATCAATGTAATCCTGGACCTAAATGGCATTCTATGTGTCTACGAAGATTGGAAGTCGAAGGGGTTGTCGCATAAACACTTCAGAGACTCCTCGGGATCGCACTCAACCATAGAACCCGCTTTAGTGGGACCAAAGGCTGTGTGGGTGAGACCCACTTGCTCCGATTTCCTCTCGGAGCTAGGGAAATTTGCAGTGATATTGGTGTGGAGTTCTATGAAAAAGTCCACCACTGAGATGATTTGCGAATATCTTTTTCGAGGCTTAGTGGGACCCTTTCTTGTTCTTGGGCAAGACTCTTGTCAAACTGTTAAGACCAAAGATAGAGCCGGAAGGTTGTCTTCCTTGAAGGAGCCAGGGACAAATAAAGACTTGTTCTTGAAAAATCTAGATATGTTATTCAATGGCTCAAGAGGAAGCTTTAGTGCCGATAATACTGTCATTGTAGACAACAGTCCAATAAAACATATAATGAACAAGTCTGATAATGTCATTCTACCAGACTCTTGGAGTTATAGGGGAAATGGTCCGAGGGATACGTTCCTACTTGAAGTAGTGCTTCCCTGGTTTAAGCGTCTACATGTCGCTCGCGATCAAGGGTTGAAGTCATTCAGGGAAAACGGTCTAGGAAGAATTGGGCGGTGAATGCTATGCGATGAAAGGAATCGAAAAGAATACAACAAGCTTATGGACGTAGTTTGTGCGTCTTCTAGTGTAAATTAGGTTAACTCCTGAAGAGATCAATTCAGATTGGCATGATTTCATTATAGCTCGGCACGACTTGAATTGTACATATTTGTTAACATAGTTAGGAATGAAATTTTTTCTTGGTTTCACGTATGCAAGAGTGTTCCTGCATTTACATTGGTTTGATGTTAGTCCTTTAATACATGTCCGAGCAAACTCAGGCATGGTGTGTTCTTTGTTTTTACGCATTTGGATAGACCTTTGTTTTAATTTCAGTTCTTATCAGATACTTGGCACTCCGACGACCCATGTCCTAGGAAGTAGACTTGCTTGCGAAGCGTCCGCAGACTCCATCTAGAACCACGGGCAGTACTTAATCCTCAGCACTGGAAACTTCCTGGGATCAACAACTACTGCAAATTCCACGATGGACTTCTCACCGAAGCCTGTCGAGGATGGTGTGGTTGATAGCCCTCCCAGTGGAAGGAAACAACAACCACTCTCATACTCCCCATCTCCATTGCGATCTATGGGCCATCCTACCTCAGTGACACCCTCCGACAAAGTCCCTCAGAGGAAGCTTTATGAGGACTTGGGATGTCAAGTCGCTCCAGCAATGTTGAAGTCTGAGGTTCCATCTACAATACACCATTCACTCCCCAATATAGCACCTTGGATTCAACGACACCACACACCGTCTGAAGGGGGGCAAATGAAGCGGTCGCACGATGGAGTATCTCGCAGTTGCTACTCAACTCCAATTCGGGATGCATGGGAGCGGAAGTCATTGGAGGCGCAGCGGCGGGACTATTGGCGGAAGTATAAGAAGATGGAAATAAGGTATAGTCAAGGACCAGAGATTTTGAGGGCAGTTTAGGAAATCAGGAGCAAGTCACACTCATGACAGTTGTCTATATGACAAATTTTGCTTTTGTAAATAAATGATAGCAATGATAGATACTACATAGAACCCTATGTAGGATATGAGGATGACTTCCTTCATGGGATCGTATACCCTAAATCTAGGAAAGAACTTTGTACATTGTTGCAATCCTCATACTCAAGGACATGATGTTAGAGACTATGTTGAAGGTATCTGCACTAATGAATGCAGTCCTTGATCTATTACAAACCGGGTATTCTAATTAAGGGACCTCATCTTCGTCGGTTGTACTAGTCTTGCAAGTAGATTGTTTGGGGAGATGAAGGCATGGTAATTGAAGAATGAAGCGGATGTTGAACTTTGACTAGATCTAGGCAAGGAAGTTGTAGAATTAGAAATATGCAGGCGTCGTTGTAAGCATTTTCATAAATGGCAATCTAAAGAAGATTGTGAGGATTGCAATTTATGAGAATGCTCAATGGCGTCTGGATATTTGTTTTTCTACAAATTCCTTGCCTAGATCCTACCAAAGCTCATCATGCACTTCATTCTTCAATCACCATGCTCTTGTCTTCTCAAGCAATCTACTTGCAGTGTCTAACATGTTTGATGGAGATGAAGAACTTAGTTGCTAGGAATGTTACTTACAATAGGCCATGTGTGTACAAGGATTTGTTGATAATATACATATAACACATAGTTATTTGCTTATGATGTTTCATTTATTGGATTACAATTCACATTTATTGCATGATGTTTTGAAATTTTGTATTTCTTCAGAGGTTTTGTATGTGATTGTTGTACTTTCTAGTGTCAAGGGACCACGGATTCTTTTCACATTTATAATAAATAGTACTTTTAAAACTCTTATTTCAGTGGAAAACTCCCATTTTAATGAATATGATGTTTTGTAGGCTCATGTCTTTGCATTCATGTGCTAGCATTGTTGCCTAACTCCTTAGGTAGTTTCACCCAAATGCACCTCTTTCCGCATTCTTTGCCATCTAGATTTGGTCCTTGAATGGCTATTTATGATCACCCAAAAACTTTTAAGAGCAAATAATGGAAGTTAAAGAATTTTTTGAAGCAACCAATGAATGTTTAAGGAAGATCAAGTGGCATATGTTCATTTTCAATTTTGAAAGTTCACAAAATATGCTATATATTGTTTCCCCCATCAATGGAAATCATCCATGTGTTTCAAGAAAAAAAAAAAAAAAATTCACAAAATATTATCCAAAAAGTTGCAAAATGAACGAGGCTAGATTTCTCTTGAGGTTGCTAATGACCTCAATAAATTAAATAAAAAATCTGACCTTAGGAGACTTTACAGAACAAGAAAAGTGTTGGATTTGGGTGCACACACCATTATCCTTTGACCCAACTCTCAAGTACCAAATAGTAGCGAAGCTTATGATTAGTTGGTCATGAAATAAGGCCAGGGTTCGAATCCACCTACTCTTGGTGAACCTAAGGGCCTCTTCACACTATGGCAGTCCAAGTCGAGAGGCCGTGGGATTGAGTGGCCAAACTTTGGTGAGAGTCCAAGGAAATGAGCAATAAATAGGCCAAAAAAACTAGGAATTGGAGCCTTCGGCCGGCCATAGTGTGAAGCCTCCAAAGTCCAAACCCAAAGTCCAAACCTATTCCATTTTTTCAACTTCTAATCCATCCAACTTCTGAAATTTTCAAAAAATTGTCACCCATGTGACAATTCTTTCAAGCAAAAGGTTAAAAAAATATGAGAAAGGAGTCAAAAATGGCCTTGGAAAAATAATTACAGCATATGCTCTCATCATTAAACAAGGAATATGAAGGATATAAATGGAATAAAAAGGTGGCATTAAACATTGAAGGGAAGTAGGTTCATAGAATGCAAAGACTCCCCATTGTAATGGTGGAGACTAGGGTTCAAACCCCGATGGGGACACAAATAAACAAATGGAGGGCATCCTACCTATTTCTACAAAACAGTTTGATCTAATGGTTGAGATTTTGTTAGTTTCTAAAAAAAACTAGATGGACTCTCGATTAGAGTTTGGGTCCAGTGCACTAGTCCAAACCCTAAACCTTGCCTAGCAATTACTCAATTCTTGCTTGGCGGGGAAGGATGTTTCTCTTTGTGCACACCAAATGTGAACAAATTCCAGAGCCTGTTGTTGTGAAATATGGAACTGGGTTTTTTGTATTCGTTATTGCGTAGCGGATCGTTTGTGGGAGTCTCTTTCACCGCGGGAATGTGTTGGTACCTGCATATTTAGGGTTTAGGGTTTGGTTGGTGACTGCCATGTTCTGTCTAACAAGCATTATGCCTCTGGTTATAGCAACGAAAATGTGGAGCTGGAGTACAGATAGACAAGGAATCTCTTACCAATTCTGCCATTTTGTTCTTGCGGTAAGCATAAGCCTTACCCCACCCCACCCCCCACACACGCACACACACACGCTGCCAGCCTTTGGATGATTTCAAACGATTCTGCATGTCTTTTTTTAGAGTTTCTAGAGTGTGTTTGCAGCTGATGGTGGTGAAAATTTTCTTGTTATTGAATTCTTTTCGTAAAGAAGATGCTTTCACTGAATCACAAAATAGGCTTTCTACGGTATTATGGCAACCCCAGCTCCTTTCACTTATCTGAATTTGAACTATAGAATTGATCTTCTTATAAATTGAGCAACTAATGAAATGAAGGGTACTTAGTCTGGTTTCTACCCGTTATGAAAATTTCCTAAAATAGAATATTTTACTGCAAATTGAACTTTGGGATTGTAACATGGTGTACTAATTTTCTAATGATAAGATGACATGGCAATTGTCTTTCCACTATGATGTTCTCCACTTTCATATTCACCTATTTCAGATTTTTTATATGTATGTGATATAATTTTTTTCACTTTTTCTTAAAAAATTCATAGTAATTTCAAATCTTCATTAAAGAAATTGAAATTTTATGGCTTATAGAAGATATGTGATTTCATTTCCTGAAAAAAGAATGAAAATGATTTCCATGTAGAAGAAAGGAAGGATATTCAATTGATCCTATAGTCATAAGAGAATGTCCACCTTGCAATTAGATTGTGCTAGATATAATCTTATCAATATTACACGAGAACATAGTAAGCACTTGACTATTGCAAAGATAGGTTTGATAATGAAGGTTATCTTCATTTTCTAATCTAATTCAATTTATAACTAAAAAAGAACATGCCTTGGGTTGAAAGCATTAGGTTATTTTGCACCAAAGAATGAAACTCACCACCACTATTCAAGTAGAAGTTTGACCCAAATTAGCCACACATTATTTTGTCTTCATATGCAATATTGTTCTAATGTACTCTTAATTTTCATTTTAGAACAAGTATCGAGGCGTGCGCATAATTTTTTTATCAATGTGCCCAAAGTGAAAAGGTCGATTACACTCTTTAACTCCTAAAGTCTCATTGCTTGCCCTATTGTCCCTATAAGGGGACAAAATGGATTTTGGGTAGGCTTGTATAACTTCAAGTTTTGATGGGATTTTCTAATTTTTTTCTTGACATAAAAAATCACATTAGCTTTGGGGGAATATAATATTTGTTCAATTGGTACCCAAGAGCAAAAATTGTACCATAGTAAGCTCAAATTGTAGGAATTGGCCAAGACAAAATATCTACAAAAACTTGGAATTAATTAAAAAAAATTTCATAGATTAAGTTTTTGTTTACATGGAAAGCATTGATTCATTCCATTTGGATCAGTGATGTGAAAGTTATGGAGCTTCTTGTTTTGCAGGCAATCATAGATATTTCTTTAAGAAAGTAATATATTGAATTCATTTTTATTCAATTTGCACAATTTTAAGAAGAAGAAAAAAGTTCCACAAGGTTAAGTATGCTTTCTAGAACAATCTCATTATTGAAATTAATGTTTATTAATTCCTTCTTAGAGTTATTAATGATTTAGTTTTTTTCCTTCAATCTTGTATCAATTTCTCTTTAATAACAATTTTTAAAGTTGAAAATCATGTGTTTTCCGAGAGACTAAAAATTCAAAAGAAACTTAAATATAAAATTTTTGTAGATAAAAATGTTTGGTGCAAAAGTTTAAAGTGAAGAAGATTCCAAGTCAAATAATCTTGTCTAGGACATGTTCAAAAACTCACTTTCTTCACTTTAAATACAAATATCTCACAATCTATAACATGAAAGTTCAAAAAATTTCTTCCCACATTCTTAAACTATTTCTAGTACAAGATCTAATGGTTAGTTATGCAAAAATAACCATTTGAAAATTTGTTTTCTCATTGTAATATAAATAATAGATTTGAGTGGTTTTGATGAAAAAAGAGCCTTGAGACTTTAGGGTTTAATTCTTGGGTTGAAATGAATGCGAAGAAGTCATTTGGATAAAATTAGATGTAGGAATAGAATAAGGTGTGTTTACCTTATTCATAGATGCTCTATCATTTCCCTATTGCTAATTGATTTTTCATTGATATGCTCGGTTGTTTGGGTACCCTTATTTGAAGTACATTTTTTTTGAAATATTGCTTGAAAAATTTAGTTGACATTTTCTTTTTGAATTGGCATGTTTGGAAATTGATTTGGAAATAGACTTTGAAATATTATCTGTCAATTCTCCCCTTCATTGATCACTAGAGTTGCCTTTACAAGAAACTTGATTAGCAAAAACATCGAATTTGGCTTGCTAGAATTGTTGGAAGTGTACCCAGATGATGCTTGTATGTACTCAAATATATCTTCTTCAATACAAGTTTATATTTATATGGACTAGATTTATTAGTCAAGAGCAAGATGTTTGAGAAGGATTATTTGGACATTTGGTCATAAATAATTGACCTTGCATGCAATCAAAGATGTTAGAGATCTTACTTTTTTATCAATTGGTTTAGACTATAAAAACTAATCATATTATCTTATATAGGTATTTTCTAACTTGAGAACTTAAAAGTAACTAATCTCTTGACAAATGTGTTGATTATATATGACAACCGTTCAAGAGGATTGAATCTCTAAGTTGTGAATTTCATTGTTATCAATATTGAATTGGAATTTGACTCATTATTTTTTGGATAAATCAAAAGGTATGTCTTTGCAATCCTCATGAATGCTTTTGTTTTATTTGATCAATTATTTTGATATGAGGTGGGTATATGTATAGGTATAGTAACCGCACTTAAATTTATCTAATTAAGTTAGGTATTTGGTTTGATTTTGAAGTTTTTATTGCATTTTGGTGCAAGGGAAAAGGAGATTTCAAATTTTCTTTGCATATTTTTTTGGACACTATATGAATAAATTATGAATTTTAATATTGTGAAAAATAGATGTATTTTTAATGAATTTAAAGATTAGACATTTTAGACAATAATATGCAAGATTTAGATGGAGAAACAAGTTACACTTAAGTTAAGTTACCTTAATTATTGAATTGTTGACTTCATAATAATTGTAGAGCTATAGTTGATTTGGGAGTTAATTTAATAGGAATTATATGAGATTTGTCAAATTATTTTCAATTATTTTCGCTTATTGGCCAAAGTTGTAAAGGCAACTCTAGTGAGATTGGTCTAGTTCACAACCTTTTTAGCAAAGTTTAGGGCAATATATTTTTCAATCTAGACATCCAATTGTAAGAAAATTTATGTTTCTATAGAGGAGGGACATGTTCACACCTTCTATCAATTTTTTTGTGAATACGTAACCAAAATTGACTTTATACACAAGTACTCAAGATTTCTTGTATATGTTAAATAGTCACTTGGTCTTTTAGGGTTTAGTTTTATATTTCATGACCACTCTTTACTTTTATGGTATATTCAATTCTAAATATGAATTCCAAATTTTCAAATTTTATCAATTGGTGGTTTATATTAACTTCACTGCCTAAAGGGACCAAAAGTGTCCTAAGGTCAAATTCAAAGTGTAGTAACTTTTGCATTTGATGTCTGAATTCAATGAACTTGTTGAATAATGTGTGCTCCCTTTTCTAGTTTGTGTGGTAAAATTTTCAAATCAATTCAGGATTTGTTGAAGTTTTTGGAAGCCAATCGGAGTTTACAAATTCAACTTGAGTTTATCAAACTACATTTGATGGCTGCAGCTTCGGGGGCTTGTATCTCCTTCATTCCAAGTTCATTTTCAATAAAAAAAAATTGTTGGGTTTTTTTCCCCTTGAAGTTTAATTATTGTGATAGATTTTTCATGTCAATCCGAGTTGTTTTGAACATCTTAGAGCAATTCGAAGTTCAAAATCCTGACATTTTTGGATTACAGTGAACTTTGGCGGCTTGTTTCTTCTTCATACAATGTTCGTTTTCAATAATTTTTATAGAAAAGTTGCACATACTAGTCTAGTTTGTGTGTATAAAATTTCATATCAATTCAAGAAGTTATGAGTGAGTGAGAAGCATTTCAGTAGAAGGAGGTTTAGTTTTTGATGTGTTTTTTGGAACTTTTCTTGCTATTTTCTAACATTTAAAAGTCATTTTGCAAATGTAATGAGTCAATTGAATGATATTTTTTTCATCAATGTGTTTGCATGCTGATTTTGAATCACTATATAGTTTAAATTTTCTTCATTTGAGTAGATTTAAAAACCCAATTTTGCCTCCAAATGTATTTTTAGGAAAAATTCATCATCCTTTTTCAACACTAAACATTATAATCTTACAATCTATGTAGTCCAATGACACCACATTTGATGCACGTCATCTACAACAAGTGCACTATAAGATTGTACAATTGAGATCTCTATAACTCAGTAAAAATTATATCTATAACACTTTAAAAGAAATGATGTTTTTGAACAAGTTTAGGCCTTAGGCAGTGAGGGGTTCAAATTCATGCATTTTCCTCCCAAAGTTCAAAGTGAAAAGATCACAAAACCAAAAAGAATTATTGCCTTAGCCTCCAAAATATACACTATCAATTTTTGTGAAGTTTTGATTTGAACCAGATATTAGAAAAATTAAAGTAGTTCATCCTATTCTAACTAACAATTCTCCCCATAAATTGCTTGTAAAAAGAGAATTTTTTCTTGAAAGAAACCAATTTTCTTTTGAAATTTGCATACCAAGCTGATTCAATATTTTTTAAAGAAGTTCTTAGCATTGCAATTTTAAATTTAAAAATATACTATTTGAATTTAATAATTAATTATTTTATGAATATGCATCATACGATTGTGAAAAAGAAATATAAATGTAAAAAATTTCTTCAACAAATAATACACTTGGTTTGTAAGAAAATTCTTGGCATAGTACTCATCGTTTCAATAAAATCCTTCCACGTGTCCTCCATACCTTAGTCATTCACACAATTGCAGACTACCAACTAGTTGAATGACTTCATGGATGCGAATAAGCCTTCTAAAGTAGCCACTTCCAATCTTATACCACCTACACTTTGGGTCCATGTTGAATTATACTAAACGCCAAGAAATTTTCGTTCAAGAAGAACCAAGGCCAATTTAACCTTGAAGTCATATAGGATAGGATAGGTTCAATAGAAAAATAATTCTAAGTATAGATTCAAAAAATTGAATGTCTTTGTAAATTTCATGGGGAGGTAGTGTTTATGGTTTCAGCTAAAAATCGCTTGACCTACCATATTCTGACCTCTCTCTGACTATCCCTCCAAAAAATGGCCTATACATCAAAGCCAACAAGCTAGCATACAACTCAAAAAAATCTAATGGGGGAATATTGGAAAAAATTTCTATCTTTAGCATTTGTCAAATCTTGATTTTGACAAATTATTCTCCCTTTATTGCAAAATGATCTTCTAGTTGCTCAAAAATGATCATTTTTGTTCTTGTAGATTTAATTGATGAAGAATAACTTCCTTGAAATACTTAGAATCTAGTTTAAGCAATATTATTTTCAACCTTAATCCTTAACATTTTGTTCAATTGGAAGATCATTTTTGAGATAGAGGGAGTATATGTTTGGTAGTGATGTGCCAATCTTGTCCTTCACTTACAATAATGACTACTTTCACTAGAAGAAATCTGCATTTGCCTCAACAAAATCTACATGATGTATTTGTTGAGGCAAATGCAAAATTTGGGGTTTTTTGCGATTTTTTGCATTTTTTAGCGCAAATTTTGCATTTGCCTCAAGAAACGTGTCATGTAGATATTGTTGAGGTAAACGCAAATTTCTTCTAGTGTTTCTATTTTTTGCCACATAATAACTCAAGATATCTTTTTGTATGTTCCAAGTTAAAATTTCAATTTCAAATTATTTCAATGAACAAATGAGCATAGAGTATCAAATATATAATCAATGTTAAAATTTCACTATCTGAATAAAGTAATGAGGTTATAAGCAACAATTCTTTTGTCATTTCTAATTAACAATGGAAAATATAATATTAGACAATCATTGGAAGATTTATTGTTTTCTTCAAAACAAAAGATATATTTTTGGTGAATTTCCAGAGTAAAATGCCTTTGAATTGATTTGGTGAAGATTCCTATATTAATAGATTGTCCCTACATATTGTGCCTAACATCTTCACTGAACTTCAAAGAAGCCAAAGAAACCATGTTTCATAATGCATCCTAGATTTATTTTACAAAATGACCTACAATAAGGGGTAAGAATTCTTTGAGGTAGTCAAAGGAAGTTGAAGCATTTTGTAATTCAAAGATGCCCATTTATAAGGAGTCTTGTATCATGTAAATGTGCCTAATGCTCTCAATTTTTGAAAATTTTAAGATGATATCAAAATGTTAGAATTTCGTAAAATAATTTGGATTCAACCTTTACTAAGGTCACTTATAATTTTACTAGGCCTCCAATGCTCTCTATGACTAATTGTAGGTTTTGTAACTTTGGAGACAAAAAATTTCAACACTTTATAGTCGGAAATTGAAGTCCAAAATGAATCACAAATATAAGTTTAATAAGTTTATAAATAAATTTTCAATTTTTATAAATATTGTTGTAGTTTTCTATTTTTTTTAACTTGTCAATAATTTGTAATGTTTAAATTTTTAATAAATTAATAAATAATTTTGTGTTGAAGAGCTCTTCAAATCTTGTCGGTTATTTCTTTGGATGGTGAAGGTGACTATTTAAGGTCAAATGTAGATGAAAAGATCGGCAAAAATGGTTCTAAAACAATTGAATGTGGCATCACTTATGGTGCTTTTGTTGTAGCACATCAATTAGAACATATATTCATGAATACCAAAAGAAAATTTTCAAGGCACAAATATATGAGTTAACCTTTAAAGGTCCAGCCTTGTGTTTTTGGCAATTATATAACTTTTATATTTGAGGCCAAGTATATGTGAGCAAAGATTTGACTTATTCAAGCTAAAATTATTTTACAAAGTATGGATTAGGAATATCTTTCATGAGTGCTAAATTTCATTTCATTTGAATATATCAATGAAATGTACAATGCAAAATGTTGTTTGTTTCTCAACTTAGGCAAATCAGAAAAAATCACTTTTTTTAGAAACAAATACTTAATATTGATTTTCTAGATTTCTCTATATAGAAAAAGCTTTGAATCATTCCATTTTGATTAATGAGTCAAAAGTTATGAGGAGTTTTAGTTTGTGAGCAATTATGGATTCCCTACTCTAAAATAAACTTTGAAGTCTTTTATTTAACTCAATTTTTAATAATTTTGGAAAAAAAATAAAATCATAGGATGTAGATTGTTTACTACAACATTACAACCATTAGGATTGGAATTTTTCAATTCCATAACTAAATTCTTAACAATTTTGTATTTTAAATCAATTTCTACTTCTTTCTACTTGCTATATTTTTCCTATATGTTGTACAATTCGAAATGATCTCAATTTCTTCAAACATGTAGCCAACTTGCCTTGAAGAATGAATCCAAAGAAGCACCACCATTTTAGACTTTTTTTCGTACAAATTTAACCTTGTGAAGTACAGCTGCTTGGTTTTTTTCAAGGTCCCAATAAGGATTTCTACCAATTCAAACAATAATATCTTACAATCTATGTAGTAGAAATTTTTGAAATTTTTACATGTTCTTAAATCAATGTACCAATAGATCCTATGGTTACAAAAGTCTAAAAAGATGTTTTTTTTCCAAACTTTGGTACTTGTACTAGAAATGGCAATTTTGGAGCATTTTGGGTGAAAACATAGTCAAAGAACTTAAGGGGTTAAATGCTTTCCAAACTCCAACTACTTGCAATGAATTAAATCACAAGTAGATTTAAGTATTTGGCAAAAACTTGCCAATATCTTAATGGTGGACAATATATTCAATAATAATAATAATAATAGTCTCTTTAAAAATTGAATTCACAAGTCTCTCCAACTTCATTTCCACCACCAATAGTGAGCTAGAAGACTTTATGAATGATCAATTTCTCATTGGCGAATTAAAAATATTTTGAAAAGGCGACAATGTCTAAAGTAATAATACTAAACTAATAGTTTAATTTTGGTTAGATGTTAGTAGACTAATTCTAATAAGTGAATCACTTCTAATTAAGTTGTCTAAAGTAATAATACTAAACTAATAGTTTAATTTTGGTTAGATGTTAGTAGACTAATTCTAATAAGTGAATCACTTCTAATTAAGTTGTCTAAAGTAATAATACTAAACTAATAGTTTAATTTTGGTTAGATGTTAGTAGACTAATTCTAATAAGTGAATCACTTCTAATTAAGTTGTCTAAAGTAATAATACTAAACTAATAGTTTAATTTTGGTTAGATGTTAGTAGACTAATTCTAATAAGTGAATCACTTCTTATTAAGTCTAGAAACTTTTACAACTTTATAAGTTTTTTCCACCTATAGCTACAAACATAATAGAAAGAAGGCCATTTTTCCTTTTGTCATGCTCGAGGTTAGAAAACAAATAGGTGAAAAGTGTAGAAGTCAAAAGAAATAGAGAATGTAATAGATTTTTTTTTCTTTCCAATCATCTTGATATTTTCAAAGCTTGACTTAGATGACACAATGCATACTTGAACATCTATTGAGCATTTTCATTCACCTATTTTGGATCCACCCATCCAAAAGTAACACTATAGTAGAAATTCTATAAAGATCCAGTTTGAGACTGGTTTGAGACATTACAATAAAGAGGTTTATTAGAATAGGGAGAGTAATTTGCATTCATGAATTGAAATGATTTTAATATGATTTTATGTTTGTTTCAATGCAATTTACAACAACCTTGGAACAAAAGTTGTAGAGTGTGAGTTGCAAATTCTATCCTTACAATTAGATTCACCAATGCTATCATCAATATTTTTTTATAAATTTTGAAAGGAAAATTTCAAAATTCCTTCTTAATTCTATTACAAGCAAAATATTATCATTTTTTTATTAATAAAATTTGTTGGAATGGATCTGAAACGAGGTTCTCTTCACACAATGATTTTTTGAAATTTTTGTGCTCTTAAAATCTATGACTTGATTTTGACAAATCTAGTTTTGAACTACAGTCAATGCAATTTGACTACTTGACATACTTTCACATTTGTAATTTTAGAAAAATATGAACTCTAGGAATACCAAATCCAACCCTTGGATAAGACAACAACTTGATAAAGTATCTCCACAAATTAGGATGACTTTCATCCAAGCAATAATGAGAAGATACAACAATTTCAATCTGTTCGTCGTCCTCTTTTTGGACGTTGGAGCACTAGAAGGTTGACATGAACACGGTCACACAGCAGGGCTTTTTTTTTCTGGCGAAATTTTGCTAGATCTGTCAGAATCTGACCAATGAGAATCTATCCCTCCAAATTTTGGCCTGTACAGTGAAGCCAGCACAAGGGACACTAGTCCAAAAAAAAAGCCCTGTCACACAGACTTTAGAAATTTTACATTGCATCAAATGATAAAAGAACTCATAAATTCAAAAGCTGTGGACAATCATTTACACCACAATAATACACAACTTACTGAAATGTCACTGTTTTGGAAATGTATAGGTGGGAGCAAAACCATGAAGCTCTATCTACAGATAATACAGCTATGTACTTAGGGTTTTCTGTTGAGCATGGCCCCCGCAGTCTGTTGTTGCTGGGCCGAATTGAAGGATCCGCCATCACGTTTTCGACTTTCTACCTCACAGCTAGTGCGTGCCAGCACCTTCACTAAAATCGAAGATATTCATTCCCTACTTCCTTCTTGAAGCTGCCTACAGACGGATGCAAGTCAATGGATTGCTTTCTCAAGTTCCCTATGGCCGGATGCAGGATCATTAAAAAATTGGATTTCGAGACTTCACGCCTTGCGTACCGTGGTCGTGGCGGCACTCCTTGATTTGCTCCATCGTCCGGTGCAAGACAACCTTCGATCCTGTTTGAATTCAACTCTTGACATGCCATGTCTCGACTCACCTGCAAACTTGCTATCAATGACAGAAAGTCGATATTTGATTACTCTTGTCGATGCTGAAGCTTTCAGTGACAGACTAACAACAACCTCAATCAGACATTGTCAGTAATGGAGCGCCACAACTGACAGTGACAGCACTTCCTAAACAAGAACAAGAATCTCTCAAGTTGATATGGCAATTCCAATAATCTACCTTGTAATGGTTTAGGGTGTCTTCTCTTAGCAATATATATACGTCTACTGATTGCATATGAGTTTGTGAAAGTTAATTAACTACAAGATCTAGCTACAAGAAGAGAGGAAAGAATGGCTCCCGTCAAAGTAAACCAAATCTCAGACCCAAGCGACCAGAAATTTCAATGAGTTTTGCAGCTCCTCGGCGCTAGTTCAGCAGTGACTTAACATGTTAATTTCACAAACAAAAATAATACCCTCGGCTACATTCAAAAAAGAGCGAAGGCACTTACCCTGCCTCGATATTGATGGCTTCCAAATAGGTATACCACAACCCCCGGCCAATTTATACCGGTCGTGTTCTGCCACACAAGCAACAAATTGACTGTTCAGTGAACGATGATCGAAAGAGCTGAGATCAACGATCGTCACACTCGCTAAAACGACGAAATCATTTCAGGATCGATAGATAACAACCCTAGCTTCAAGGGCTCCGCGCACTTCAACGTCACACCTCTGATGCTTGGAATTAAACCCGCCATTCTAACACAGATGACCGAATGCAACCAGAAAGAGCACAAAGCGGAGCACTAATTTGGCAAACTAACTCAGACAGAAAAGCAAATCTGAAACGAGAGATCTAATTAAGTAAGTAAGGCCGGACTCTGGACTAGGAAGATCGAACATACTCAGTATTAGTTTACAAAGAACTACTTCAGGTAATTAATGTCCATCCCCAATCTCACCTTGCATCCTCCCTGCAGGGCGACTGAAAACCTCAACACCACGTCCTCCGGAAGTCCGATCGTCTTCACCGTTAGTGGGTTCCGACATCATGTACTCGACAATCATTCAAAGACCTGCATCCACTACGATAGCAAGTGCAACACGACCGCGTGTCTCATGATCTGGTGCTGCCACCAGCTAGAAGCTACTACTATACTCTTGTGGGTTCCAAAAACAAATCAACTCTGGCGAAGACCGAAATACTCAGGCCACCTTTTAGTTTCTCGGTGAGGATGGGGCCGGAGACCTAGATCTCTATCTTATCCGTCAGTCCCTATCATTCCAAGAAATAGAAATAGAATTATAGGGTATTTCGGAAGTTTGCCTGGGGAGAATGGCGGTTGGTTTGAGGAACCGCCTCCCCCCTAGGATGTCTGTGTGAGGTACATGAGATTTTCTGAAATGTACAGCTCGAGTAGATCTGCATGGGCCCTGAGCATGCACGGACTCTGCACCTGAATTGGCCATGTGTAAGTTGGAGTGGAGCATGCAGTAGCGGAAGAATTCATTCTCGCGGTGGCCTCAGTTTCAACATTATTCTGTCAGGGACAACAACAATGGCCTTTCCACTAAAGAAATGAAAAGTGGTGTGGATGACGGACGGAGGAACGACGATTTTCATCCATTGGGGTTGGGGGTTGGGTAAGTAAATTTGTTGGTATTCACATCATTTGAATTCTCTTGTATGAGCACACGGAGGAGTGGGTCAGACAAATTTATTATTAACCTTGAACAGCCGCAGCTGGTGTCAAAACTTGGCGTTTGGATGAATTCTAAACAATAGTTCAGTTGGACAAGATGAAAGTGTAATTCTCATCCAATTCTTCTTTGGGGAGTTGCTTGAATGGAAGTTGTTTGGATGATGTAGGAAATTGTCTCATTCATTTGAGGATTTTATGGCTTTTCTACATAAGATGGTGCTTCAAAATGGATCACAAAAGTGCCTTTCTAAAATATGGGGGTAATAAGATGGTGCTTTAAAAAGAGATCACAAAAAATTGCCTTTCTAGTGTATTGGGGCAATTTGTTGTTCTTTGCTCTTCATCTGAATTTTATCCATAAAAATTGATTATTTTGAATTTAAATCCGACTAACAGAATGAAGGTCATCAATCCTAGTTTGTACTCCGATTTGAATCTTTGGGAATTCCCAAAATTGAATATTTCATTGCCATTTGAATTTTGGGTCTATAACTGCAGTCTACCAGCTTTCAAATTATAAAATGACACAGAAATATTGCCTCCTGTCTCAATATAATTGATCACGTTTTCAGGAGAGAGCGTGACTCATGGGAGCATGATGGGTTGTAAAATCCAAGGCATCGGCAATATTTGGCAATGTCGTGTTCCATTTCACATGAAAAGTTGAATGTACAGTTTGTAGCAATATCAAATTAGTTTCACAATTTGGTCATGAACTAAGAGACAGCTTCTTAAAATTACTGCTCCTTAATAATTCTTATAGATGTATACTAGAGGTCAATAAATTAGCCATTTGGGCAATTGGGGGTTATTATCAGGCTAGCATAAATATAAGCAAACAACATTGTACATACAACAAGAACTGGCATCCTTGGAGCCTTAAACATTTCACCATTGCTGAGTGCCGATCAATCAGTGCCAAGTTTGCACTGCAAATCACATTCTAAGAGGTCTTTGATAAGAGAACTATTCAGTCGTCACTAAACGAAATGACTATCCCCGTATTGAGTTTCTAAGCTCCGAGTTATTGAGCTGATAGATTAAATCTCAAGTTCAATGAATTCAGTGTGACGGTATTTTGACCATCATCTGCCTACGTTCTCTTCTTGAAAGAGTCAAGGAATGGGTATCTTACAACGGTTGTCAGGTTTCCACTATCAGCCAGCAGTCCAGCACAATTCTGAGTCCTAAAGTCTCCATCCTGAAAGTACTCGCCTCACCAGAGATTTCAAATTACGTTTCCCACATGCACGTCTCGAATTTTAACAGCACCTAATATGTTCCTCAGTCCTCCCTTAATCTACTAATGCTTTTAGTTGTTACTTACAGAGAATTAAACGAGGTGAGGATACCCCAATTGATATCTCGGGTGTATGGTACAAGGGAGTAAGCTCCAGTTGACATCTAGGGAATATAGTACATGGGATTAGGAAGCTTGAATGTCCGGTTCCCAACCGCAGCTCCTGCGAGATCACTCCATTGGTCACCCAACGAGCTCCAGATACGGTATCCTTGCTCTTGAAGATGAAGCCGTTTCTGCGTCTTGTACTCCACAGCAGATAAGTGCACTTCGGAAGGAGATCTGCAATACATACCACGGTGCCAACATAATTATATAATGAATGACGACATGGCTGAAAAAATATTCTGAAAAGCGACTAATCGCAAGTGCAATGAAGTGTATAGTTTTCATTATACTCTTTCCATATAATCCCAAGTAGAATTCCTACAGCTTGACAATCTTAGAATGGCATAAACACATGCTACAATTCTCTTTGGAATGTTGGGCCTATCCTGCTACTGTTTCTTCTTACACATCACTCATTTTCATCGGGCAGCACAACTTTCTAAATTTTCAAACCATTGCTTAGCTCACCCCATACGGTGGAGACAACAAAGTAAATTAGAAACTAAGCTTTAAAAAAGTGTGCACATAAGAACTTGCCCTTATTCTCAGCTCTGCACCCGATAGGAGACCGGTTTTAGTGCAGGAAGTATTAAGGCAGTAATGCAACAACTGAAATTCCAATGTACCTGAGTAGCAAGGTGGTCCACCCTTCATAGCCGACGGCCAGTAAATTCTCACTTGTGATATTTCGTTGACTCTCTATTCTTCCCGTCATGAAGACAATTCCCCAATTGTCTGCTAGGAGGGCTGTATACAATGACAACATGGCAGGAATAGCCGGAGCTTTACCTTCCTCCACCCACTTACTAAACAATGGATGATCAAAAACTTCCGCACTGCACACAAAAAAAGTCAATGCAAGGGCGTTAACCAACCATCCACCTCACACTTGCAGTAGTAACTCAATCCACTTACAGTATGTTTGTCTTACGCCGAGCATAAATTTTCTTTTTGACTCAAAACTAAAGAACGGTTCAAAAAATAGAAAGTTCTGGTGTCCAACAAAAATGAGACATGGGTTATAAGCAATAGGAGCATGTTGGGGCCCATCATTACAAAGATTGAACTTTCCATGCCTAGTGTATTTGTGATGTTGTTATAGGAATAGTGAAATTCTAAGATTGTCCAATAGGGTTTATGAGTTTTTCACTTCAATGAGATTTGCAAGGGCAGTGTTGTACCAAGGAGAATCAAGGATAATAAGGATTATAGAGAGAGAAACATTTCCATTTAAGACCCTTCGGGATCGAGACACTTGCAATTCTTTACTGGTTCCATATGATCTTTCGCACATCCGAAGCGTATTTCAATCGCAAGAGAATGAAGTACTGGATACAAGCATTAGGGAAAAGACACGCTTACCCGTAGCGATGTTGGTGGTAGTAGGGCAAATTCGAGAGAGCGGTTTCATCAATGTCGAAGATGACCACATCCTTGCCATCGTCCCTTGGCGCAATCCCCTTCAAATACTCCAAGGCGGCCATGGCCACACCTTCCATGTCCATGGCGTACTGGCCATTGTTCATGTATTGCGCCACGAGCTCTTCACACTCTTCGGGGATGACCTTCCACCCCTGGGCATTGTTGACCTGGCTGTTGAAAAAGAAGCTCGAACAGGAAGTTTTCATCACAATATGGGCACTCTCGATTCCCATTCCCATTCCCACGCTCTGCTCCATGCACAGGCTCGACGCTACCAAAGTGAAAAATAGACACAGTTGCAACATCGTCATGGCCTGCACTCGAGATCCTGCGAAACGGAAAATCACCACTTTCAAATTAGAGCATGCATTACCACCGCAAAGGTTCTATTTTTTTGACCTTGTACATTGTGTATGAGTAATGTGATGATTAATAAGACGATACAATATCAGCGTTCGGGATATTTCTTGAGTTTTACCAGCTATTTTCCCTGAATTCCCATATTGAACCGCTTTTTCAAATACCGATTCCCGGAATCGATACAGGTTTCGTTCTAGAAAGATTCGTTTATGTTATTCGTGAACACATGTATCATGTGATTCGTGAAGATAAACGCAATAAAGTATTACAGCTAAAAAGAGCTCCTCCTTCCTTGGGGGCTTCGCACATTACCATGCGGGAGTGGTAAACCGAACCGAACCGCCATGAAACTGTTAGCATTTCGATAACCAAACCTGAATCCATCAGCCCTACACCCTAGCAATCAGGAAAAGAGAAAAGAAGCGTACCTGAACTCCGCGCCAACATAAACAGGGACGTTTGCTGTTGCAAGATCGCCATGACTCACTTACTACTAGAAACTCTGCACCTCTTCCACTTCCCACAACTTTCAAACCTTCTAAGATTATCCCAGCAAAATACAACACTAGACAGGACACACACAGAGCCCCACCGCTTTACACTAAACACTTCTAAACCCTAATGCAAGAAGACCAAGTCAATATCCACCGCGACGAGCGCCGGCTGCGATAATGCAAGTCCGAATAAAAGAGAAATTGAACCTCAACGGTACCTCAACAAACGGACAATATAAACGAACTGTACAAACAACAAACACACAAAAAACTTAATAAAAAAGAACATCTTCCTAACGACCACCTGCAACTAAAATTCAAATGCGCACAATTTCAAACCAAAACACGATCACAGAGTCCACGAATTTCCAATCGGCTCAATATAAAAAACCCAACAACAAAAAACAGAGAGCCGAATCAACATAAACTCCCGCGACACCTCAGACCACCAATTCAGGTCCAATTTTTGTGCAAATTGATCCTACGGTAATCCATTCAATTCTCCAACTGTCGATGATCGTGAATTGTTCCAACCGCGACGCGAAAGAAAGCGAAAAGCGCGAGAGCTTGGCATATCATACTCTAAGAAGAAGTTGGAACTGGCAGTAACATAAGTTATATTGGGATTTGGGGAGATATTTGTTGCCGAATTCGGAAGAATTGGAGCATGAGATTGGCGTGGGGAGTGCGCCAGAGTGGTAGACCTATAGAATAAGTTAAGCTTCCTGAGGACGTTGATGTCCCTGTACGAATTCAAATGAGATGGTCGGCGGGGACGGCTGCCGGCGTACATGGCAGTGGGTGGGGCCGCGTCTGGGTCCGTGACTCCGTGTATATCCATCGTTCCTCAGAGGTCTGTTGCCACCAATGTGCGGATGACAATTGTCCCGGTTCTGCCTTCAGGACCCCTGGAAAGTCAGAGATTTTTTTAAAAGTAAGATATCTCTTTTGGTGATATTAATTTCGACGGTGATACTAATTTTGATCACCAGGAAGAGACAAGCTGCTAGCCTACAATTGGCTGTGTTCCTCTGGCAGACTTTGCAAGGGGCCGGGGTAAACCCACCCACCAAGGGAAAACCCTGAAATTTTTAATTTATCACGCATGAAAAAATTGCCAATTTGAATAAACTCCCGGTTTAAAAATAAAAAATAAAAATTTCCAATTTTGATTTTATATTTGCAATCAAGGACCCTAATTAGCTAGGAGATGTGTGCAAGATAAATTAATCATGCACAAAATAAGGGGGTCTTTGTTTTACATGCACCCCTAGAATGACTTGGAAGGGATAAGCGAGGAGGGGTGTCACACTGGCCCTTTGCAAGGTAGCTTTTCAAGGACATGGTAAATTCTGTAAATTGCTCCTTCCATTTCCCCATGTTTTATCTCTTGGAAAAATATTGGAAATTTTTATTTCCAACACATGATAAAATTGGGAAATTTTGAATTCATATTTGCAATTAATGGCCCGAAATTAGGTAGGGAGGTGAAGAGATACAAAAATAAACAACACAAAATAGGGGGAAATTTTTTATATTTATCCTTATTTAGGGCAATGAAGGGGCCAATCTTCCCTAGCTATTGGGCTCAAACGTTCTCAAAGGATAAGTCAAGGTGAATTCACCCCCTCATTTCTCCCATATTTTGTCTTTGGGAGAAACACTATTATTTTTTTTTGCAACACATGATGAAATTTGAAAATTTTGAATTCATATTACTGATTACAACCTCCAAATGAGGCTTGAGAGATGAAGAAATGAAAAAAAATGTAGCACAAAATATGGGGCAATTTTTTACAATCACCCTTGGCTAGGGCAATGAGAGTCAATTCTTGTTGGCCCAATGAAGGATATCCTCCCTTTGAGATGGAAGTTCACTTGTATGATCTTTAGTGACCCGAACTTCCATTGGATCTTAGAGACCTAGACTCTAGTTGATTTTTCTTTAGGCTTTTTATCAATTCAAAAATCTCTTTCATAAAATTTGAAGGAAAGAAAAAGGTCTCATTGTAGCTTTAGTCAAAGAAAGGCTTACTTTAGTCCAAAGCCAATAAATCAATGTAGCCATGACAAGGGTGAATCATAGCCTCGATTATTTTTACTTTGTTTAGTTTAGTTTTTTGTAGTTGGTTGTAAATTTTGGGGCCCTTTGGTCTATTGGAGCTAAAAAACAATAGTGAATTGGTAGAATGGACCTCTACGTTTAACCTTTAAAGGACAAATTAACTTCCTCACTTGATCAAACCTCTTTAGTTTCTATATTCAAACCCACATTTTTTAAAAATGATTTTTTTTAATATCTTAATATATATCTATAAGGTATTTTAAAATTTTCCATAATGAAAAATATCAAAATGAATATTTTATGATTTTTTCAAATTATTTCTTTGTAAAAATCTTAATAATTACAAAAAATGCTTCAAATGGTGTGAAATTCTTAAGAGAATTGATGATTATAGTGATAAACATCCTAGTATAATTCTTGTACTATTTGACCTTACACCAAGAAAAGTGTGATAGAAAAGTTCAAAAGTAGTATATTTGAAGCTTTACATATTCTAAGTTAAACTTAAAAGCATTTAAAATCAAGAACTATGTGAAAATTGATTCTCCGTATTTGACTATCAAAATGTCCCCTCACTTTTGCAATATCCTATAAGAGTAAATTGTACTATGAAGTTTTAATTTTTGAAGTTCCATCTATTCATTATAACAATGGAAATCATATATTTTATTTTCTACAAATGAAGTCACATATATTCTATAAATCACTCATTTTTTAGATTTGTTCAATTTGTGAAGATTTTGAAGAAATCATAAAGAAAATTCCTTATTGATTACAAAACACACTCAATATTTGAAATTTTTTATCATAGATTTATATTGTAGTAAGGATTATTATATTGTGAATCAACTTTTCTATTTCATTCAAAATTTAGACCAATAGGTCATGATTGTAGGTCCAAAATGCAACTTGCAATAAAATATTCAATTTTAGGAATTTTTCAACTTAGTTTCAACATGGAGTAAAGACTAAATGTGGTAAGATTCATACCATTAGTAGAGTTCAAATTCAAAACATATCCTTATGATGGTCAAAATTGAGATGAACAATAAGAAGCTAAAATTTGCAAAATAGACGACATGATTAAACCATTCTTTGGAAAACATTATCTCACATAAAATTCAAAAATAGCCTAAATAGCTTGAATGTAGGACAATTACTTAGAATAGCCACAAACATAGCAAAACTTTAGCAAGATGATAGGACAAACATCATACAATTTGCATTGCGAAATTGAAAGATCTTTCTCTCTAAAAAACACAATTTGGCAATCTAATAGAGATTTTGGAAACCAATTTCATCTCTAAAGGATCCTACATTAAGAATCATAGTTTGGTCATAGTGCCTTAGTCAAATTTAATCATAGTTTTATGAATAATCATTTTTTAAATTCATATGAATTGGCCAAAAAGAAATAAAACCACACCAAAATTATAAATTTCCATTGCATTTGCAAGCTCTATGTCTTAGAATCCAAATACATCACAATTTTTTTGGTCTTTCATTCTTATTTATTATTTGAAATTTAAATTAAAAATACACACATATTTATTACATGATTTTTTTCAACATGAAGAAAAATTAAACTTTTGAAATTTCAACTTTACAAAATTCTCAATTCTTCAATTGGTCATCACTAGTAGAGCAGAGCAGATCGAGTTTATAATATGACAGTCTTTGGAAAGGAAGAAGAATTCGTGTTGAAAAAAATAAGGATTTTATTTTTCCCATTATTTTTTCTTTCTCCTTTTCCTTTTCGAAGGGAGAGAGGTCCGAAGAGTGGGAAAGACGAAACCGTTGAAGTCCAACCGTCTACTTTCAAAGAGGCGCCACTGAGCGCGCTTACGTTGACCCTCGATCTCTCGTTTGGCAACGCCTCAGACAGAGTCCACATCATTTTCTTCTTCTTCCTCCCTTCGCGCGCATCGATCCAGCCCTCGCCTGAAGAAAACCCTGCATACCAACTCTCCCTTTCTATAATACCAATCTTGTGCAGCAGTCATGGATGCAGCAACGGAGGACGTCGAGAAGAAGCCGAAGAAGGGCATTGAAGTGATTCGACCCTCGGTTCACACATGCGACACGCACGGCGTAGCTGACGAGGAGTGCAACAAGAAGAACCAAGTGGGAGTTGTGCGCAAGCTTGTTAAGAATGGAGGCATCACGAAAATGGTCGTCAAGCCGGGCACATGCTCCTGTTCCAACACGCCTCTCTATGGCGACGAAGTCACAGGCCAGTCTAATTTACTTACTGCTGCAGCTTAAGCCCTAATGAGTTATGAAACCGAAATTGGATCATTGTTTTTCAATAGAAATAGCAGCTCTGAGTAGATCGTATGAGTGGAGGCTTCCCTTTGTTCAATTTTGAGCAATACAGGCAATGTTGTACGCTGATGTAGCAGTAATTAATATTGAAAGCATGAGTCCTTACGCTAATTGTCACCAAGCTTTTCAGGGCTTCGAGGTGCTTTCACAATTTCTACTTTCTGTTTTGGATCTGGCGTTCGGATTCGAGTGGAGTATGTGTTGGTTGATATATTCCACTGAAATCTCAAAGGAGCTGATGTAAGTTAGGGTTTTGATTTTATGGATTGCAGTGCATTATACGGGTATGTTGCCGGACGGCACAGTTTTCGACTCGACTCGTGACAAGGAGCCTTTTCATTTCAGAATGGGACTTGGTACGTAAATGTGCTGCACTCTGCCGACATTGATGTCATTGAAAAAGAATCGCAAAAGTGTTGGGCAAGTGGTACCCAAACGGTAGAACAAAAATGTTTTGTCTTAATTTGTTAAAGGATTTTCAAGGGCAATTAGCCAAAACTATTGTAGGACTTGCTATCAAAAGTTGAACATTCTAAATATATAAATTTGTTACAAAACTATTGATTGATCTAGAAAATTCCACCAAATTGGCTATAAAAAAATGAGAGGTTGTAATAATTTTGCTAGTTTTGAAAAAACATAACATCATTGATTTATGAATGTTGAATTTATAGTTTGGAATATTTGAATGAGGCCCTTTGCAATCCCTTGTGCTCTCTTGTTAGAAAACATTCTATAACCTCATAAGATTGGAATTGTATGAGTAAAGAAAGAGTCTTTTCAAACTTGGAAACGATTATATGGTGCTTTGAAATTGGTGAATCAGGTCAAGTGATTAAGGGATGGGAAAAAACTGTGAAGACAATGAAAAAAGGGGAGCAAGCAATTTTAATTGTGCAACCAGAGTATGCATATGGGAAAGAGGGTCGACCACCTGCAGTTCCTCCTGATACACCTCTCAAATTCGACATTGAGTTATTGTCATGGTGCAGTGTCAAGGATGTGACAAACGATGGTGGTGTTATGAAGAAAGTAGTCCTTGAAGGAAAATCGTGGGAGACACCAAAGGAGGAAGATGAAGTGAAAGGTGACTTTTTGTTAATGTTAAAACTATACCCTGGAAGTTATTATGGATATCAATCAAGAAAATGAGTGACAACAACTAGAGATTGTCTTTAAGTCCATCTTATGTTTTCCATCTCATGTTTGTATTTATACTTGACCTAATAGAAAAAGAGATCTATTTGCTTATGCAATGGAGTATGCCTTTAAACTACCTATGATAAACCCTTACTATTGTAATTTTTTTACTATTTCCATATTAGAAGTCAACAATCAAAAGTTAATGATGAGGGCATCCAACTTTCAAAGTTGTTTAAGAAGCAAAGTGAAATATACTTCACCAGACTGATTGCAAACTTGCAAGTCCATATGTAGATTCAATCTTGGAGTTTAGTCTCCAAATTTTTTAGAGACTTTTCCAATCCAATTTGTGGTCCCAAAGTAGGAGATTGAGCTGAAATCAAGATGAAACTCAAATCTGGTTCATTTTCTTAGAATTTTGCACGATCTTATTCAAAAATTCTTTGAAGAAATTGTTGGAAATTAATTTTAGTATTGAATATATCAAAATAACGACCTTGTGACCTTTTGATATAGAGGATTCACTCATCTACAAAGTTGGATTGTTTAAATTATCCAAGAATGTTTTGGCATCATCTTGTAATTCCAAGTGCTTCTTTTGTTGATGGTTAATGCAATGCTTCCAGTGAAGTACGAGGCAAAGCTAGAGGATGGCACGGTTGTATCGAAGTCCCCAGATGAGGGAGTGCAATTTATTGTCGAAGATGGTATGATTCATTCACTATCCTCGGGAGTGTGCTTGATCTCATATGTGTATTGATTCCAATATTTGAAGGTGGTCCATCCTCAACATTGGTCAAATTGCACTATGAGAACTCCAACAAGAACCATATATTATAGCTACATCTTCTCAAGACTCGAAATCTTTGAAGTTACATTAATAGAGTGTTGATAGAGAGATTAACAAACAAAGGGTAGCTTATTTTCCTATGCCTTCTGAGTTTATCTTGCAGGATGGTTTTGCCCAGCCATCACTCTTGCGGTGAAGAGTATGAAGATTGAGGAGAAAGCTGTTTTGACAGTGCTACCTCCATGTACATCAAATCCCTTTATCTCTCACAATTAAGTTGACCTTTATCACCTTCAATCAAGTTTTAGTTTATCCTCGGAACTATTGAATAGGTTGAAACAAATTCTGAAAATCACGTATCAATATCTAGTGAAGCATGGGAATTGGATCAACATGCTGTGGATGCAGATGGTTTTGGAGAAGAAGGTAGAGAAAGTAAGGAGTCTGAAGGTGCAGTACCTCCAAATGTTACGCTCATTGTGGATCTCGAGATGATTTCGTGGAATTCGGTGGAGGAAGTGACGGAGGACAAGAGAGTCATCAAGAAAATCACGAGAAAAGGGGAAAGCTACGAGAAGCCCAATGATGGATCGACTGTGACAGGTACGGTACTCTCACAAGCCGTAAAATGCAGAGTTTCGAAAAGTCAATATTTTGTGACGTTGATGTGCACAGAACTTTGAAAACTAGGACTTGGATAGATCTGAGGATCAAAGCGAATTCCAAGATTCTAACAATGCCAATTTCTTGAAAATTTTAGCCATTTTAACGAATATGACGATGGTCTTTTCCGGTGCTCAATATTTGCGGTTATTTTCTGAGGCATTCTTTTTTATTGCTGAAGTGAACACGATTTGAAGTGATGGTATTAAAGCGAAGTTTCTTGAGGTGCAGTCAAGTACGTTGGCGCTCTGTCAGATGGAACTATTTTTGAGAAGAAAGGACTTCATCCGGAACAGCCAATCACGATTTGTATTGATGAAGGTAAAATATCCCACCAAAGGTCGCTTCATGCATTGTCTTCATGGGAACCAATATGCATTCTACCCTCATGGCTTCCTAAAGATATTAAACGGCTACATCTCGGGAGATCTTGTGTCCTGTGCAGACGAAATTATTCCAGGTTTAGATGAAACATTCGCCAGTATGAAGAAGGGGGAGATATGCATTGTCCAGATTCCTCCAGATTACGGTTTTGGGAATGAGGAAATGCAGTGCGATTCAGCTCTTGTTCCTGCCAACTCAACTTTGACATACGAAATTGAGATGATCAGTTTTATCAAGGTATGATGTCCGATGCAGTGACTAAAGTGTTGGAAACTCGTACAGAGTCATGAGCTTTGCGATTTCTTATCACTGACACGTGATAGTGAGAGCACAGGAGAAAGATTCTTGGGACTTGGATGGACCTCAGAAGATTGCGGCAGCTGTAAAGAAAAAGGAACAGGGAAATGATCTTTTCAAGAAAGGAAAGCTGTTTCATGCTGCTAGGAAGTATGAGAAGGTACATTTTTTTAAGCCCTTCGTTTGCAAAATGCCTCTATGTTAACAGGATTTGCTGTGTATAGACTATAACGCCCTTGATTTTTCTGCAGGGAGCGAGGTTCGTAGAGTATAACTCAGTATTTGCCGATGGTGAAGAGAAGAATGAGGCTCAGAGTCTTAAGAATTCTCTGAAATTGAATGATGCAGCGTGCAAGCTCAAGCTGAAAAACTTTCCATCAGTCGTTGAATTGACCACCAAGGTTTTACTTTTCAAAATTACGACCATCTTAATCGTCTGTCGCTGAGATTGTCAAGTTCTTGTGGATGAACATTAAATGCACGTGTGGGCTCACTTCACACTCACTTCATTAGCGATTACTCTAATTTCTCAAGGAATCGAAAATTTATGCAGGTTTTGGAAACAGAGTCTTTAAACATGAAGGCTCTTTTCAGAAGAGCCCAAGCATATTCAGCTCTGATGGACCTAGACCTTGCTGAGCAGGATCTCGAGAAGGTGCTGGAAATTGATCCCGAAAACAGGTTTTTACGCTTCTCGCTATTACTGAAGTACTCTCAAATGTATGCAGTCACCATTAAGTTGAGTCGTAACTTCTAATTACCACAGTCAGTTTCAGAATAGCTAATATATGAATGTGAAATGCAGGGATGCGAAGTTAGAGCAGAGGAGATTGCATACAAAACAGGCAGCTTACCGCAAAAGAGAAGCAAAGGTATACGGCAACATGTTTGAACGACTAATCAAAATGGAAGAAACAGAATCCAAGCAGGTCGAAATACGATTGGGAAAGCTTCCACTAGACCCAGTGCAGGAAAATTCGGCGCAAGTCTCAGTACAGGGATAATATCAAAATGTGTCTATGTGCCGAGTCATGCAATTCTGGCATCTGTCATATACGATGAGGAGAGGGGAACGAAGTGAGAACTTACTGATTGAAAAAATTTCATTCCCCTTTAAACAAATGATATCTATGGATTATTATAACCAGGTCGTCGTCGTTTCAAATTTGCCAGACGTACATTCCATTTGCTCCGCTTCGTCGTGCCTCCGTGCCTCGAGCTCTCCACGTGTTCTTGTACATTCCATTTGCTGCCGTATTCTCTTCTTTCCGTTAAACTCTCGTTGGTGCCTGCAGTGGTCAGATCTCTTCGCGTTCTTGATCCTCGTCGTATTTGTGGGCAGTGTACAGAAGGGCAGGGAATGCAAGAAGGCGTAGTTAGAAAAGCGATTGACGAATTTGACTCGAACTTTCATACGAGCGATCATCACCGTCCCTTCCCTCGCTAAGTTGCCTTCTCCCTCTCCCCTTCTGTGGCATACAGAATAAACCTCTTTTTATCTGACTTGAGTCCTCAAACATCATTCCTGTGTTGACATAGTATCAGCAGCCGTAGTGAGCGTTCTCTTATCGTAGCTCAACCAAGTCTAACAAACATCGAATTACTGGGATGAGGATGTTCGAACGTCTCTCGTGCCAGGATGGACAATTCGAAATTGGGATTCACATAGTAAACTCAAGCCGCGAATAAGGTGTTATGACAATTGCAGAGCCCACATATGGTGCATTTTATGGTGTGCTCGGGAAGGGCGTCGGATGTTTTTTGTTCAATTGCGTGCTCAGCAGGGTCGGATACATTCATTTGTTGCTTTCTACTTCAAATTGGAGTTAGTAATATTCTAACAGAAGTGCTTTTCTTTCTTCCAAGCCTATTGTGGTGAATTCAGTGAGTGGATAAACATTATTATATGCCCGTCGAGGGTTTGGCCACGAGAACTGGAATGCTGACAGGGACTGACATGGGGATTCGTAATGACTGAATTTCTCTTCTTCTGAATTACAAACATAACCTCTTTTAAATATGTTTGTGATGGCTGAGGAAAAAATAACTAGCTCATACTGCGGGGATTGGTTGGCAAGCGTGGTCAACAACAAACACTTTCATAGGGTGGCCTCTCGGTTGAGAAAGGTATTTGTTGAACCCGCTTAGCTTCCTCCAAGAATCTCAAAGCATGATGGAGCCATGGCATCTCTCAATGTTGTATCATTCCTTGATGAATACTGGTTCTTTGGAGGGATGGGATGTCAGCGCAACGAGCATGAACTAATCCGTTTGCTGGCGATGGAAGGGAGAAGAGCTAAGGACTCCAGAATAGGGGAATAGCTTTCAATGGACTTGGTCGAGAAAGTGATTGCTTCGTTGCCCTTTCCCATTTTGTTCCGGTGACGAGCAGTTTGCAGGGACTGGGCTACGTTTATATTTTCCCCGAAGTTCCAAGCGATCCGAGGCAATAGCTTTTTCATTTTTGTAATTATAAACATATTTCACTGTACAATGACTTATAAAACTCTAGCTGACGACCTGGTTCAGGTATCTCCTGAGCACCGACTTGCTTGGCAACTAGAAGAAACTTCGTCATTTCAAGACTGAGAAGCGGCCACTTCACATAACCAAATTGTTTGGGTTCTCTGTATATGATCGTTGGGGAATGGATCAACTATGCATCATCGGAGTTGAAGATCACCATCTACCTGCTCCTGGACGTGATTGCCGAAGGCCCAGCCACACAGGTGATGCCTTTTCTAAAACAAGAAACAGCCTTAACTTGTATTGCTCATGAAAAGAGTTGTTTTTTTCATCCAAATTCGTACTCCAGTCTAAAGTGGTAGCTGTTAATATAAGGTACGTGCTCTCAAATGCAAAATTTGTTGTGTCTTGAATCTTGGGAGCGATATAGAAAATTTTTGAGCATGTTAGTAATCCCAGAGAAATTTAGAAAAATTGGTTTAAAAAATTTCAATCATAATTAGGTGAGGATATTGAAAACCATGAAGTTTTAATCAACATATGAAACTACTAACTACTGACGTAACTAAGTGCATAGTTTCTTGTCCATACAATTTACAAAAACATTTTTTACTTCATCACTAGTTCTTTGTATGTCTCTTACTTGAGTGGCCTTGGTAGGATAAAGTGGAAATTGCAAAACTATCAAATGAATTTCAGATAGAAGAGTGGAAGCCAAGTTATCAATTTCAACATTGGTGGGAGCATTTGCCCCATAGACCTCACAAGTTTCCTTGTGATGGCATGCAATTTGAAGCACCAATGACCTTTCATTAATATTGAACACTTTGAATTTATCACTCATCTTTAAAGAATGTTCATAGAGGTCAAGGACAAACAAAGTACTAGGAAAACCTCTTCTCTGTGGTTTCCTTTCAACCATCTTGATTTAAATTGCCATTGTAATGAATTGGCCTTAGCTTTGACTTCACTACATACTAAATAATATATTATATTTATTAAACAATACCTTGAGTCCTAAAGTTGAGTTTTTGATACCGACAGTTAGGACCTTCAAAGTAATGACAAAATGAGTAAGATTTGAAGAGTGCACACTTGAAAAAGGGGGAGTTTGGATTCGTGAGGTATAGCAAAACGTGACACACTAACAATATTTGGAAGGGGACAAATGGTCTCACGTATAGGTTTAGAATTTGGTCTTTGGACAATATCAGATCAAATTTAAACACAACAAGATAAACATAAAAGGTACAAAATAATAAAGAAATTGCTATCATTGCACACTATAATTGCAACTTTTCCTAGTTTTTTTAATGTGAACCATGCGTACCCACTGTAAGTACAACTTGCATGCCAAACATGGTGAACGGTTGTAAAACGGTCGTACAAGTGACACTAACTGAATACGTGAAATCAATTGATCATATAAAAACAGCCTGGACGATTCTAACCAGTTATCATTAGGCTATTCAAATTCCCCAATACGATTGATGGCAAGTCTTCCCATCGAACACGGGAAGTTATGTTGTACAACATAACAGAAAGCCTGTACTCAATCTAAACAAGGTTGATGAAGCGAGACTCATGTGCTGAGTCTCTAAACAATATCTAAGCATTTTTAATCTAATTAACAGAAAAGAGAGCTATACATACAAGACGTCAGAGCCCGTCCCCAGGACAAGCATCAGTAATAGTCATCCTCTTGAGTCACGTGTTGAAATATCGCCACTGTGGCTAAAAGAACAAAGAAAGCCGTGAACTCAATCCACATAGCCCCTGCTGTGATGAGGTTCGCATGCCGTAAAATAGCAGGGATGGCAATGCTTCCTACAGAAGAGAATCCAGTCAAGAATTTGGCAGCGTCTCCCCAGCTGTCATCCATACAGAATACAACAAGGATGTGAGTAATGCAGACAGGCCTCAGTTACCGGCAAATGTGATAAATTATTCGGCAGTTCCGCAATTGTGATTGAAGATTCGAATAAAAAAGAGTTAATAATCAAGTGAAACAGACACATTAACAAACAATCTCAGTGCCTACAAGGGATACTTACTCGCCCCCTTCGGAATTAATGAACCCGGAAGAATCGCCTCCAAAAAACAAGCAAGGCATCGGTAGCATTATGTACATAAGGCCTGGAAACAAAAGTCCAGGAGAATTCAGCAGAGACGTCTTTGATAAACTCAACATTCGCACAAATCATATCACTTCCTAAGCAACAACAAGAATCAAATCTCCTCCGCGGATCACATTTTGTATCCATAACATTGACCACAAGTACATATCAAGTAGACCGTCAGCTAATAGGAGCTCTGCAAATACTCAGTGAGCATGAGCATAAGAACGCAGAAGAGAATCTTACCAGTGAGCATCGGCCACCAGTTATGGTACAATACACATCCCTGGAAAGTAGCAAACAGGCAAAGCACATTATTAAGCTCTCTTTCTCTCTCACACAGATATAACTCGATGAATTTGATGAACGACTCATAATAGAACAGAAGTAGATGTGGCCCACAAAAGACCTGAGTAAAATTGATGAATGCTTAAAAGAAACAATCTGCTAGAGATTGGAGTACTGCAAACATATGCCAACTTACTAGGTCATTATTAAACCTCACAAAACCATTAGCACTACCTATTCTCAATTTCTTTGGTCTGGAAGATCATATCAGAAAAAGCACAAGACTTACCAGAATCTGAAGAAGAAAACCGACTGAGAACAGGAATGCCAAACCCGCCAGTACTGCAGGATGATGTCCACATAGTGTGTCAAGGAGAGCCATAGTAAGATATAGCAGCACCGCCGCGTTGGCATGTATCGAAAATCATCAATACTTTCCTGAAGTTAGTAAAATTAAAAGATGTCACATTCGGCCGTTGGGAACAAGAAATGGCAATAAGAAAAAACTTGATACAACTAATGAGTAAAGGTGAGATCAAAAAAATGCAGGCAAACCAGAACCAATCATAAGCTCGACTTCGGAGTCCTGTAAAAGAAATCAGACTGATCCCACACAAACTAACCCCAAATGTATCACAGGATGAGATCAAGAATCAATTTTAACAACGAAACGAAACCCAGAGTCACTTAAGACTTTCACCACGAGAATCATACCGATCTAGTACTCATACTCGACATCCAAGCCTGAAACAGTTTGTTCGCCCCAATTCAAATATTAGGAGTGAGGAACCAATATTCTAAATGACATTTCATGCATATGAAACAGGAAGTAACAAAAACAAGGTCCTTCTAGAAACCATAAGTCCAGCTCCTGAAAGCCTTAACCCCAAAGTGCCCAAACCAAATATTAAAAAAAAAATGTGTGGAAGCTACTACTTGACTGTTGCAGCTTTCAAAACATATTCCTTCTCGAAAAAAACATAAATTTTCTTCTCTCCATTGGTACATTTTCTCACCTCCTTCAAACTTCCTAGTATAATTTCGCAAAGAGGTTTTCTTTCTTATAGCTTCCGTTCTTGCATGTCAGTTTCACGCGAATCAGAATATTCAACTCCAATACAGTAGATCGCTCTTGGTCATTAGGACACTTAGGGTTTACAGTGCAAGCCAGTCTAGAAACAGATTCCACTTACACCACTTCGATCACAACGAACACACTCCCAAAAGAAAAATTCCAAAAGTCGTCCGCTTCAGTAAAGCACTATACCCCCGAACTTCTCCGAACACAGAAACCCTAAATTCGTCAAAACCGTTCTCGCCTAAGACAAGACTGTCAACAGCACAGAAAGTCCCGATTCATCATATACAACTGCGTATAACAAGTGGAATTGACCATTTGATCACGCCAAAGTCCACAGCGACAGCAGAAATTCGAAGTGTGGGCATCGGGTCGGGGTTTCACGAAACCAGGAATTATATTAGCACCAAGCACTTGAAAGAAAGAGAAACGAGAAAAGAGCATCGCAAGAGATTGAAGGTCATGCACTAGGTGATTACCTCCGAGGCGCATCGCCATGGCTACCACCGCAGATCGTGAACGCCGGCAACACACACAATTCAGTGCCTCTGTTGCTCCAAATTTCGTCTAGCACAAGACGATCTCGTTTTTTACATAAAAAACACCCCAATCCCGAAATGCTCAACCTTTTGAAATTTTATAATTATAATTATAAATAAATAATTGAAAGTCCTCCAACATATCTGTATCATTACCTTAGATAGGGGAGTCATGAACTCTCCTTCAACTTTGTAGTTGAGTTCGGTGGAGGGTTAACCCTAGAAAGGCCCTTTGGGCCTCTATGGGACTTGTATTTAGCCTTATAACTCTTCAATTGTGGTTTAATCTGAGAATTGTGATACATTTTTATCTACATACTATCATGATCATTAATTTACTTTGCATAGAAAAATATTTGGTCAATGTTTTTATGATCAAATACCATCAAATCCATAATATACTATTAATGTAGATGCAAAGGGTTTTCAGGCTCTTCAAGGGTTAATGATCCTTTTAAGTTTTGGGTTGGAGCTAGAGAAGAAATTTCAATGAAGGTTCTTCTCTTATCCAACAAAAAAAATTCTCAAGTTTGGGGAAGAGTACTTTCCTACAGTGACTTCCCTTGTTGATTCAAGTAGAGCATATTTTTTTCTTCTTTGCATTGATATATTACATGATTTTTTGTGAAGCTTCTTCAATGACTATTAATTGGATGAAGTTCACTTTTCATAGCATTCTTCATCCACCCAATGGATGATTGAGTGCTTACAAGTTAAGTTAGTGTAAGCATTTTTGGAAGTAAGCATTGTTTTCAAACAAAGTACACAATTCAATTGTCCTTAAAATAAGATAGAAAAATGTAAAACCATTCACTTCATCTCACTTAAATAGATAAGGTCAAAATCACTATTTTTTTCTTGTTGGCAAATGAAAATCATAAATTCTAAAAAAAAAAAATTTATTGGAGAACTTTTGGATACTCTATGAATTTTCAAAGTCAATGTTTGAAGTACCTTCAAAAAGACCCAAAATAATTTTGTGAAGGTTCTATTAGATTACAACCATACAGTGCCATAAATAAAGTTGTAGACATTTCACAAACACGATTTAAGTTCCTATCGGTCAAACCAACCTCAACAAATATTAATTCATGAGGGACTTTGGATTAGTATTGTTATTATTATTCTAATTATATTGATAAGTCTTCTTCAGTAACCTACTTAACAAAATGGGAGGGATGGTACAAAATCACGTTTAGTTACTTCAAAATAACACCAAATTGCCACTTTTTTGGTCCCTATTAAGACAATGGGCCAAATGATGAATTTTGATTTCTTTAGATTATTAGACTTTTCCAAGAAAAAACCAACCTACTTCATTTCATAATTTTATAACTATTACACAATATTCTATGAATCTTTAAAATTCAAAGAGTAGGTGGTACCTACTCATGCCACTAGGCTCCCTTGAAACGGCCACCTTTGAAGCAAAAAAAATGTTTCAACTCCCATTGGTTGCACTTGTCGGGGCTTTGGTGGTGATTTCAAATGTATGAAGGTGGTCATTCATGGCCCAACAATAGGTGGGTGCACTTTACTCAAAAGAAAGTATGCAAATTCATTGTAGACTCTCTCCCACTTACACTCCCTATCTATACTTGTTCAAGATTTATATCCTCAAATGTAGGACAAATGTAGATAGGGGACATGATTCTATGAAATCATAATAGGTGTACCTATCTTGAAGTAGATATAAAGTAGGATTGATCAAAATTGAGTTTGTTCCCAATGTTTGTCCCAAAAACAAAAGGATTAAAGGAAAACCATATAGCCTCCTATCGTACTTAAAATTTTTGTTTTTGTTTTCAATTTGACTATTAAGGTGTGAATAGGACTATCAACTTGTCTCATTTTCATTAACAAGTCAATTAGAATTGTGAATATTACATGAGAAATGAAGTGGTGGAATCTTATAATTAGAAGAGTCAAGTTGGTAGGATTTGAAGAGTGTCAAATTGATTACATAGCTTTCTATGTGAAGAGTTGTCTTCACAGTTTGGGGACTATAAATCCAAAGGTCTATTTGATTTTTTCTTTAGTTCATACAGGTAATATGACTCATGTGCAACTTCGTTTTAAATTTGTAAAAATATTTTTAAGCATTTGAAAACTTGTGAAAATTATCTCATTTCCAATTGAGAGTTGTATTTGTCTATTTGGCTAAGAGATTCGACCAATGGTGTTGTGGTGGTAGATTGTAGAGCTGGAGTCAAGTCAACTTGAAGAACTTTGTAATTGTGTGGTTGTCTAATTGATGTGTGAAAATTTATGCTAGTATTTTTGTGACTATTGTTTAATCCTTATGTATGTGTATGTTTGGAATTATAGGCTACTTAATTGTGTATTTGTGCTATGTTAGTGGACTGTGGATATTATCAAGCGGATTGTGTGCTACAATGAAAGTCATAGTGAGTGAAGATCTATCAAATTGGCATTGTGTGAACTAGTTGTACCTTCAAGTGCTTTGGGCTGTTGGAAATTGTACTAAATGAAATTCGAGACGAGCAATATTTGCATCAATATGTGAGTGAATTATGTCAAGTTGATTGAAATAGCTTATAGCTAGCTGTGAGTGTGTAGTGATTCAGTCTTGCAGTATTGTGTGATCGATTTGATTGTAAAAATTGAGAGATTAAAATATTGAGTTCAATATGAATATTTGAAGTTAGCATCTGAGGTTGCAAGAGAAGTTGAGTAAATTATTGATGCCCAATGGATTGTCAAATTAACTAAGAATGAATTCGAATATAAACTGTGAGATGGCAATCTAGTTGATTGTGTGATTAAATTGCCAAGAGTAAAATTGGTTAAGTAATTGGATTTGCATCAACACTTGGTCTTCTAGAGTTGACGAAGGTCAATTTGTCAATGCTATTTTGTGTGTGATCATAGTTAAGTGGTCTATTTGCTTGTGAATATATTTGGTCAAGTTTGTTGATAGAAAATCTATGAGATTAAATTATGGAATGTGTTGAATGTTGAAGAGTAAGTATGAATTAAATGGAAATGTGTATGTAACTCATAGAAGTGGTGTATCCAGATGTGTATGTGGATAAGAATAATAAATTGCAATGTATGTTTAGCTAACTTTGAACTGTGCTTTTGAGACAAGAAGGGTGAAACCAGTGTATGTGGAAAGTTCATCAAATTGATATAGAATAAGGAGTAGCCTACCAGATAGTGGTAGATTTCAATTGTTTGTCAAATTGAGTAAATCTACAAAGTGTAAGACCAAATGTCCAATTAAGTCTAATTGACGGAGTATTGGTTGAGTTCTATTTATTAGTCTCAAATAGACATGGTCCAGTTGCAACAGAAATAGTTTGCAAAGCAAATTGACAAATTCAATCATCGATTAAATTAAGTTACATATTATAGTTGAAATTTATTATGTTAAATCTCATATCTAGCATATCCAATAGTTGAGATTTGCTTTGGTAAAAGAAATTAGTCAAGTCAATAGTAGAGTTTGTGATAGGTGGCAAGTTGACTAAACTTAGAAAATGGAGTAATGCACGGTCATAGGTCCAATTCCTTAGTTGGAAAGTTGTGAACTTGGTAACAAGTCTAATTAATCCAACTACCTCCAAATGACAAAGATTAAGTCTAATTGACCTCAAGGAAGCTAGAGCTAAATGGCTGACATGAAGATTTACCCAAGTATCGGGAAAGAGATAATTCTTCCTTGTTGATTTGAAATAAAATATAGTTGAGACAAGGATATTATTTTTCCTTGGTATAATATAAAATACAACTTGATATTATTAGATTAAAGTGATAAAAAAAAAGATCTCTATAACCTAATAAAATTTGGGTAATCATAAATATATTTATACAATACTATTAAGTGGCTAGAGCATGCATGAGACCAATGGACAATCCTCAGACCAATTGACTTGAATATTTGACATGAGCCACACACTAGAGAGGATTGTGATGCCATTCATTGTGTCTATAATATAGCATTGGAAATTGGACAGTGACCAATTGACATTAGAAATGTTTTCTTGGGTTAATTTCTCAAAAAAAATTTAAAAATACCTAGGTAAATATCTAAAATATGAAAATGAGTGACTTTAGTCATGCAAACATTAGACTTATTGACCTTTCTTTAGGAATTGACCCCCTATACTATATTTCCTTGGGTTTTGTCGAGTAGACGAAATTTACATTACACCTCCCTTTATAGACTATAGGAAAATAATCATGTCTCATTTCATTTAAGTTCAATCATATACCTTCATAACTACCATGATCATTCAACATGCATTCAAAGATATGAAACATTGTCGAAATCTCGGCCAAGGTTTGTCAACTATTTCAAAAACTAATGCTTTCACCCTCCCCAAAAGAACACTGATATTTTATCTATGTCAAATATTGCACATCCAACTCAAATGCAAGCGTAACTTTTGGTATATTGGACCAATGTATTCAAAATTCATATTGAACTACAATCCCAACTATAATCCACTTTTTAAAATCTTTCAAAAAAATCAGATATTGATAAAAGAAATCATTTTTTTATAATTAGTTAAATTTTTCAATTTTCATGGTTTTAGTATTTTTGGATATTAAAAACACTAAACCTCACATGGAAATATTGAATGCCCATTCTTCTACTAAGTTTGTGCCTATTTAGGGTCTTTTAAAAAAAATCTTCATCTTCCACATAAATGCAAAGAAGTCTTCCTTTCACACTCATTTTTATTAGATATTTGGAAGATAGAACCAATATTTTTTCTATATAATCTCATTTCCATCAAGTTATTTAAAGGACTTGATCTATTTTTCTATAAATTTTTGGGATGTTTTCACTATTTCTAACAATTTAACCCTTGAACTCTGGGCTAGTGACCGTGGAAATCAGACATCTACATCAAAAAAATAAAAAATACTCATTGGGAGTCAAACTACTATAGAAGATCTTCCCTTTCTACCCCTAATTCCAAGGAAGAATAGTTGCACTTCTATCCTACACAAGAGAATTTCTTGTCATTCATCAGACAAAAAACGTCCACCTCATTGTTTAGGGGTTAAACAACAATGAAATACTACATGTTATTATTCTAAGAATTTAGTGCCTTGTATTGTGCATAATTCATGAATTTTTTTTCTAAATTGTGTAATTTATGAATGTTATTATTGCAACATTTTCTTAAATTTTTCTCAAATAAATAATCTTATCCTCAAAACTACCTCTAAGTACTATAAAACCAATAGTAGTATAGTTTTTTTAATATCTAAAAAAGAATCTAAAAGATTCACATAAATAAAAGTTATGAATTTTTTCAAATGCTAGATATGATTAAATTTATTCACTGTTTAGAAATGGAACTCTTGATTTTTATAGGCCTATATAAATTCTATATCAGATAATATTAAGATAAATTTCAATATTAGAAAAAACTATTACATCTACTTAAGTGCATATATTTGACCTAAAATTGGATACTTTCAAAATATTAAATGCTATTAATCCCTAAACGTCCATATTCATCTCTAGAATTGATGATTTGAGATTAATTGTAAAGTGCTATTTTGGAATCATATTTTGGAATTGATATACAAATGAAAGTTGTAGATTTTGAATTGTAGATTCCATCTAAATGGTTAGATTCATCAATGCTATCACCAATATTTTTAAATGAATTTTGAAAGGAAAATTTCTAAATTCTTTCTAAATTCTATTTCAATTACAAGCAAAAATATTATCATATTTTGAGTAAATTTTTTGGAATGGATTTGGAATGAGGTTCTTTTCACATAGTGATTTTTTGAAATTTTTGTGCTCTTAAAATCTATGACCTTAGTTTGGCAAATTCAGTTTTGAACTAGAGTCATTGCAATTTCGGCCTAGTCAACCACTTGGCATATTTGTACATAGGTAATTTTAGAAAAATATGTACTCTAATAACACCAAATCCAACCTTTAGATAGGACAACAACTTGATATAGTATCTCCACAAACTAAAATAACTTTCATTCAAACACTAAGGAGGATGAAACTTCAATTTCAATCTACTCATCATCCAAAAATGGATGTCGGAGCACTTAGGAGTTAACCCTTGAACATCCTCTAAAAACTTGAAGTACCTTGGTCATTGTAATTTTGAAAAAAATATTCATTACTGGTAGTTGTATTAAAGAAAGAAGCTAAAGTCCAAAAAATATTGTTTATTAACCATTTTATAATCTGAAAAATCCAAAATTCAACAAAGTATTGCAATTGGAAGCTCAATCTAAGTCTAATAACGATTTTTTCCAAATAAATATGTACTTTTTATTTGTATTTTATACTTTAAAAATAAAATTTTAATATAAATTTATGAGATTTTTCATTTAAAGAAATCCTAGGTTATATGAATATATATTATAATTAAAAATATTTCAATTTCACCAAAATTTGAAAAATCAGCATCTATAGATAAACTGCTTATCAATAAGAAATTTAAAAATATTATCAATTGGCCTAAAAAGACTAAATTTAACTTGGAAATATTTATATGATTTGAAGGTTATAGTAAAAGTGTTTACAATATAAAAATGGAAGAATTACTTGAAGATATCTAAATAATTCTTTGTGGCTATATATAATTTACAAATATATTTCAAATTTATTAGGTGTTTCATTATATTTATTATTCTTTTTCATTTTTCATGATGGACATTATATTTTTTGACAGAACTTCTTGAGTAATTAATAAACCATACAATGACTTATGTAATAAAAATATAAGATTGAAATATAAATATAATTGAAAATGCTTGATTTAGCTCAAAGTAAGGTTTGACAATATGATAATGAACCTTGTATTTTTGGATTTAAATAACATAGAATTGACATACCGTAGAATTTGCACACATCATTTAGAGAATATACAATCACTTTATTTTTGTTATTCTAATTTGATCTGTGACCATTTTTCAATAATTCTACCTGAATTTTCTACTTTGATGGTTAAAATTCTATATTATATAATATAATATTGACAACTTTTTTATCTACAACTTCCAACTTATTTAATTAACTGCAAACCACAATAAGTTTATTCTATTTTTTTAAAAATTGAATATTGAATGAACTAATGAAAAATTATAGATAAAAACTTTGAATTCTCAATTCTCAATGTGATTATGGTTATTTCAATATTTTTTTTAGAATTGAATCTTTAAAAAGATAGACATTTAAATAAATGGATGAAAATTTGAAAATAACATATCAAAAAAATTACAAAATTTAGAAGTAATTGTATTAGATTATTGGCATTGTTAAAATTATTAATTACACTTAGCTTCACAAATATGATTTAATATTTAAAGATAAATAAATTAAATATATATATTATTATTTTTTAATTTTTTTAATTTTTTTAATTTTTTTAATTTTTAATTTTTTGGGAAGATAGTGTTGCACAAACCTCATCATAATCTTTTTCTAAGGCAGCTAAATCCTCACGAGCCTCTGAAAATTCACTTTCTTCCATACCTTCACCAATATACCAAAAGACGAAGGCGCGTTTTGCATATATACGATCAAATTTGCGATTCATACATTTAAAAACATCAGCTATAGCAGTATTGTTACTAATCATACATACTACTCGTTCAACCTTAGCAAGATCTCCATTGGGTACCATAGTCGGAGGTTGATAACTAATTCCACACTTGAAACCGGTCGGACACCTACAATTGCAAAAAATGTTGAACTAAGAAATTTACTTTACTTGTGGTTTTTGGGTTATTTTTTGGGTGAATTTTTGTATTTTTTTCCAAATTTTTCTAGTATATATACAAACACATATTTATATTTATATGTACATAAAATACACACACATACTTGAAATGTTATAATGAAATAAGAACAAGAACAATAGAATTGTATAGTTAAATGAAAAATAATTACCAATCAACAAACTCTACAGTTTGTTTAGTTTTGATAGTTTGCAAGGCTTCATTTACATCTTTAGGTGAAACATCACCTCTATACATTAGGCAACAAGCCATGTACTTTCCATGACGAGGATCACAATTAACCATCATACTTGAAGGTGCAAAAATAGTGTTAGTAATTTCAGAGACTAATGAATTTTCATGGTAAGCTTTTTCAATTGAAACTAGGGGTGCGTAACTCGAAAGCATGAAATGAATTCGAGTATATGGCACTAAGTTGGTTTGAAACTCCGTAATATCTACATTTAGGGCACCATCAAATCGCAAACTCATAGTAAGACTAGGTACGATTTGAGAAATTAGCCTATTCAAATTGGTGTAAGTAGGACGTTCAATGTCCAAAGATCTTTGACAAATGTTGTAAATAGCTTCATTGTCCAATAAAACTACTACATCAGTATACTCCAACAAGCTATGAGTTGAGAGTACACTGTTGTATGGCTCCACAACTGAAGTTGAGAGCTGTTAAAGTAAAAGAAATAAAAAAACTAACTAGAGGTTAGTTGTTACAAATTCTATATCTCACATAAAACAAAATATCACAAGTTCATACATACTATAATTATTTTTTATGTATTTTAAAATTACCTTGGGAGATGGGTAGATAGTGAAGCCTAATTTTGATTTCTTCCCATAATCAATTGACAACCTCTCTAACAAAAGTGAACCAAGTTCAAATCCAGTTCCACCTCCCATTGCACTAAACACTAGAAATCCTTGCAATCCAAAACAATTATCTGCTTGCCTTCTCACTCAGTCAAGGCAAAGGTCTACAATTTCTTTTTCCACTACATAATAATGAATATAATGTTAACTAATATAAATTTTATTATTGTTTACATTTCTTCAAATGTATATGATACTCATAACTATAACACTTGTACAATAAAAATCAAATAATTCAAATATAATATACATGCCATAGGTCAAATTAAATAATGTTCATAATATCTTTGTAAATATTAGTTTACTTGAGAGTCTATCCAAGAGTCTATCTTTCAAAACCATACAATATTATTGTACTCCAATTTTTCATTGACTATAGATAAGTGGATTCAAGTATATATACTTCATAATATAAAACATTTTGCAAACTATCTAGGTTGCATGAAACTTTGGAGCACTAATTCGAACAAATCAAATGAGTCAAATTGAAAAATCTCAAGGCTAAAATTTATTCATTTTAAAACATTCTATTCAAACTCAGCTTGTATGGAAAAAAAGAAAAGTATAAACCAAGTGGTTAAATCTAAGCATATAAAATAAAGATATACTTCTCAATTTTAGCAAAGTAATGAGGTTTTAGTCATAAACTTTTTTGTTTTCAATTCCTAAGTTCCCTCAATTAAATCCATATATATTTTAGATTATTGATGAACAAAGTACTTCAAGATACAATGATTTGTCCAAATAACTGTGCCCTCATCTAATGAAAATAATCCTTAAAAATTGAATAATCAATCTCCCAAATGACAAATTTCAATAAATTGAGGTAAATAGATTATTTATACTAAGGTATAAACAAAAATGATGTTATAATTTCAAAAAATATTTGTGGGTAATGGAAAGGTTCCATCATTATACATGCAAGAGATAATGGTTTAATCTCTATGCACTTGAAGTATTATACATACAAGAAATCGGGGTAAATAATGAATTTATACAAATTGGTATATATAAATTTCAATAAATTGAAGAAAAAATTAATTTAAACTACTTTTTGCAAAAAAATTACACTTGCAAAGCTAGTCTAAATTTTGATGTTCAAGACCCATTGTTTTTTAAGAAATTTAACTAGCATCAAAAAACCCTTTGAAAATTGCCTATATACATGATTTTTCATCATTGTCCCTTACACATTTTCTCTTGGCAAAACCTTCTAATTTTTTTTAAAGGTTGTATGTTACAATACATTTCATTTTGAGAATAAGTACCTAATTCTATAGAAGAAAAATTTGGAATTGTTCAAAAAGATATTCATTTATACTCAATACGCTTACTATCTCTAGGATTATTTAGTCACTTCTTAAAAGCATTCAATTTGGATTCAATTTCAATTTCAATTAGGAATTTTTACCTCAAAGATCACTTTGTTTACATTATTTTTTATTGCTAATACATTGATATGAATCACAATCTTGATAGCCAAGGGAAATATGCTAAAAGTCTAAGGTTAAAGCAAACTCCAAATTAAAAGAAAAAAAAAACTTTTACAAAGATCACCATGAGTGTAGTTGTACTTTTGGAAATGATACTACTAGAATATCTAGTGTCTCAAAATTAAGTGTAAAAAACAAACCATCACATTCAAATATCAAAATATTTGTTGTAAATTAGAAAGATAACTTTACTCTTAGCCACCAACAGACACATTGACCCCTAGGGTTCCTACAAAATAGCAATGACATGATTTGAATGTATAACAAATGTATGATGGTAAATAAAGGTGTGATTTTATAAGACATCTATGAATAGATCCTATTAAAGAAGTTGGAGTATACAAACCAGTATAATAACCTCGTGCAAAATTGTTTGCTACATCTTCTTTGCCTGAAATGAAGTGCTCAGGATGGAAGAGTTGGCGAGAAGCTCCAGTACGAACCTCATCAATTACATTAGGTTCCAAATCCACATATACAACACGAGGGACATATTTTCCAACCCCCGTCTTAGTGAAGAAGGCATTGAAAGCATCATTTCTACCTTCTGCACATGCATCACTGAAAATCATATTGAACCATTTTCAATATACATCTTACATTCATTAATGAAATGTATAATTTTTTTCATATTGATTCCCAAGACTATTAAAGAAGTTCAGAAAAAGAATCCTTCCAATTTTCCTACATTTCATTCTTGTACTCATTGAAACCCTTTAATTTCCCATAAAAACTACACTCTATCATAATTGAAAACTCAAAATCAAGTGCCTTTTTTAATTTTCAAGACCTATAACATATCAAATTGAATTCATAATTGCAATATTGAAATTTTTGGATTATTTTTTTACACACTTTACCAATTGACCATCAGGTTGAATGCCATGTTCTAGACAAAATAGCTCCCAACATGCATTTCCAACTTGGATTCCAGCTTAGCCCACATGAATGTTGATTACTTCTCTCATCTTTGTTTTTCTTTGGTTTACATAAGAATCCTTAAATATCAACAAAAGTTGCAAAGTATCAATTTTTTTCCAATCAATTATAATTTTGTAAAATACTTATTCAAAATGAGTGAAATTCAAAATATAGTATTCACAAGTTTTATCCCAATAAATTTGTATACAAAACTAGAAAAGCATAGAACTTGTGAAATTTAGAAACAACTCATTCTATATTCTTAATATTCTATTTTCTACTATATTTTATATTATATTCTAATATACATTATTTTATATCTTTTATTGAATACTTGGTGAATCTATGTCAACATAGGTTTTCACAACCTAGATTGGCATTTTGCTTATAACATACTTCTTCTAATGAAAAAAATAAGTCTTAAATTCAAACCAATGTCTACATCATTGTACCTATATTTAATTTGTTGTACATAAATTGAGTTATACACTAACTTTGTGAGAAGGGATTTTTGTATTCTCTTTAAAAATTCTTCCTTAGATCTATAGACTTGATTTTAGTTCTATTTTTTTTTAATTTTTTTTAATTTTGATTCAATTCAAGCCATTGTCAAGATAGAGTGTAGAACTTATTAATTTCATTGCATCTTCAATTGCAAGTTCAAAAACCAATATATTTTTATTTATTTAATGATATCACATACTTTCATTTTATATTAGAAATTTATATTTCAAAACTATAAAAATATTGTATGTTATACCATTGTAGAAACTTTGAAATGCATGTATTAATGAAAATTGTCCTCAAAACAATTTACATTTTTTCATAACATTTCTTAGAGTCAACTTCAAATTTTGTGAAAATTAATAAATACCTTCAAAATAGTTTAAAACAAAATTGTACTATTGTGAAATATTGTAAATTGAGAATTTAGATGTACAAATAATAATTTGTCATCTAAATTGTAAAGTACAAAAAGGCACTCAAAAAGCATGAAGAGACACAAAATTAATATCATAACCACTAATTCTATAATTTCAAGAAAAAATTAAGAAATTTTGTTATTTTGTTTACCTGTGTTATGTGTAACAATATTTTATTGTTTTCTTATTTTGGAGTGGTCTTCATCTTGTTTTATCTTTTGATTATTTGAAAATCCAAAATTCCAGCAATTGTTGTTTACAACATGTTTTAATTGAAGACACATTTTTTCCTATTAAAACCAAAAGTTCATAGAATACACTTGATCTACAATTATTGCAATTTAAAAAAAAAAAATCTCCATAGAATACAATTGTTAGATAATTAGCAAACTATTAAAAAAAACTGAAATGTATGAAATAACAAATTCCAAATGATTCAAATCATTCTCTCCATCTATCATCCTTTGCTTTGGACATTTTTGATTTGTGGGAGTTAATAATAGGAAACATACACAAATTCTCACATGGGTGATTTTAGGTGCCATTACCTTGAACTTTTATGATCTCAAAGCCTTATATTTTGTAATAGAAGGTAGCTTATATTTGCTAATTTTATTTGATTCCATATACTTAGGGCCTAGTGTTTGAAGTCCATCTTTAATCTAATGATCATTATTCAAAAATTTTATTAACATCAAATCATTTGATCTAAAGCAAAATATTAAATGTTTTCATACATGTGTAAATTTTTTGTTGATAAACTTATGTGATGATTTGATTACTACAAAAGATTAATTTAATCTAATGTTTGTCAACTAATTCGAAGTAAGTGTTCTCATGTTTCATAATAGTTAGACATACACAAGCACCACCTTACATCCTCTACAAAAGAATGTACCACAAATTTGTCCACCCACGTGTTGTTACCATGTACTCAATTAAAACTTATTAATTAGAACATTGACTAAGAATAAGTGCACCGATGTCTAGAAAAAATCGAAGGAAACATGCAATCATGTAGGAACCATATAGATGCAACCAACTCATGTACATTGTTTGTCTTTTACATAGCTTATGTCAATGGACTTGTTTGAGAGGTTTATGGAAGGCGTTGCCCCAAGGGTAAAGTTTTTTTTACAAGATTTTCCATTAATAGTGAGTCTAATTAGTTAGCAAGTTACTTCATTCATACTTTCTAGTATTCCAAGTTGTCTGATTTATAATGAGAAAATTGTTCTTTGGCTCTTCGCAATTGTAGTCTAGTTCAAGATGAGTCCAACATCTTGGTTGTTTTAAAGAAGCAATTTGCATTGTTGTAAGTCTACTTATAGTTTATGTTTCTTCTAATATTTTTTTCTTAACTCACTTCTTTGTTCCTTGGAAAGCTCAACCAAATCCATCGTTACCACATCACCAATTAGCATACATGTGCATTCCCTCCCAAGCACTCTTCTTGGGGAGTTACTAGAGTTTCAAAATTGTTGCAACACTTGTTCCCTTTAAATCTTGTATTTGTACTTTGTACAAATTTTGGATTTTTTTATAAATTTTGATATTTTGCATTGTATACAAGTTTTCTTTGTACTTGTCTATAAAAATTAAATGGTTTTTGGCCTCTTTTGTCTTGTGACATGGACTACAAGGGTCTCATAAATTCCACAAAAATGAATAAATTGCCATTTGTCACATACCATTCAAAAGAGTCAATACATACATTCTACAATAAATTTTTGCTTATTTATTTTTATAAATTCAATTATTTTCAATTTTTTCTCTTGTAAGATAAAAATTAACACATATGTCTATCTTGTTGAATCACCTTGCACTAAATTTTACAACTTTCTTCATTGTTTCACCTTGCTTGATTTTCTTAGAATTGTGATTCTTTCATATATATTTTCATATTGTTGATCTTAATACGGTCTTGAATTATATTTATTCTTCAACAATGGAAAAAAATTTCATATCTATTTTTGTGTTCAATTTCTTTATACAATTTCTTTACAAATTTCTTTTGTGTTTTACCTATCAAGAAAATTCTTGCAAAGTATTATCATTTTGCATAAAATCATACAAAATCTAGTTATATCTATGTAATCTATTTTTAAAATTTTGATTGTATGACACCTCACATTGAACTCTTCACAGATCATATTTTTGTTACTTAATGGGATGTTTTTTAAAATGAAAAATGTGTGTATGAATGTTTCCTACATATCTATACAAGTAAATTTTAAAAATTCATCACAAATGTTTTCAATTATTTATCATATAAAACCATGAATCTTAAATGAAACAATTCATCAAAAATGGGATTTTGCTTATTTGAAACTGAAAATTTGGTATACTCAATTGGGATTGTGTAAGAATTGAATGCTAATTGTGGAAGACAAAAAATAATGCCCATTGTATTCAACAATATGCTAAATTCTTTGAATGGTGCACTAGGCAATTTGAAATTTTTTTGTACCCTATTGTATAGTACCTGGAAGCAATGATATGGTCATCTAATACATCAATTCCAAAGAATTAAGCATATTGTTGAATACAATGGGCATTATTTTTTGTCTTCCACAATCAGCATTCAATTCTTACACAATCTCAATCAAGCATATCAAATTTGGGTTTCAAAATAGCAAAAATCCATTTTTGGTGAGTTATTTCATTTACATTTCATTGGTTTACATGATAATTGATTGAAAAATATTGGTGATGATTTTCTTAAATTTGATTGCATAGATATGTAGGAAACATCTATATGCACTTCTTTTATATTAAAAAAATACCCCATTATGTAACAAAAATATGATTAATGAATTGCTCAATCGTAGGTGTCATATAACTAAACTTTGTAAAATAGATATCTCTTTAAATTAACTACATTTTAGCAAAGTAATTATAACATCATGTTTAAATGTACAAAAATAGTTATAGTTTTCACTTTGATTGCATATATCTACGAAATCAAATTAAAAAAATTCATTACCAATGTTTTTCAATCAATTATCATGTAAACCCATGAATTTCAAATGAAAAAATTCACCCAAAATGGAGTTTTGCTTTTTTGAAAACCAAATTTGGTATACTTCATTGGAATGGAGGACACTAAATCCTACAGACGAAGTGGGCCCCTCAAGGGCAGATTTACCATGGGGAAAAACGCAGGAATTTTTTATTTTTTGCAAATTATTTTTTTTGCAAATTTCGAATTCATATTTGCAATCAGAGACCCCAAATTAGCTAGGGGAGGTCTAGAACATACCCTAGACACAGCTCAAAATAGGGGGCAGGTTTTACTTTTACCCCTGGGTAAAACACAAAATACCCCTGCGGGGCCCACTTCGTTTGCAGGATTTAGTGTCCTGCCATTGGAATTGCGCAAGAATTGAATGCTCCTTATGCAAGACCCAAAATGTCAATTATATTTTATATTATGCAAAATTCTTTGGAATGGTAGAATTGGATGACTGTATCATTGCTTCCGGGTACTATATTGTGACCTCCCAAACAGAACGTTCTCACTCTGTACTCCACTAAAAGCACAACCAGTAAATGAGCTTCCAATCACCACCGCACATACATAATTGGCTCAATGGCTACCAAACTTCATAGAAGCAATGTGTTGTATATAAATTATACACGTGTGAAATTTGAAAATCTACCAAATGAATGTGTAGGGTAGGAGGCTCATGAGTGGCACATGTAAGGAGAAATATTTATTTGTAGGGAAAGTAGCACGCCCAATGATTTCAATTTTTTTCCAAGGAGAGAGAAATAGGAAACAATTCCATGCTAATTTAAATTGTGAATTTTGGACTTAAAATGAATTAGATACTCTTTTTCAAAGTGAAGATTATGTAGGTCGCCATTGGTGCTTGTAGACTCCAGTTGTAATGAAATAAAAGCTATCTTTGAATAGAGCATGTCAGTCCAAGAATTGATGAATAGGAGGCTTAAGATGTTCTTCAAAGTTCCATAAATGACCCATTACAATTTTAAAGAAGGAAATTCTTCATCCATTTATTGTAGACCCCAATGCAAATGACAATGTAGGGCACACATACTAGTGTGCACTATCCATTGCTCATTGTCCTAAAATGGAACATTTGCAATCACATTCAACTTCTTCACAAATTGTAGTCTATTTAAGGAACCACCTGCACTATTTATGGCCCATTCTTAGGGTTGATTCTTAATGCCCATGCAATTTTAGAGCCTCCTACCTTACCATATGTTCACATCAAATTCGTCACCTTGGTACCCAAATAATTTTATTTTGGCATTTGGACAACTTGGTAGCTTGATTTGAATTTCTTGGCTTTCGGCACTTCGCTCTTCCTAATTTTTTGACACTCCTTTCTAAATGGATTTTTTTTTTTTCATTTCATGCATATATTGGTGATTCTTTTTCTCAATTTTCTCTAGAATAATTCTTGAATATTCAAAATTGGCAACAATGAAATTTTCTTAGATTTTCAGAAATAGTTGTACAATTTTTCACATTTCAGACATATTCCAAATTTTCCCTATTTATTTACAAAACTGACGTACACGTCCTAGTGTAGTTCCTCCCTTGACCTTTATCACAACATTAGCAGACATTGATTGAATGGCATAACTTAACTCCGAAGAGTTTCTTACAACAAAATACTTGATAATCGCTTTCCATTCTTCCTCCAGAATTTCCCTCAACTGGGCTTCTAAGTTCCTCCGGCAGTCATGAGAGTATTGGATTGCATCTTTCAGCAGCCGCCAAACATTCTCAATTGGATTTCAGTCCGGAGAATTTGCAGGCCAGTTGATCGAGCTTTTCTATCAAAGACGCCTGGCGCCTCTTCTCAGCGGCACTTCGATGCGGTGAACAAGTGCTCCATGGCTTCCTTTAGAATTCTGCCAGAAATGTTGCTTATAAAGGCCTGCAATTGACCATTGTAGTCAAGCTCAACGAAATCAACAACCTTGCGTCGATCCTTCCGCATGAACCCAAGTTCTGCGAAGGCGCTCGTATCATAAAGGAAGTGTGGCCACTCTTGAAGGTTGGTACGTACTAGGCAACTGGAGGAGTACCATTTGCAGCCGGCTGTTTGCCAGACATGAATTTCCCTTACATTTGTGCCAATTTCAAATGTCGATTCATCTGTCCAAATTAAACGACACGCTCCCAATGATTTGGATTTCACTTGTGGTACTGTTGAGCAAAGGCCAGATGCTGCGCCATATGTAGTTCTGTTAAGAACGGTTTCTATACAAGAATTGGGCTGTAAATGCCTTGATTCTACATGCAAGGTACGATGAATGGTGCGGCGGGAAACTTCAATTCCGCTGCACATTGATTGGTGATTTCGGATAGCATCACGCGGTGGTGGGTGTTGGTTAAACGTAGCAAGCTTTGAATGTACGTACCTATCATTCAGTTTTCTGGGTTTGCCGCCCGGGGCTTTTGAAGATGCCAATAGTGCTGTTTTCTTGAAACCGCTTAATGACCTTCTGGACTTTTCAAATGTTAATGCCAAGAGTAGTACTGAGTTCTGTGGTTGTGGCACCTGCTTTGTTCATACCAACAATGCGAGCACATAATTCAGAAGATATTGCCATAGTCTACAATTTGAGAAACGACGCAATCGATTCTTCATTGTGTTTGATTAACGCATTAATAGGTATAAATAAACCGTAAGCTAATGCGAAGATAATCGCTAATGGTACCATATTATTGGCTAGTGAGATCCTATCTGATCTAATGATTAAGTTACAGACGAGGAAGTTGGGTCAAGTGTCATGACAGTGGCAGTGATGGGTGAGTGACAACATTCTTTTGGGGAGGCCTCAGTACTGTACTGTACATTACAGTACAGACCCCTGATACCAACAACTCGGATTGGACTTATTAGCAAACGAAGTACGAAAGACTTGGTAAATTATGGCGCTCACCAATGAATTGTCAACCGCCACGCTGGTCTGTAACCTCCCACTTTGGAAATTGCGGAGGACATTCATACCTCGTGATGAAAATTTGATCTCAACAAATTTGACTTTTGTGCCCTAAGTGATCTCTCCACAGCTCTTTTCTGATCTCAAGAAAATCCCTACTCCTACACATGCTGAACTGTTTCAAGTGATGCAAACGGAATCCTTTCCTTCATTGTAGTAAGGGGGAATAAGCAACAGTCAACAAAAACTTGCCATAAACAAGAGAGGAAAGTATCTCGATCCACGACACAGGAACTCGAAACAACATAGTTTTAAATTACATATAACTTGTATTCTGGAGCAATCGAGCCTATCAACACCAATGAAAAGATGGAAGTCTCTGCATTTATTTACAGTCACGATGCTCATGAACAATACATGAGCCAATGAATGTTCTAATTGAATCAGCAGCAAGGAAAGAAATTTCCTTTTTCTCAAGCCCAGCTAGGGATGAGCGCACTAAAGATTAACCACTACGCTTACCCGTGTGTCGACAAAGTTGTCTAAAAGGGAGCGTCGTTTGTGACCATTTCAACACTAAACCCGACCCTGCTCTCAAGTTCCTAGTAATGGAATTTGATTCACTACATTTCGTGCGATGTGATGTGATCTATAAGATTGGCTTGTCGATATGAAAACAGGAGATTCACCCTAGACCATTATATAAAGTTCCACCATAGGAGGTCTTCAATATCTGCAGTCGTTTATCTTCCGGGGTAACTTCGGATAGACAAAAGCAGTACCAAGCACACCAAACCACACGGATGCTTCCAAGTTTTAGCAAAGACACACGTCGAGTGCAGACCAACAGCCCAAATTCGTCCAACTCTGGCAAGGACTGTGAACAGAAACATAAGATAGCTCCGATTGTGGCAGATCCTCGATGCAAACTCCATATATCAGAGTCAAAGATACACTTGAAATTGATAAGGGATCCATATATAGGGGATTCAGAACCGAAGAATTCGAATCGAAGCTTGTCCAAGTCTTACTGGGACTTGAGAACAGAAGTTCCTTCCGATCCCTGAGATCCTTGAAAAATGTTTATGGCATGCATCAGGCAGTCCCTCCCAAACATCCTTTGTATCTCTTGAACAAACGTTCTACGATCCACGCTCCCAGCCTACAAAATCAACGATTAAACACATGAGAACTAGGAACACAACAATAGCCACATGAGAACGATTTAAAATCAACAAAGCAAGAACAACGATTTAAATGCATGATTCAGACTTGCAACATAACATCATTGCATCAGTACAGAAAACAGAAGGTCATTACCTCAAATTTGGTATAGCAATCCTTCAGTACAAGACGCTGTTCTGGACTTAGAAGTCGCTGGAGAAAGCCAAACAGATGTGGGAACCGAATGAAGGCTGATGTTGGACCGTGATGATGGTTCCCACATCCAATTGGTTTGTTGCGCAAAGATTCAGCAATGTCACATGCCTGGAGCAAAGAGAGAGTCAGTACTAGAATAACCCCCCAAAACAAGTTCTAAACCAACATTTCAAAAGTAAGACCACCATTCTTACTTAAAAGCACATCACATCGTTTCAAAATACAGCAAACGAACAAGGGCAACTCCGACAACGTTAATAAAAAATACAGCTAATTCACCAAAGATTTCGTCTGTCTAGTAATGGATCACAACTTCAACGAACTGGTAGGCCATTCACCTGCTTTGAAAAACAATGATGCTTCATGGGAACTTCGTTGCAAAACGTCGAAAAACCCTTGTGCTTGCAATTCAATTCCGTCATCATGCCTGTAGAACCCACGAACATTCATGAGAAACTAACCACCTTCTCGGACAAAATCCAGCGAAATGCTTAGAAGACCATTTATTAACTAGAAGTTGTAGTAACACTTACGATGCCAACGAGGAGGTAACTTGAAGCTGACCACGTAAAGAGGCAATATATGAGTATTCATATGAGTAGACCAAACGATCAGCCTTTTGGGAGCAAGCAGGTCGTCCACCCCTGTATCGAAATGCTCACTACTCGGATGAAATTGTTCAGATGGAGGCTTCACGACCTCCGAAGCCCCTGTAATGACCTGACACAAAACCATATGCCGCTCACCATTCTCGTCATTATCTGCATACAGAGCACTGCAACATAAAAAGCAAACATTCAGTAAACACATAAGGAAAAGCAAAGGACATTCTAAAAGCATCACTTTTACAAAAGAAATCTCAGTGCAGTCTTATAAAAATTGCACACCTGACATATGCCTGATTCTCAACAGCGAGATAGACTCCAACACCATAAGCCGAGCCATTCTTCGGCGTCTTCGGCTGCCCAAATCCGTGAAGGAAAATACCAGTCACACCTTTCTTCGACGTCCCGTGCCATCCACAACGCACGTTAGCGTTTCCACGGGTCTGTTCTGTCAATGCTTTCTGTCTCGCAAAAGCTTCCTGCCGTACCGTAGCGGTTGTACTGCCGTCCCGATGAATTCCAGTGATCATGGAGTTGGCGTCACCAAGTTTGCCAAATCCACTCAAAAATTTCTTCTTAACGTCGTCAAATTCCGCGCTCCCGTCTTCCAACTTAAGAAACCGCTGACCAAGTGTAGATGCAACACCTAAAAGACTTCCAGACTTATGAACAAGTGTTGATGAAACTCCCAGAAAATTTCCAGGCTTCTCCTCTGAGGTGGCTACAACTGCAGGTTTCTTCGTCTCCGAAGAATATTTTACTCCGCCATAGCCTCCCAGCCTCAGTTCCGTAAGCTCGTAATCGCCAGAGGAATCGACCGAAATACAAACATTTTCCTGTAGAGTGCCAGCCCCCCCTGTCCTTCCCAAAAGGTCATCTCCAAGAGCCTGCGCTCCATCTGACCCTAGCATAAGACTCGAAATCGTGTCCGTGGCGCCGTCTCTCCACGTCGTACGGTGTCGGACGATCCGCTTGCCGAGTGTGTTTGTCCCCGACGGACTCGCAATAGGGTTCGAAGGCAAAGAAACCTCCCACGCATCGCCAATCCAGGCTATGGACCTCACATATCCCGAACTCAGGTTCACCTGCGTCATGTCAGCGAAATTCAGCAAATACACGCGGCTCTGGACCGTGATCTCGGCAGTCACGTTTCCCGAGCGAAACCGCTCCCACGCCACCGAATTCGCTTCCTCCCCAAACTCCACCCACTCGCCTTTCTCAAAGAACATGAACCGCCACGGCCGCACGCTGCTCTTCAGCTGCTCCCGCTCCGCCATCCCCCTGGACTCCCAGCTCTCCACGCGCGCATCAATGCGATCCGTGGCTCCTTCATCGCCGGAACCCCGGCTTCGGAGCACAGCCTCCACAATCCTGCCGTGCACACAGGAATTGTCGACGGAAGAGGAATGGTCAAGACTCTCTCGCTTGACTCGCTTCGCGATTCGCCAAACACGCTTGACTCCATCTCCAGGAGAGGGTTCTCCACGACCCCCAACAACGACACTCCCTCTCTCGCGCCGCTTGCGGCTAAGTTCCACACCACCACCACCAGAAACAGAAACAGGGGTATTTGAACGAAGCTGGGCAGGATTTCCATCATCGTTGCGTAAGCGGAGAACACTTCCAAAGTCCAAAACGTCCATGGATTCGACAAAAAGCACTACTACTGACGGTTCCCTCACACTACAATCGTCGCAAGCATGAATGACTGTTCAGAGTTAGCCAAACTGATCGACTCGTTGCAGAATCGGAAATTGGGATTTATACTTCTGCGCGTTCTAATGTTGAGTATGCTGGTGACTACTCACTTGAAGAGCATCCTTCGTTGCCCGTTGCCTTGCTGGGTAGTGTTAAGTTAAGCTTACTGTACTGCGGCTAGCTGGGGCGCGCGTTAGTGGCGAGTGGCGACCCCTCTGCCGTGCCGCCTCAGCCAGCGACACCACCGCCTGAATCCGTGACGGTCACGGGCGTTGCTTGGGCCGCAAGCAAACCTGGGGACCGAGCAGTTCGGACCGCAGGGGAGCCGGGGATCTTGGCCCAATGGACGCTGAGTTGGACCCGAGGACCTACTGTAGTTTTTATTAACACTACAGTAGTTTGGACCTTTGGCACTATTGGCTAAAATAAGCCCAGAAAATTTATAATATTGGCTTTAAGAAAACAACTCCATCCTTTTGTTAAGGGTGGTGTAATTTAACCCTTAAAGAACGCCCCTACCATTTTTTGGACTATGAATGACTTCTATGTAGGACAAAAGTGCAATTATTCATCCTCGGAATTTTTTGTGAAAAAGGGAGGTCTTGTACCATAGTTTGACTTTCAATGAGTGTTTTTAGATTTTTTTTAAAGCCAATGATTCAGAAAGTATCCAAAAGGAATGATTTTCACTGTCACGAACCTATCCTTCAAGGGTATGCATTCATCTCGTGTCCCACATGAAGTTCCAAAATTTGAGCACTCTCGTTGTTTAAGATGGATCATTTAAAGTGATTTTTACCACTAGGAGTGCTAAAAATTCATCATCTTCTTGGCTTGGTCCACAATGTAAAGTAAATCTTAACCTTGAAGGTATTGGAAGCGCACTTGTGGACTCAATATGGGATTTTTTTTGGGTGTATTTGATATGAAAGGTGTACTAATGAATTGAGGTATACATATAGAGGTGAAAGTTTGTGTTCATTTTGGTGCAGATCCAATTGCATATGAGGCTCCCATTTAGGATCTTTATTGCACTCTTTATATGACTTAAAAGCTAGAAATAGTCACATATTTCATGCACATGATGACATATTTGAGTAGAAGATGTTGGATATTAATCCCTAAACATCCAAATTGCATTATTTGGCAACATAGCCATTTTGGGCAGCTCACTATGAATGGAGTTTTTCTTTTTTTTCTTTGAAATTTTCACACAGCATGTACCCAAGGAGTAGCTTTAAGGGCCAAACAATTTTCATAACTTTTCACTACATGTTTAAAAATTTATTGCATGATATGTAATTTTCATTGATCTTCACGCAATCCAAAAATTTCTTAAAAAAACACTTTTTTTAGAAATAAAAATTTGAAATTGGTATTCTAGATTTATATGTACATGGAAAGCTTTGAATCATTACATTTTGATTCATGAGATGAAAGTTATGAGGAGTTTTAGTTTGCAGGCATTTTCGAATTCTCTACTCTAAAATAAACTTTGAAGTCCTTTATTGAATTCAATTTTCAATACTTTTTGAAAAAAATAAAATGATAGGATATAGATTGTTTATTACAACATTACAACCATTGGGATTGGCATTTCTTAATTCCATAACAAAATTCTTTATAACTCAGTATTTTGAATCATTCTATACTTCTTTGTATTTACTTTTTTCCCCTATATGTTGTACAATTCCAAATGATCTGAATTTTTTCAAGCATGTAGCCAACTTGCCTTAAAGAATGAATTCAAAGAGTAACCACCATTTTGGAATTTTTTTCATACAAATGTGGCCTAGTGAAGTGCAGATGCCTATTTTTTCACAAGGCCCAAAAAAGGATTTTTGCCAATTCAAATACTAATATCTTACAATCTACTCGGTGGAAATTTCTGAAATTTTTTCCACATCTTCTCAAATCAGTATAGTGCAAGATCTTGCAGTTAAATGTGTCTAAAAATGTTTTTTTTCCTAAAATTTGATATTTGTACTAGAAATGACAATTTTGGAGCATTTTTGGTGAAAAAATAGTCAAAAACATTTAGGGCTTAAAGTAACATTCAAACAAAAGATGCTACTTGTTGAATTCTTGGGTACGCAACTCTTGTATTATATACAGGGGTCATCAGCACTAAAACAACTTAGAGGATGGCTTTTGTTAAAATTATATCAAATTAAAAAGACCAAAAAGCTAGGTGAAGACCAAATTTTAAAAAAATTAAATGTAGAAAATGTTGAATTGCATACATTTTAGAAAAAAACTCACAATATATGTGAAGAATTGAAACACCTATGCATAATTTCTAAACATGTATACAAAGAAGTTGGGTCTAGTTAAAATTAAATTTTTATTAGAAAGCCCCCAAAGTTGCCTAGCTCAGCCTATGATACATGTATTAAAAAAACTCATATAATTAGGTTTTTAATGCTAATATTGTCTTCAAAAATATTTGTTTCATGTACATAAGTACATTTTTTGATTCCTTGTTAAAAGGGCTACAAGATTATTCTACATTAAAACAAATTACATCCCTTAAGATTGGATTAAAATGCATTATAAGTGATTATAATCAGGGCCATATAATATGGAAGTTGCATACCCGGGGGTGAATTATCCATCCAATGTTTTATGTCTTGCTATATTTAAGTACTTTTTTTATTTTATTTAGGAATCAAATATGGTACTAAGTATATGATTTTCAACAAGCCTTTTAAGGATTAAACTATCCCAGAAGAAATAGTAAAAAATGATTAAACTTGTTGAACTTGTTTGAAGCCATTGAGGTCAAAAGTTCAATTCCTATTGGCCCATGCATGCAACCTAAACTTAATCATCTAGTTTGATGAAGGAAAGAATTGTCCTTAACACTACTGTAATAAAGGTGTCATTGTAATAGGAATGTTGGGGCAAAGTCTATATAGTTACTTGTTATAATGCCTTAGTCACAACATCTAGAAAAATGTGCAAGAAACAAATCTAGGAGTCATTCCTCTCTCTTTAATATTGGATGCATTTACAATGTTGTTTACTTTTGTGTATAAATTTATAGATAACATGGCATGTGGTCTTCCATAGATTAATTTTTTTTATTGTTCTATTCCTTCCATTTTCAATTGCAAGTGGATATGTGAAATAAGAATATACTTTTATTCAATATAAATAGTCTTCAATTGTCTATAATAAATTTCTAAGAGTTTGCATTCATAGAATGGATGTTGAATGTTTTTGAGAGTTTATTATGAAAACTATACAAATTGAATGTAATACATTCAATTATGATGAAGAAACAATTTTTGTTGATTTTTTATCTATTGTAACTAGCTTTGTCACTTACCGCTCAAGATAGTAAGATTCATTTTCAAAATATCATAATAAATTATTGTAATTCCTTAAAATATATACATCATTGATTCATGCATTTTTCAACTTACTATTGATAAATGTTTTTTCAATTTTTCTTGAACTTCAATTACATCTTTATTTCAATATTTTGGAAAGTCTACCAATTGTTAAAAAAATGACAATGTTTATATTTTACACTAATTTTCTCATTCTTTTACAATTATGTCATATTTTCATCATTTTACAATAATATTATCTAAAATTATTAATCTATTATTTTATTAATTTATTGTATAATGCGTTTCTATATCTAGGGTTAATTTATGAATTTTCCATTTTAAAATTTTTATTAATTCATGGATTCATTTCTTAATAATTTTTAATAATTTATTTATTCATTTGATAAATTTTTTCCTCAATGGCACATACATTCTAACATAAACATATTTCTTGCTTATTTCTTGATAAAAATTGAAGAACAATCATATTCATAATTGCCACAATATTATCAAATTTTTTATTAGCTAAAATTTCACATGAAATATAAATACATGTTATATATACCATGCTATTTATATGAATAATGTTGAAATTAATTCATTGTAATAAATAAATAAATTGATAATAATCTCACACTGAAAATATCAAACATCAAAATTTTATAATATGGATAATTGATATATAATATTGTACTAATTTTGAATACACATATTCCTTTTATTTTTTAGATAAATTTATATTTTATCACTTATTCAATAATTATCTCAAATATAAAATTATACAAAACATTTGAAATTCCTAATGTTTTCGGATATTTCAAATTAATTGCATTTTAATTTTTAATTTTAAAACAATTTTAATTTTTAGAAGTTAGAAAACCTTTAAAATTTGAACTAATTAGATAATGATTATTATTATATAGTAGAAATATAATGACTTCAAATTTTGTTGGACATGTGGATTAATAGTTGTTTCATTCTTATCATGAACTTTGTTTCTACTCATTGATGGGTTTTTAAAAAATGACAATTTAAAATACTTGTAAAGTTATGAAATTACTGTTGGAAAATATTGGTGTGTATGTTATATACATCCTTGAAACGTTCTACTATTAGAATTGTACATGTGATTGAAGGTGTTTTTTATAGACAAAAAAACTTTCAATTATCCTTAACTAATAAAGATCATTGAAGTGATAGTTTTTGATCCATTGGTCACTTAAAGTTTCAATATAGACAATATCTTCAGCGTGAAGTAAATACTCTATTTGTGTATAAAGCATATTTAACCTCTAAAGTACCATTGTTCCTACATTCCATGTGGATTAGTAATGTGAAAGTTTTGAAGCTTCTTGTATGATTTGTGGGCAATCAAAGTATCTTTGTAAAAAAAACAATGCATTGGATTTGTTTTCGAACTCCATTTCAAGAATTTAAGGAAAAAAATTCCATGAGATTTAGTATACTCTCTAAAACAATCTGACCATTAGAATTAGTGTTTTCAATTCTGTTGTAGAGATATTTACAATTTCATTCTTCCTTGAATCTTGCACCAACTTTGATTATTTAAAAAAAATAATAATGGTAATCAAAAATGTTTTTTTGTTGATTGTTTTTCTCCCTTGAAATTTCAACGGAATTCTTCCTAAACAATTTTTTTCAAAATCAAAATATTTAGTGCAAGAATAAAAGTTAAGAAGATTCCTAGTCAAATAACCTAGGAAGAGGTGTACAAAACTCCATTTTCTTCACCTCAAACACAAATATCTTGTAGTGCAAGTGGTCAAAGTTTTTAAAATTTCTTCCACACATTTCTTATACTATTCTAGGGCAATATTCTATAATTCTATAAGAAAAAATTTCAATTATAATTTTTTTTAAATCTTTGAAATTGAGGTTTTTTTTATGGAAAAGGCCTTGGGATTTTTGAGGTTAATTGGCTTTACAAAATAATAAAAATATTTAAAGAATTTTTTAGAAATTTGGAATTGATTAGAAATCATTATTAAAAAATATTAATAGAGAATATTTATAATATCCTCTTAACCAAAATTTCAAGGAATAAGGTGGAACTACTTCTTTCACATTGTGCCTTCTCCTATCAATATCAACAAGATTACCAAGTCTATTATTTAAATTAAACCTTGTTCTTTTAATGTCCCTTAAAATCCTTATTTTCATAATTCAAAAGGAAATATTATTATTTTTTGACAAAGATATTGTTTGTCTATGGCACTAAAGAAGTGTGATGGAAGATGGGACTTTATAAAGCATCCTTCAAAGCACCAATCCACTTATTTAGAATTTTATACAAATAAATATATTTTCTGGTCAATTTTCCTTGAAAAAAAAAGAGAAGTTGCATCTAACCTACTTTGATTTGTATTTTTTGGACTATTTTTGAATTAGTTATGAATTATTGAAGTAGGAATTTAGGGGAGCTCCAAAATTGTCCCTACCTTGAAAAACTCCTTGAAATGTTCAATGTGGATGTTATAAACCTTGATTTCGTCTTTATAAAATATATTCATTTGTGGATGAACCAATTCATGACATGATGTACACTCATTTCACTTATTTATGGTTAGTGTGCAAGTAAAAAGTGCTTGAAGATTGATATCTTATAATGAAAGATTTGTGTACTAGAATCAAACAACTTTTAAACCATGACACTAGCATTAGACAATGCACTAGAGTTAGATAACTCTTTGATGATGATAAGTTCACTAAACAATGCATTGACTTTAAACAACTCTAAGATGAAGAAAAATGCCATGGAGTTAAACAACTCCAAGTGAATGGTCTAAATTTGAGTGAAATGTGTATGGGAATATTTAGAAGCATGTAAAATACTTTTTATATGAATAAGACTTTTACTTTAGTAGATAGTTCTAGATAGAATCCAATGTAGAAAACATCAAATAAAAGGGAGGAAGACTTTGATTAAATGGAAACTTTTGGACAAAAGCAAAAGTGAAAAGATCATATTCTATTTTAAGAACTAATAATCTTTTATTATATAAGGTGGAACTTGGAGGTGAAGAAACTTTAGAACTTCTATTATATAAGGTGGAACTTAGAGGTGAAAAAACTTAAGGATTTATCTCTTGGATGGTATGAGTTTTATGTAGAAGTCTCATTGCTTTGTTTTCAATGATTTCCAATGTTTTGTATGATTTATACAATCTTTCTTATTTTTTTTATTGGGGTTTGATTGAAGATAGAATTGTAGTTGCAAACCGTTGAAAATTCGTGACAATGAATACATAGAAACTTCCAATAGTCTATGTACCCCATATTAAAGATTGCTTTTAGAGTAAGTGATACTTCATCACTCTCTACTTAAGCCCCTAAGCAAATGAGGTTTTAAAATGCACTTGTACAAGGGTAGTTGTTAACTTTGTCAAGTTTATTACTTAAGTTAATTGGTTTATATTCAATCCTCCGTAACAAAAAGTGCTCTTGCAGAAGTATTCACAAGTCGACAAGTCGAGTAAAACTGTACTATAGGAGAGATATACAGGGGATGAACAATATACTCTGTAGCACAATTGCAGGGGATCGTTGGAGACGTCGCTTACCCAATACGGAAGCCGCCCGGAAGCCGTCTCCACCTCACGAAAGTTCCCCCCTCGGACACAGGCCCCCGACCCCCTATCCCCGCGTACCGCGAAGGGTCCCGCACAGCAAGCTTCCTCCGCCGGCCGCGCTTTCAATCTCTGGCAATTGCTCATTCCGTTCACGCGCCTGCAACCAGATTCCTTCTTCACCGACGACGCGATTTCTCAAGCAATCCCCTCGTTGCCAATCCGACGACCCGAAAATTAATTCCTGGGCGATACTCTACCCAAGTACTTTCCGCCGAAGGACCTGCTGCCTCGTGTAATTGACAAGATGTGGTAGGGGGTCGACCTGCTTAGGCACATCATGGAGGTGGGGCACCTGACGTTGAAGCCTCGTGGGTTGCACGAGGGGCGATCCGCCATGGCTTGCAACTCATGGCGCAATTCTCAGCTCCTGGGATTGAATGGAGCGAAACATTTAGTTTTGGAAGAGTCTCGGGAATCGTCGTCAGAGAGGTTCAAGAGGAGTAGGTTAGTGGTGAAGGCGAGCTCTCCGAATTCCGTTGCCACAGGTGTTGTGAAAAAAAATAGGTTTAAGATTAACTTGGACGAGTACATGGTCACGCTGGAAAAACCGCTGGGGGTTCGATTTGCGCAGACGTTGAATGGAAAGGTCTACGTCGAATCCGTTGCGAAGAAGGTATGAATTCTCTCTAGACCGTGATTGATTGATCCAGGGTAATCACCACTTTAGTTTGGGAAGAAAGGAGGATCCTTATGCAACAAAGGATGAGTTATTTGGATACGGTCTGCAAAAGTTACAAGGATTCAAAGGTTTATTAGTTAATGACCTAAAATCGACACAAGTTCTTATGTTGGGGTGACATTCTCAAAATCAATTTGTGTTTATCGTGCAAGATTTTAGGGTACGTGTTGCAATTAGTTACCTCAATTTGATGGTGGAAAGCTAAACCTGAGAGCGGACGTGACTCCATTTCGATCTTTCAGTTAGATTTCTTGTTCGAGGGAGTAGTGAAGTGATTTGGTGATTATTTGAGGCGGGAAATATATGATCTTTTGGGATGGCATTGGTTTCAGGGGAATGCGGAGAGCTCGATGATGATAATGGTGGGGGATGTGCTGAAGAAGACCAGTGCTGTGTTTGGTGATGGAATGTGGGAGGTGGAGGATTTTTCACGAAGCATGTGTGGTTTCTCATCCTTCCTTTTCCAATTCTTTTGCACCTGATGCGGGTGGTTTGTATGTTGTTCAAAACAGCTCGCATTGTGTTCGAATCCTGTTGTGGTTTATGTTATTGGAGTTTCAAATGTCAACTCTTGTCCTGTAATTAGGCCCCACCTGCACCAAACAAGTAGCATTAGCTAGTTGGAAGTTAGCTAACTTCCAATTTGTATGCCTGCACGTGCACGGTAATTATGGGTAAATATATTTCAAGTTAGCTATTGCCGCTCTTTGCGTGGTGCTGTCGTATTCAGCACTTCTAACCATTGGTATGGGCACAATTAGTTTACTTGTTCAAAATCGGGGAGTTAAGTTAACTGGTGGAAGCGAATGTAAAGTCATTGCACTTTAGTTAGTGGGAATTAGCACCAATTTGCTAACTTGACGCATTTGGAAAGTGCAGCCAACGTTAACGAGAATCGCTACCTGATTGGTGCGGGTGGGCCTTAGTATGTTAGTCACAACAATGTATACGCGTTTTTTGAATCGAGAGAACTATTTCCATATGTCGCAGTCAATTGGAAAGTTTAATAAAGTTAGATTTGAATTCCAGAGTGTTAGATTTAGATACAGGGATTATGGTGCCGGTGTTGATAGTGAAATTGTGTGGAGGGCAGGCAGGCAATCAAGAGTCGTAGTGGGCCTGTGAGCTTGATTTTGGAACGGTCGCCACCACCAGTGCAGGCGGATTTGAAGAAAAAGACAGACGTTCCATTTAATGCAGGTAGAGTGGCGTTTGCTACTTGGAATGGCAACATTCTAGCTTATCCTTATCATGGAGGAACGGTGGGGTTTCTTACATTTAGTTCCAAGTATGTGATGCCCAAGGGCCTGACGAGTCTGGTAAGTGCAAGTGCGTTAGCGGTGGAGCCCTATGTAAATTTTCCTGGACGCCGACAGCTGGGTGACTTTGAGGCAGACGATGAGTTTGAAGTTATAGCATCTGCCAGCGACGAAGAGGACGAAGGGGACGAAAAAGAGACTGAATGGACTTATGGTGATTTCAATAATGAGGAGTATCAAGCAGCCCTTGCACGTTCTCAGAAGGACTTCACTTACAATCCCAACCGTGGCATTAGCTATACAAAAGTGAGCACCTTTTTAAATGGGTTCTTCAACTGCAATGTTGGTTTAAGTTTGCATAAAGATTTTACCAAATTGCAGAAGTTTTTATGTTCTCATTTTCCGAAAGAGAATGACCATAAACAGTCTCTGAAACCGTTTTCTGTGGGGGGGATGTTTGCAGTTGACAGACTATATATATGTTGGCTCGTGCATTCAGTCTGCCGAAGATGTCAAACATCTTACGGAGACCCTGGTCAGTTTCAGTAATCCTTGGCCTATCTTCCAAATTTTTTTGCTATTTCAGATTTTCTTGTTCATTTTAGTACTTGTCGAAGCGTTCAATATTTGCTCACGGATTGAATTGTGTGTTTCATTCTGGTAAGCTTTTATCACAACCATGATTGAAGTTTCCAACTGTAGGAGAATAGTGGTTCCTATTTGTTGCTTCATCTTTTGGAGTCTCTATCGTCTTTGGTGCAGTGTTTTTGGTCTGATGCTGTTTTGTACTGACAGGGTATCACAGCAGTCTTGAATCTGCAACGAAAAAGCGAGCAGGTGAACTGGGGAATCGATGGCGAGGAAATTGACGACATGGCTAAGCGCCAGGGTCTTATAGTTGTGGATGTCCCAATCAGGTGACCTTTCCCACTTCTGATATGATCTTGAGCTACTTGTGAAGGTGGCATTAGTCAAGCTGATCAGCATGGTGACTAAATCTCCACTTTGTCATTTGTAGGGATGTAGACACAGTTGATTTACGGCGGAAACTGCCTTATGCAGTTGGGGTTTTACATCGCCTATTGCGAAGGTGCCATCGTGTATATGTAACGTGCACCACTGGCCTTGACCGAGCTCCATCTTGTGTCATAGGCTACTTGCATTGGATTCAGGACGTGAGTCTTCCACAGGCTTATGAGTTTGTGACCTCCCTTCATCGTTCCGGTCCTGACAGGTGTGTTCGGTTTCGCGCTTTGTTTAGGATGTCATAACTTCCATGTTTTCGTCGAATCTACTGCTTTTGTTTTCTAGTTATACTTTAGTTATACTCATTTTCCACATGTGTAGAATATTGTTAAGCAGACTATGATGTCATCAGATTAGAAGCCCGTAATGAGTTTGCCAACTGAAAGACCGATTCTTGTTGTGGCATTTCCTTTTCAGACCAGCCTTGGTGTGGGCAACTTGGGACCTCATTGCGATGGTTGAGCAGGGCAAGCACCAAGATCTTCCAACTCACTCAGTTCAGTTTGTGTGGAACCACGGTTGCAATCCGGTAAGCAGGCTTTACTTTGTAGTCCCATAAGAAGTCTAAACTATTTGCGTTAAAAACCGATCTCATGAGATTCATATTTTTTTCGTGTTTATGTGTTCTCAAGCTTAAGAATAATCACCTTTTCATATTACCCTTTTGACAAAAAGTTGTTGTGTAGGGCGAGGAGGTGCTAGTGGTTGGCGAGTTCACATCTGATTGGACCAAGCCTATAAAGGCAAATCATGTCAGTGGGACCAAGTACACTGTCAACCTCCGCCTTCCTCAGGGCAGGTAAATTATCCTTTCGCGCCTGTATGGAAACAACAGGGTACGTTCAAGCAAGCTGTCTTCATGGATTGCAATAATGCAGGATCATAGCTGATGGTTACCAATGCAGGTACATGTACAAATTCATAGTGGGAGGGCATTGGCGCCATTCACACAACTTGCCAATTGACAAGGATCAATGGGGTAACACCAACAATGTGATCCAAATTGGCGATGTGGCCTCTCCGTGGTTTAATAATCGTTCTGGCCCTCATGTCAAGGTAATAACTAAGTAGTTTCTCCCTGTATGGAGTAGAACTCGCTGCTGCTGCTCTTTGAGAACTTACTGAATGCAGATGATGTGAAATTAATATCATTATTATCTCGATATTGCATTGGTGACTGAGAAATTAACGTTAACTTCCCCGTTAGTAGCTAGCTTTGTGAGGCTCTTGGGGAAGCTTTTGAGATGTAACAATGGCTTTGTGCTGATGTTTCCTCTTTGTTTCTGCAGGATCCTACAACTGTGAAGGTCATTGAACGACCTCTGACAGAAGATGAGCGGTTCACAATCGCTTTTGCAGCACGCAGAATGGCACTCTGCATCTCTCCGTTGACGTTCCAACTCAAGCAAAAATGAGTACATTTCCAATAGAATCTCTAAACAGTATTATTATTTCAGCTAGCCAACGTATACCTGAGTTGGCGTTTAGTGTATCATCTCTTCCACACTGTTCAAAGCAGAAGTTGATCACGTAATGTTTGGTAGAGATCATTTTTGATTCGTACACATGATTAGACTTATTATCAGCATGACAACATGCATAGTGTGTGTCATAATAAAAATGACTAAGCTTACAACGTTATTTTTGAGAGTCTCTTTGATCAGCTGTACCGAGACTGGATTGATGTGAACCGTTTTCAAGTTTTACCTCTAGTTTGTGCTTGACTTTTGGCCCAATTCTTGTTATGCTCATCCTTTTGCGGAAGTAAAGATATCAACCAATTCTAGGAAGGAAGGTTTACCGTTCTTTTACGAAAGGAATTTTTTTGTTTTCTGCTGTGTACTATTGACTGGGTGCCCACCAACTGACGCTTTCAAAGTTTCCGTCGGGTTCAACACGGTGAATCTACTGTCCCGTTCGTAAAGGTGATCGAAACCAGAATGGCGGTGGTCATCTCCAACAGTGGACTGTAAGTGGATAAGCTCAGACTTCAAACTTGCCTTCCAATGCAAGCCACTTCGTTGGAACATGGAAGTTGAGATGGGGTCTTCATGATCATTCTTCGCGGTCCACTCCTGTAGTAGTCTTGATATGGACATTGACTTGTTGCTTCGGAGGCACTCAAAGCGTGGCCTCGATACCACTTGCTTCGACCGGTACTTTACTCTGGACAGCCAGGTGTCCTTGGAATGTTTTCATCCTGCTTATAGTTCTCCTTTCATCCTATTGACAGTTTTCTTTTCATCCGTTCTAACTGTTCCACTTACTTTTGTTCTCAAAGATATGGTTCCCAAAGGCAACTTGATTGAGTTTTTAACAAAATACTAATAAAAAGAAGACATGAGTGACATGAAACTCCGTCTTGTCAGGAAATGTCGGACTGTTTTACATTTTTGCTTTAGGGTAACCATTGATCACAACCATAAGTTAGCGGCTGAGCACTAAGGTAGGAACTCCTAAAATGGACACTTATTAGAGATGACGTGATCGTGAGGGTCTCTGGAGAAAAAAATGTTGTCTGCTGGTTAGGAAATGGTTTAGGAAACCAATCAAATTGGTTTCGTATTTTTTTGAGCTTGTATGAATATTATATGAATTTTTGAAAACAACTTGGTAGATGTGCCTACTGTGGACACTAGACTAACACCAAAGTGGGCATGAAAACACCCAAAAGCAACTCACCCTAAACTTGAATCAAGTGCAAGTCATTGGCTACTTCTTGAAAGAGTGACAATTTCTTGGAACCCCACTTGTCTACTTTGAGTCCACAAGCCCTTGGATTTAGGTTGTTTTTTAGGTGTCTGTGAACAACTAGTGTTATATTTGGGTGCTTCTACCTTAAGGTAAATTTTTTGCCCTTGCCCTGTGTCCCTCATATGGGGATCATTGATACCTTACGTGAAGGTCAGATTTGATAAAAATTAAGTCATTTTTGTAAAAAAGTGCCACATGTCATCTTGTGAATGGTGTTAGGTGACATGGCCCCTTGAAAATTTGATGTTGAAATTTAATTTCGGCACATGAGTGCTGAATCAAACCTTCATGTAGTTACGCTAAGATAAGTGGATGTTGATTTCTTGAACTATATGTTTTCTACTTGTGATTTATGGTTTATTATAACATGAAAATTTTGGCGAATCACCACCCCTAACTTGGATGGATTTGGGGAAGTGTAGTAAAGAAAACCTTCCAAATTTCTTAAATTCTTGTTGCAAAGGACTTTTGAGGTCCTTTTTTTGCCATGAATAGTCAATAACATGTATGTTGATGAATATAGACAAAACTAAATTGATTTTGTCCTAGTAGTGAAGGGGGGATTAGTATCACCAAGAAAACTTACCCTTTGGGTAGGTGTAGAAATTGGTTCAAAATATGAATAGTGAAATCTATACTAATTCAAAATAGTCTAACTTTGGTAAAGTAGTGTCATATACACTATTAGGAACAATCAATGGACCTTACATGTAGATTAGGTTTGCATTAAAAGGTTAATTTTTGGTCAAAAGTGCCTCCATCATCTTGTAATTGCTTGAAAATGACATAGATTTTTCGAAACTTGAAGTGAAATTTCAATCTTAGAATTTTTTTGCCAAAACTAATTCTTACTTACAATAAAAGATATGTGACTTACTCCTAATTTCAACCTTGATAATTAAATTGTCCAATCTAAATTCTTGCCTTAAATGTAAACCTATCAATATGAAAACTTAAAGGCAATTTTGGGTACAATCATATATAATTAATGCTTTGAAAATTCATAAACGATTCACATATCATCATGAAAATGCAAGTTAAAAAAATCTAAAATTATCTTTCAATTTCCAAAATGATTTAACAAACATCAAGACAATTTACTATTAGAAATCATATTCACATATTTATTCAAACAATGTTAGATGTTGCCATAGTGGATGAGTTAGTACAATTGTAGCAATTGAATATTACTTTGCAACTATTATAAAAACAATTTGTGAATGAAATCTTTTTATTTTTTTATTTTTTTGAATGAAAAATATTTTGAAATTCAGTCATTTCAATCTAATTCTTAGGTCAAACTATGAAGTAGAAATGTTTATCCCTCCATGGTGAGACTTTCCTAATGGCAATTCATGCTAACTCCATTCAAGTTCTCACTATCTTAAAATCTTAGTTTGACATTAAATAAACAAAAATTGCTAAATATTTGTTTTTTATTTAATTGATTTTCTTGATATGATTTATTGATGACTAATGTAATGAGATCTACAAAATTTATTATTTCAACTCTAATTGTTTACAAGATATAGAACAAAAACTACATAAGTTACATAAAATATCACTCATTCAAATTTTCAAATTTTTCTTTAAAGATTAATGAATAAGCATTATGATTAGAAATGATCTATATTTTCAAAATTCAAAAAAATTCTATAGATATTTAGGATAATTGAAGACCTACTAGTACACTATTCTTTATCACAATTGTTTAGCAATTGTGATTCTTGATCATATTTTTTGAGTTATATCTTCAAATGACACAAGATTTAAAAGCAAGATGCTCTTGACTATTTTACATCTTTATTCATTCAATTATTTATAATCAAATTATAATTTTTAACAAAACCGGATTGAGTTTTCAAATCATTTTGGGTCCAACAAAGTGAATTGGAATTGAGTTCATCTTCTAGGATTATTAAAATGATAAAATTAATTTTGAAATATTATGCCTTTCATGTATGCTCAAAGTACACTTCTTTTGTAGAATCTTTGATTTTATTTTCTTTGAAATGTGATTGGGTAAATAGAAGCCCTTCCAACTTGAAAAAAAATTATATTTTACATTTCATATTTTTTTTTAACATTATTTCATATTGCAGACATAAAAGTAGCATTTTTCTATAAAATCTCTTTAAATTTTTTCAATATTATACCTACAACTAGTCAAATTTCATTCCCCTATTTTTGTGCATAACTTAGGAGGTGATTATGTATATGGGCTTAACATTTAGCAATGATATATTATTTTGGCACTCTAATAGTTTTTCTCATTCTATTTTATTTTTCAATATTTTTTTCAATGATTCTTGCATTCCTAGTTTTCTCCTAAAATACAACAAAATTAGATTTTTTTTTGCAATTGTCCTTTCATGAAATAATATTGAAGAATTAGACATTAAGCATTTGCCAAGATACAATTCTTGTACTTATCACTAACAAATGATTGAACTTGGCTAAAATTATATACTATATTCTACCTTTGTTAGAAAAATAGACTTGGTGATGAAAATATCGTTATTTTCTTTTAGTAGTAAAATTTTCAATATGAGAATTATATTAAACAATTTGGCATTGTATTTTTCATAAAATTGAGATTTAATGATTTATGGTAAACTGGTAATTCTTAGATTAGATCATTAACCCATTAAAGACTAGAAGTTCAAATTTTGAATAATAGATGAATGCAAACACATCCCAAACTCACAAAAATGAATTTTTTCATCCACAAATTTCTTTATGTTAATTCTTTAACATTTGTATGTTATAGATTTTGAAAACTTTGATTTGCTAATATTTTGTAATTCAAAGGATACTAACAATTTTGGTCTTGAAATGTAATTTTTTCAATTCCAAAAATGACTTGAATAAAAAAGAAAATCAAAATATGAAAAAAAGCAATATGGAAAATACCACATTGTATGGACATTATCTATGGATCGTATTTTATAACTATTATTTGAGAGTAGTCATTAAATTCTTATTCTAAATTGTATTAAATAATATATCTTTAAGATGTTGAAAATTTGGACTACACCCTAGTCCTCAAGGGGTTAACATAGTAACACCTTAATTTGTTAAGTATGCAAAAGAAAATTCCTATTTTTGCCCGATACCAAAACAAATTTGCGTGCCTAAACACCAATCTTCAATACTTAAAACTTTGAGTAGATTAAGTGTCAAGTTAGGTATTAAAAAGTGTTGTTATTCATGCATCACTCTCAATTCCTTCAAGGTTCAAAATGTATTGTTTCCTATTGAGTTTATGATCCATAGTAGGGGCCCACAACATTTTGCTTTTGAAAATTTACAAAATATTCTTTGAGTAACAAAAAGTCATATTCTACTTGCAATATCTTTCACTACAATTTACTAATCATGTTGAACTGAAATTTGACAATGTAGCCATACAAAAGACACTGAAATGCTTCTATTGACGATCTTAGGTACTACTATTTTATTGTGTCTCATATATGTCTCAAAAGCTACCCCAAATGATATTGTATTTTCCATGTATGATGTCCTATTTGAATACAAGAATTATGAAGTTGCATCCAAATAAACATCCAAATGAACAATGAAAATTTGTTGAATTATCAATCCTATGGTGTATGTCTTGCTATCTTTCAGAACAGTATCCGTATCCGTATCCATATTGTACTATTAATATGAGTTAATATACGATATCTCAAGTACGGTTCCCCAAAGTTCTTTGATGTGAAAAAAGGTAGAGTATGTGGTGTTCCCGCGTCTCGGTCCTACCTGGCAGCCACATCAGCTTTTCCCGTGTCGAGCCAATGCAGGACCTTCGTTGCTGATGATTGATGGAGGAAGAAAGAAAGCGAGTTCTTCGGGCTCTGCTATTCTTGTTGCTCGCGACCCTGTAAACTTCTTCATTGATCGGTGCTCCCGAGCTCGGAGGAGATTCCCTAGCGTTTCGTTCTGTGGCGCACGGAATCCAATTTCGTCGTTGCTTGCTGTTGCAACAAACGCCGTCTCTTTCCATGCCGAATTTGGTATAGAAGCTGGGATTCAATCAGGGGCGTTGGATCACGAAACCTTACTAAATTTTTTCGAGAGTGTAGCTCCCGAAAATCATCTATTTACGGCTAAGACTGCGAAGGAGCGAGCAGCAACGTCTTTGAAGTGGTTTAGTGAAGGATTTAGTTTTGTGTCGGAGTGAAGATTTGAGTCATTTGCTTGACTATGGAGGTGGAGTCGTGGATTTAGGGCACGTCTTCTCCACTTTTGAATTCGTTTGGATCTGTAGGTGTAGCAGTGGGCCTTTTCTTTTTTATTATGAATTTGGGAGTGACTGTCCAACTTTAGGTTATAATTGAGGTAGGTTTTTACTTAGGTTTACTTTAATACAGTACGAACACGCTGTTTCATTATGCCTCGGAGGTAGATGATCTTTCATCTCTGGAGTGCTTTATTGTTCTGGGGTAACCTGACAGGGATTTTGAGTCAGGTCAATCATGATGAGTCCGCATTCCGAGATTTTGTAACACGATGAAGCGAGTGGTTTAAGTTAGTGAAACGCAAAGAGATTTGAGATTTTAGGTTGCCAATGGTCTAGTTGGGATGATACGAAGAGCAGAGACTCTTGAATTTGGATATGGCCCTTCAGAGGCAAGCGAGTGGGACATTACATGTGGGGATCTCGGTGTCCTCCAATGGAGATCATGAAGTCTTGGCCAGCCAACGGCCCTTTATAGGGCATTCTAGAATGTATGACGAGGCTCGAAACGATCGAAGTGGCTTACGAAGCAGTATTTTGAATAAGCCTTCTAGGTTATCGAAAGGGAAGCGGACGCCGCACTCATGGAGAGTTTTACCTTGTTCGGTGCCGTGCGTGCTGGCAGTTTGTTTCTTTGGATTGGTGGCCACAATTTTCAGCAGTCAATTTCTAATGGGTGAGTATTGCATATTTTTTGAGAGTTTTATAATTTCTGTGCACTTGAAGCTCGATTTGAAGTGATATTTTAAATTGTATTGCCTTCAACAGTTTTCTTGACTTATTTAGCTAAAGTATTGGGACATATACCTTGTGCATTCCATATTAGGATCTGAAATTTACAGTGGTTTTCTTTCCCCTTTACGCAGGTGGTAGACGTTCTGCTCAGGTGGATGATGCGTTTGGCAAATCGGTAATTACTCTACATTGTTTCTCTTTAAACTTCTAATATAAGGCTCGGGACTACTTTTTTGCTGCCACTTCGCTATGTAACTTTGAATGTGAGCTGTTTTGCTGGTGCTCTTTTAGGATCGGCAGCAGTGGATCAGGAGTGGGTCTCAGGAGTATGTGGGAAAGCAAGGAGTGGATGTGAACGGCGAGCAGCAATCAGGTACTGCTTTCTATTGTTCATTGTGCATTTATGAACTCTGGATTTGATAAACTTTAGGTCAATTTAAGTTTTTTCTTTGGTTAGTCAAGAATGAGGTTGTTTGGCGCCTTCTTGTTGACAGTGTAGTATATGCTATGTACAGGCAGTGACAAGTCCGGCACTGATGGTAATGTTTGGTTCGGCAATGGTGGAATCAACAATGGGGTGGATGGGGATCAACTTTCTAGTAATCAGGATGTGCACAAGAAACTACAGAGTGGTAGCTTATATAACGAACGAGGTCGGAATGAGTTGGTAGAAATTGGAGCTCACTACGAAGACAGGCATGTGAGTAATGGAGAGAAGGAGGATACCGTAGTTGAAGATCGCCAAAATGAGGGCTCACACCCGGGAAAATTGGACTTCGATGAGTATGACGATGATGGAGGTGATGTAGAAGTCGAGAAAAAAGCGGAATCTGTTGACAACAATCAGGATGCTAGAGGGATGCAGAGACTCAGAGGAGCGAGCGGTGGTGTTCAAACAGATGCTGGGGTCGTGGAGGAGGTAGCTGTACTCGACAAACCTGCAGAGCAAAACAGTCGAAGTAATACTGAAGTCCAGTCTAACCAAGACACAGTTTCTGGTGACGCTAAAGTGCAGAAGCCCCAAAGAACAAAGAAAAAGCGGCATTCTGCAAGTGAGTGTATTGTTTCAAGTGTACTGGCTCCGTTTCGAAAGGAGGGAGGCTATGCATTGCTACATGTGAGGAAGCTTGAGTAAAACCTTACTCGTAAAGCAAACCAGTGCTAGTGGGACTGAGACTCTCGTAGAGTAGCTGCTTGCTTACAACTTATGTATATCAGTTTCCACAAGTCTTTAACTTGCTAGAAGTTTGCAATTGCGTATTAATATTTTTATTAGACACCAACGCTGGTGGTTAATATTGGTGACTTGCCTTATATTTCGTGCAGCTCCTCCTTGCGAAATTGACTTTTTAAGCACGGCAGAAGGACTTGAAGAGCCTATGAATGATGGTGCTTTCGTGAATATCTCTTTGAGCTACGTTGAGAGCGAGACGCGTCCTTTTGGGAAACCGGATTGGATGCCAAAATTTGGAGGACACCAATCGCTTATGGAGAGGGAGGCATCTTTCCATGCAGACGATCAAACTTTACAGTGCGGATTTGTCAAGGCTCCCAGTGGTGAACCGTGGACTGGATTTGAGTTGAGCGAGGGCGATAAAGAATATCTCAGTACCTGCCATATTGCAGTGTCTTCCTGCATTTTTGGTGCTTGGGATTATTTGAGGACTCCTACCAACAAGAAAGTAAGAAAAGACGCAAAGATAATTGGGGAAAGGTCTTCTATATCGATCTTTTAATGTTGAACTTTAGGTCTTAATTGTATTGAAAACTCGCAGTTGTGGTATTGATTCTTGTCTATATGATTACTTTGCAGATGTCGAACTCTTCCAAGGCAAAAGTGTGCTTTGTCATGTTTGTGGATCAGAAGAGTCTGGATGTCATTCTGGCAGATGGCCAAAAACCCAACGACAAGGGTATCCTTGGCTTGTGGAAAATAGTTTTGATAAAAAACTTGCCATATCTGGATGGGCGAAGAAATGGAAAAGTCCCCAAGCTCTTGACACATCGATTGTTTCCCAATGCCAGGTGAACGAAAGCCTGCTGACTTTGGTTGATGCTCACAATATAGCCTCGGTAGCTTCAAAGTGTAAGAATTGTTACTACTGGCAAATCGATTGCCCCTATACATTAATGGTGCTTTTTAAAATTCATGCAGACTTTCATTCGGTTGGTTAAGTTCACACTCTTATTCGACGATTTATATGCTTCCACTAAATATTGACATGATCGTGGGTTTGTCAGATACTCCATATGGCTGGACAGCAAGCTTCGCTTACAGGCTGATCCACTGTTGATATTAGAACGTTTCTTGTGGCGGGGGAATCACGAATATGCTATCTCCAACCACTACGACCGACATTGTGTGTGGGAAGAAGTAGCCCAGAACAAAAGGTTGAACAAGTTTAACCACTCCATCATTGATGATCAGTTTCAGTTCTATCAGCGAGAAGGACTTCCACGCTTCAACAAATCGAATCCAAATCGTTACTTACCAAGTCGTATGTCTTCTAATCTTGTTTTCCTATATTTGTTTAGATAATTGTTCCCTTGTTACTTCTGTTGCATTCTGCGAAAAATCAACCACCATGCTTCGAGGCAGCACTTCCATGAATTTTCTTCATTTAACTGCGATCGATGGATGATATTTGTATGAAATCTCTCTCGGTATATGATATTATTTCGCGACATAGGATGTATGAATGATTCTGCTTTTATTCTAGTGGCTGAGGAATCTACATGTTTGTCTCAGTTACATATTTGGGATTTTATTTCGGCACTTTGTTTTTTCTCCCTTGAGTGTGACGACTGAGTTCCGTGTGGTTCAACTGTGGTGACATCATTTTTAAACAGATGTTCCAGAAGGCTCCTTTATAGTGAGGGCGCACACTCCCATGTCCAACCTTTTTTCTTGCCTCTGGTTCAACGAAGTAGAGCGTTTCACACCACGTGATCAGCTAAGTTTTGCTGCAACTTACATCAAGCTTGCCCGCATGAATCCAACAAAACAGTTTCGGTTGAACATGTTCAAGGTGATTCAACAAGTTTAACTATTTTTCATATCTCCAGTGTAGAATAAGTCTGGGTTATTTGTGAGGCTCATTGTTGGGGTGTACGTAGGGTTAGTCTTTCACATTCACATTTTGCACTGATCTATCACTTCAATGACATTCCCATTGCTAGTCTCCAGCGGACTTTTGTTTCAATGACGGTTTTTTCTCCTAGTTGAGTTCAAGTTCCAGGAAAGGTTTTTTCTGACAAGAAATAGACCTCAGCAAACGTCTACTCAACCCTTGAAATTTTTAGCTAATGGGTCCGTACTTTCCTCAAATTTAATAGTTGGAGAACCAGATAACAATTGATCAAAAACTCATTATCCCAGCCCGCTCAGCTTTCGAGTTCATGTTTTTGCAGGATTGCGAGCGGAAGGCCATGGCTAAGTTGTTTCATCATAGGACGGATGCGGGATCAGCTGTAACTCATATTTAATGAGGTATAGTGATATTAATAGTCCTGTTATAAAGTCATAATTGGAAGCTGAAATTTCACTACGAACTGCCCCCTCTGATCCCATCATCCGCCTTAACACACCCGGTGCATTCAAGAGTATCTTAACCATCACGAGATAGTTTTCCGCCACAAGTGGTAGTTCACTTCAGATATATTAAATATGCTGATTCTTTAACGAGCTCATCTGTTTTCCAAAGGTGTTATTATACGCACACCATGGTTTCTGATTTTTGTACAGTACAATCTGCAGTATATTATTGATCCTCTGGCCATGTTCACTCATTTTTTTCATGCTAAATATCCTTGCGAGCGAGTCAATTTTCTCTCTCAATGTTCCTGCCTTCAAATAAATTTTGTTCGTGATTTCACCAATTCTTTCTAGCGAACATTGACAACTTTCTGTATTTTTGCAGGATCCTTGAAGCTGGCAAGTGGCATCGACTCTTGCATCAACCAATTGGTGGGTTAGAGGCCGGAATTTTTTGGCCTTGAAATCAGATAGTTTTTGCATGTGAACGACTCACATATTACGGACTGCTTAACCTCAAGGCCCAAAGATCAAGGGGTGGCAGAAACTCGTTCACGAGTTAATTTGTGATAGATGCCTGAGAATTACTGAGCTCTACTTGCTTGGTCCTCTGCAGCGTGTTTTAGTAATGACATTTTTTTTAATGTGTAATAATCCATGTCGACTGGGTATTTTCCCCTTGAAGATTGGGTGGGCTGAGTTCCCTCCAGCTACAAATTTGTGTTTCATGCATCGTCAAATGAATTTAAGGTGCACTGGTATCTTCTCTCCGACCTTGTCCGTTATTGTGTACAATAGTCAGAAGAAAACATACACCGTGCAATTTGGTAAGTGTGGTTTACCAAAGCCTCTATAATTTGAAGCAGTTGTCCAATGTCTAAATTTAAATTTTCTTATGTCTATTCAAAGTTTTTGTGAATGTACTTCCAATGATAGTAATTTCAAGTTCTAATTATATTCTAGTCTAAGGTTAGAAATAAATTTGTAGGGCCAATATATTGGTTAGATTGAGGATGCTCTTACATGTGTTTTAGGGAGGTAACACAAAGTGATTATAAGGAGGAGTATCATAGTATGGTAATGAGGGGTGAGGTGGAAGGAAATTGGCATACTAGTAGTAGGGAGAAGAGTCTTGACTATGCATGGAGGAGACTTTATTTATGTCTAAATTTGAAAGACAAGAATCCTAGTCAAGTTCTTGGTACAATTAGAAAGCTCTACGTAAGGAGGGATGCATGGACTTTGTTTTGTGGCGTTCTAACTCATGAATGCAGAAAAAGCAACAAGGGTGGGAAAAGTATTAGTGCCCTCCCACATTACCACAATCTCTCAAAGGCAATCAATGGGAGTCAAAGCATTTCATGCTTGAAGGAAATCTTAGTGACATCTATAGGTACTCTTTGCTTTCACCTTTGAAAATTCACAAAATTTCTAACGTCAAAAAATTACAAAATGACCAACATTGAATTTCTCTTGGGATTGCTAGTAATCATTGCAAAAATTGAAAATTGACCTCCGGAGATTGTAGATCAGTAAAAATTGGCGCCTTTGGGTGCTCCTACTTAAGTTCGACCTAAGAAACTTCAGGTTGGGACGAATGCTAACATTCCGAGTGGTTCCACCCCGTAATTATCTGACGTGGAGGATGAACGACTGTCAGTACGTTCACACGGACACGGGAACTGGATTTCTGCGTCTCTCTCGTTTCCATGACCTAAGTTAGGGGATGTTTGGGAGGGGTACCTTCAGATCAACTGCGTCAGAGCGGCTTGTTGCCAGAATAATTGGGCGATGGAGTTCCGCATTGCCGATCTCCGGGCGGTGTTCGACTTCTGGACCGTGAAGCACCCTTTGATTCAGAGCTTCAAGTTCGAGGATCACGCCACCCTCGGATCATGGAACTTTGCGGTGTCGTCCGTGGTGTTGTATTTGCTGGCGGTTCTCGTACTCAAGGTTTTGCTCAGTTACCGCGACAAGCCTTTGCGTTTGGGATTCATAAACGTGGTGCATAACCTAGTGCTTGTGGTGGGATCGTTGGTGATGTTCGTGGGATGCTTGAATGCGGCCCTAGTCGAAGCTCGCGGGAGCAGCTGGATGTGGGGGAAGAAGAAACCCTTGGAGCAGCTGGAGTGGGTACTGTGCTTCCCGCTGGGCACTCGTGCTGCTGGGCCGGTGTTTTTCTGGTCGTATGTGTACTACCTCAGCAAGTTTTATGAGCTTCTGGACACTGTAATACTTCTTTTTAAAAAGCGGCCGCTCAGTTTTCTTCATGTGTTTCATCATGCCACCGTAATCTTCATGTGCTTCTTCTGGCTCCTCGACACGCAGAGCTTGCAGATCATCGCGCTGCTGACGAACACGGCGGTGCACGTCATTATGTACACTTACTATTTCCTCTGTAGCATCAATTGCCCCCCGTCGTGGAAGAAAGTGGTCACCAATGTGCAGATTGTCCAGTTCGTGTTTAGTTTTATCTGCGGGGTGGCGACTCTGTGGTTACACTTCTCCGGACCCGGATGCGCGGGAATGTACGCGTTTTCCTTCAACCTAGTCTTTAATGCTAGTCTACTCTTCCTTTTCCTCAACTTCCATAACAAGCAGTATGGAGCTACTTCCGGTAATAAAGTGTCCAAAGGCAGCACCGCAGGCCGGACCCGCCGTTCATTACAGGCTCGCAAGCAAAAGTGAGCTGATGTTACTGAGTCTAGAAATCGGCTTAGCGTTCTTCAGTACTGGTGGAGCAGGGCAAGGGATTGATTAGTTCCAGGCCCGAGATGTAGATGATCCAATCAAGGGTGGCATTGGGAATGTGTAATTTGTTATACTCATGTGCACCCCCCGGTAGCCACTCTATTGGTTTGAAAATTATCCAAACAATCTTCCAGTTTATCTGCTCATGTGTGAGAGGAAAATCAGTTATCTGCGTAGAGATTCTTGAGTCCATTTTGAATTGGAACGGAATTTGTTCTCGAAGACCGGCAGCTGATGTCGGCTCATGCAATTTCTAATAATCGATTTTGGTGGCAACACCCCATAGCGCTTGACCTATCTCTCGTCCAGATAACACTGTGAGGATTCGGCCTGCAAAGCTCAAGACTTTACTATCGTTTTTAATTGCTGGCACTTCAAATGGTCGTCTCTCCAAGACTTAAATCAGTTATCTGCCTCCGACATTCTCTTGCCTGGTGAGTTGCGTACTGAGCAGCACGAAACTTTATGGTAACTGCGAGCTATCCTTTCAGCCAGATGCGCAGTGTTGCAACAGATTGTTTTTCTATTGAGTGTTGTTGAACCATGTGCTCTCTGACGGAATGTTGGCAATGCTTGAGCAGGCTTATTTCAGAAACCTTTGATCACGTTTTCCCTCGGGTCCCAGTTATGGAAGCTTGCGGATGCTGGAAGCACTCTTTGGGCATGCAAATTTTTGAGGCTTAATGGTATGTCCATTCGCATTTTCCTTTCAGAGGGGATGTATTCGCAAGCTTTCATAACTGTTGATTTCTCTTAGGAGATTTTCGTGAAAGGTGCGTTTATCATAGCAGATTTGTTGAATGAGCGTTTTTCATTAGGAATATAGGGGGTTCGCAGTAGGGGAGATTAACTTGTCTTCCACTGTGACAGCCCCTGGCTACTCCTTAAGAGTATACTCTGTCCTCTTTCAATCTGACTGCTTGGGTTCCCAAATTAATAACGATGGCAGAGTTTGAGGTGCTGGGATTGATTGAGGTACGAGTTGTGCTGTAACACATGGATGTACAATTAAATTGTCCTTGGCCTATGTTACACGATCAGGTTTTTTAAAGGGGTTCCATGCTGGAGTACTGGGGGCAGTGGGAACTGGGGAGAGTAAGGAGTACAGAGTGTCTTTTTTAGAACATTGATAGGAAGCTGACACTTACTGATTGCTTGTTGAGGAGTACCTTTCTGTGGCTCTTGGAGCCTTAGAAGCTATTTCCGCATTCTGCAACAGGAGCTGTATCACTTCAATCCTAACTGCTGTACCTATTCAAATTAATAATTATTTTCACTGATGATTTGATTTATTTTCACTAATTCTTGTTAGCAATTGAATTCAGATTCCAATGCCTTGAGATTTGCATTAACTTTGTATGCAGAAGTTGTGAAGTTGGTTTAGTAGTGGATAGCCTGAACAACAGATGTGATGATTGGGACTTGGGATGGGTATATTCTCAGTCAGAATGTATTTGTTACTATCTGAATTTTCGGGTTGTGCGATGTTGGAATTCGGTTTTCCTACCCCCGTTAGGTCCATTAGGTTGCATTATATGTTAATGTAATGGTTATAATATGCTTATACAATAGGTGTTGAATAAATTAACACATAAATATCTTCATGAGTAACTATTATGATTCGTCATACTATGTTGATAATTTAGTGTGGACAAATCTGTTGTGTGGCAAAAGGTAGCATTGTTTGATGAATGGACAAATAATTGACCATTGTCATTGTGTATTGAAGCTCACTTTGGGAAAGACTTCAGTGAGATAGTGCAAAAATCACCATCTTCCCAATATTGCCACTTTATGTTGAATTGTTAGGATTTCTCAAATCTATACTTTAAATTAGGTTGTTTTGTTTGTTACGGGGAGGTATCTTCAATCATGTGTCCCCTTGTTCACATTCTTGTTACTATTGGAAAGTTTTTTTGCAAGGAGGGGTGTAGGGTTTTGTTTTGTGGCGTTTGGACCTATGGTGTGAAAAGTTATTGAATTTCAAAGTTTTTCTAAATTGGATTATGAAAAAATTTCCTTTACTTTTATCTTGGTTGTGACAATGGCACAAGGCATACTAGTCTCAATAAAATGCATGTTTTTTCAAAGTAATATATGGTAATTTGAAATTTCAAAATAGATTAAAATACAACTCCAAATATTGTTGACCTTCTACTCTTTGATTCTTTCCAAATTGTATCCATTTGTTGATATTGATTTTATTTCATTTTTAGCTACTACTAAATTATCTAAATCAAACCAAGACAATATATTCTTCTTAGATTGTACCATAGGGAATTTCCAACCTTTTCTAAAGAATTAAATGAACTTTTTCAAGTGTCAAAGTATTATGCCTAAACTTTTTTGCCTTTTAGAAATACTCAAATTAACCCCTAAATGTCCTTGCATCCTAGAAGTAGATGAGCCTTAGTCAAACTTGATTGTAAATTTCAAAGTGTCCATTTTTAATTTTGATTTTAAACTAAGAAAATGAAACTAATAAGTTACTTTCTATGCCTTTCCAATATTTTGAAAAAATTCTAAATCTTAATGAGTTCTTGCTATTTGAAGTTTCATGTATTAAAATCCAAATAATATAATCATATTGCATGTTTTTCATTTGTGTTTTCTTCCTATAAAATGATTTCCTAGTTCAAATTTTAATACATTGTTTTTCATTCTAACTTTCTATTTTGGTCAAAACTTCAACTTGTTTTTGATATATACTCAAATGGATATAACCTCATACACATGTTTCATTTTTAGATTACATAGTAATTTTATTTTTCCACAAATTAAAAAAAATCATAGAAAAAATATACATTCATCCGTAAAAAATACCAAAAATTTATCAATCAATTATATAAAGGCTAAATTTAGGTTGGTATTGGTGAGTTGATTAGAGGTCATCACTGAGGGTGTATTCAGTATAAAAAAAGAAAACCATTATTTGAAAGATTTTCACACTACTTTTCATAGCTACTTTTTATCTTAAAAGAATTTCAAATACTTCTAATTTTGTGTTTCTATATACTAGTATGGTTTCACTTATTGGTTAATTTTTTTTAAAATTCAAATTCATTACAAAACTAATATATATTTTTGAATTGATAGATAATATATAGTCTAATGTTAAAAATATATTACATTGAAACTCAAATATGATTTAGAAGGCTCAGAAAAAAAATTTTACTATATGACAATGGAATTACCTTAAATAATGAAATTTAGAGTTATGATACCTATCATGCTATTTATCCTATCGTGTAATTCACTCTAATTCTCATTTAGTTGACAATTAGAATAGTGTTCAAGTTCAATACCAATTTACTACACAATAAACTATCTTAGTTCTAATTTAATTTTTTTAGTTGAAACTTAGTTCTCATTCAATGTTGGTAACATTTGCAATGTTTTTGCTATTTGGTATTAGAGTCTATAATTAGTGTTGCCAACACTAAATTTCATTATTAGTGTATAGTCCATCAAGGTTGCTATTTTGTGAGCCTATGAGCGTGAGCTTGTGAGCATACAACTTTTTAGAGATTCTATCTAAAATTTTTGGCTAAAATTTCATATTGTTAGTAAATTTTATTAATGCCTATTACTGTGAACCTATTACCGTGGTCCCTTGAACAACCTTGATGTGCCATTCATTGGACTTCACTAGATTTTAAGAAGAAAAAAATTGATAATTACACTAGTAGAAAAGTGTGTGGCCTTCAACAAAATCGAGGTGATGCATTTTTGCGTTTTGGGGTAGAAAACGGAAAAATGCATCACTTGGATTTTGTTGAAGGCAACGCACTTTTCTACTAGTGTTAATTAGGTTTTCTTTGAAATCAAATATGGTTGTTCTATTGAAAATTAGTTTTTTATGATCACTCCCCTCTTGTTTCTTGGTACCCTTTAGCACCGAGGGGAACCCCCACCACCAGAGAGTGGGAAAAAAAATTTTCGTTTTTCTTTGCTAGGGGGCTCCCCTTGGCGCTGAGGGGTACCCAACAACAAGAGGGGAGTGATCAAACAAACAAAAATTTGATCAAAACAGAAGAGATTGATTCCCGAGAAGTCCCACAAGAAGACAATAATCAACTAATCAATATTTGGGTGTAACTAAGTTCATTCTCGACACAAATAGTCCCTATCAACAATACTATAAGATAGTGATCAACAAAAATGAAACTTGGTGTAGCTAAGTTCTTTCAACACATGTATGAAATCTTATCAATTTTTTTTGGTGAAAAGAATAAAACTGAAAAAAAAAAGTGGGTATGCTTAGTCTTGCACTGTATTTTAGGACTTGAAAATGTAAAGATGACTCGCCAGGGACTGGTTCCCTTGGTTGTTACGTATTGTTTCCCATCAATGGAAATTGTCCATGTGTTTAAAAAAAAAATCTTATCAACAATTTTTTTTTCTAAAATCTAAACAAATTCAATAATAGCACATCAAGAAAAAATTATTGGTCTATTCCTATTGACCTCAGGAGGGTCCATGTTCTTATAGGACAATGATCAACCAATATTCTAAACAAGCTTATTTCCATCTCTATTCATCTTTCACATCAATGGGATTCTTCATCTTCATAATGTATACTTCTAGATATGATTCAAAATTCGTATTTTCATCTAAATTCTACATATCCATGGTAATAGGCCCACGGTAATAGGTCCATGGTAGAAGGAACTAAAATTTACTAAAAATAATAAATTTTGATCCAAATTTTAAGATGGAATCTATTTTTTGAAATATTAATAAGTTTCTAATGCTTTTTCAAAATTTTGAGTTCAATGCTCTTAGGCTCATACTCACAAGCTCACAAAATAGCATTGTTGTATAGTCCATACCTTTCATTAGATTGTTTATTTGTTGTTACAATGAGATCTCCTAGACTACGCACCTCCTAGTTGCATTCTTGGTATCATTGGAAAGCTCTTTGCCGAGAGAGATGCACAAACTTTGTTTCATGCCATTTGGACCTCCAGTGTGAAAGATATTGAATTTCAAAGTTTTTATAAATTAAATGAATTGTTTTCATCTTCCTGTGCACAATCTCCAAGTTTCTGTCGCTTGTCGCGGTTGTGTTGACGCAATAGAAGCCGCCCAATCTGCTTGACATTGGAATCGGTGGCGCAACACTCAGGCACAAATCCGCCACATAGCCATTCAACTTGGTCGCCAACACCGATGAGGTAAGTTCACCACTCATTAATGTTCTTTGATCCAACGTTCCCCAACGCAGCATGATGTTCTCCGTTAGGAGAGCATCACCTTTCTCTGAATAGGCCCGTAAAAAAATAGAAAATTACTTTTATTTTTATTTTGGCAATGGCAAATTGCACACTTGTTAGATACGGAGTATTAGAGTTTGTAATTAGTGTTGCAAACACTAAATTTCATCAAGGTAACTACACCTAAAATTGCATGAATAAGCTCTATGTTCTAATTAAGGAACAACAATTTTTGCACATTGGTGAAGGACTATGAATCAAAATGCAAGTGGTTCCATAATTTTTGGGTGCATTATGAATTAGTTACAAATTTTTAAAGATGCAAGCTATAGGATATTAAAGTATCGTGTAAGTGATACCCAATGCAATTGATACACACAAAGAAATGACACTAGTAGTATTGAAACATGTCATAGAGAAGAAGTTAAAACAAGAGAAAGTATACCTATAATCGACCACTTGTTTGGTTGCCACCTCCACAATACTATAAATAGAGCTATACACTACTCAAAATGGCCTTCACCTCCACCTTACACTTGTCCTTGTAATGCCCATCATTTGGGGTATTCAAGTTCCCTCCAAAAATAGGTGTTGATTTTAAAGAGTGGTCCATTTTAGGTGTAGGTACTATATTAGTGTATAATCTTTTAGGGTTGTGTAAATTAGCATTCTTGGTGGCTTCTTAGTTGTTAGACATGTTATTTTTCTCTAGGCTTTGCAATTTGCTTTCCACTGTTTGTTCTTGCTCTTCTTGGAATAAACTCCAAGCTTCAAAAAAATTAATTAAAAAATTAATAAAAATTAAAAAATTAAAAAATTCATACTCTATGTTTACACATAATCTTTTAGGGTTAACCGCAAATTCATTCACTTGTAAGCTTAGGAGACGTTCTCCATTTGCTAAACAAAATATCACCGGTGAGTCACCCACCTGGACAATTCCTTGGGGCTGCTGAAAAATTCAAATGCAACCCAACCACACAAATGGCCCAAGTTGCCAGGCGCCACACGAAAGAAACACTTCTATACGAAAACTCCAGCCAATAGCAGTTCCGCTGACAGGAGCGGGCCCCGGACTTCCCGGACCCGTCCCTTCGGGAACCCGTCCCGTGATCTTTCAAGCCTGCTCTCTTCTCTCCGAAGTCGCAACCCTGCTCTCACTTGCTTGCACAGGATTCATGGGCGGATTGCCCGATTGCTGCTGGAGGACCATCTTTCGCTGCCTGTGGACACCGCCGTTACTGCGCCCGCTCGTGATCGGTGACCTGATTCGGTTGATTTTCTCAGTTTCACTTTGAGGTGAGTGATGATTTGCAAGCTTTTTGGCTAATTGACCAAGGCAATTTTGTTCTGGAGAGGGCGGAGTAGGAACACTGCGTGGTTGCAATTCTCGTGGTGATTTTCGCGATAGAGGGATAATAATAGGGATTGAATTGGAATGGAGACATTATTTGGACAGGAGCCATTGCTCGTATTGTTTTGGTTCGGTAGGTTAATGGTAGCTGGCCTAGTGCACTGAAGATGGAAACTATGGATGGTGCTTGGGGGGACGGGGCAGAGGAATGGGTACATAGGTTTATCTCGTTCTGTGAGGTTGTGTCGTGTTCGTGAAGATTACTCTTCGAGGGGAGCTTATAGCGTTAAAAAACCTTTCTGTTATTGCCCTGTGTGGTAAGCTCATGTAATTGCGACGCTATGCATTTAGCGGTGAGCGTAGTTGGTGTTACCAGAATGGTTTAAATTTTGATTGATTTGCTGAGCAAATTATAGAGGATTCCATTGCACCATACTGAATTTGGATGCCATGTGGGAAATTTATAAGGGTTCCAACTTTTATTGGTAGAGGATCCAAAACCAATTCGAAGCCTGATGTTGAGGTGGTTTGTATTCTCAAAATCGACATTTACTCATTCTGTGAGACTTTGGAGTGTCACAATTCGGTGTGGTAATTTTATTACACGAATTCCGGAAGACGGATGCTTTGGATTGTATGAGTATCATGCTAGTGGAACACGTCGTAATAGAGGTCTCCTTATCCCGTGCTTGTGGAGTTAAGTTGAGTTTTAAGCGCCAAACACCTCATGCATGCATTTTGAGGTAGCTTGACGGGAAGGGGTTTGAATCAGGTTTCGTATTGGGCGACTAGGGTTAGGTTTTGTTGCACGGATAGATGATATCGTATTGAGGAGATGATTGCATTAGGGATTGCATGTTGGTTAGTGACATAGCTGATTGAGCAGCGCTCTTGAAGTGGGCTTTGTTTCGCAATGTAACAATGCCTAATGCAAGCTGGCGTGACAACTTTGTTTTCGGGTTGTTATTCGAAATCAGTACAAAAATCTGCGATAAATCAGTTAAATTCTTAAGCAATTAGATTGGGAAAGTCTTTTGGAAAGTCTGCCGTGCCTTGGTCCCTGCTAGTTCACCTCCTCTTTCCATCAGCTTAATCTTTAAACACTCTGGTGCAGAATATTCTGTATGCCCTGTTGAACTTGGGGTCAGTTCCGAACTGTGGAACAATAGTAAGATTATTCATTTACTATCTGCCTATATCTTCTGTGTGTTGCAGTTCGCAGTGATTGCATTTGAGCAACGTACTTTTGGAGGGATTAGTCTAATTTGGTTCAGTTGAGGGTGGGAAACTAGACACCAACAGCGAGGAGAGCTCGCTCGCTTTTGAAATGACGTTGCGAATCAAGGCAGTTGTAGAGAATTTTGTACGGGATTTGAAAGCCGCGTTAGAGGCTGATATTCAAGACCGCATTATGAAAGAGAGGGAGATGAATAGTTACTTGGACGAGAGAGAGCGTGAAGTTGCGGAGAGGGAAGCTGCCTGGAAAGCGGAACTTAGTAGGAGAGAGGTATGCTCTTACTTTTCCTCATTAACCTCCAGTTGCCCTTGCCTAATTTACAAAGTCCACCCCTAGGTTCCCAAGCTAAAATAGAAAGTCCGCTTTCGAAGCTAATTGTTGGTTTTAGTAACTTTCAAAACATATCTCTATCTTCAAATATGTAGGGTATGACCTCTTCTTTCTGTTGGTGCATTTGTTATCTTCCTTGAAGCTGTATTGCAAGTCCTACAGATCTGGAAACCGTTTGGACACTAAGGGGTTTAGGGGTTAATATTATCATTTCTCTCTGCTACCGTTTTGAGCGTTGCCATGAGTAGGTCATGGGAAGATTTTATTTTGTCCAGTTTTATTAATTTTTGACCCTCGCATGCAATGTTCGTCAGTGATTCTGATCATAAGAAAGTTGACCTGCTTTAAATTTTGTTTTCCTCATCATGAACAAGTGAATTAGCGATGTTCAAATTATGGATCCTTGGTACTTCAGTGGTTGAATGTCCTGTGATCTTCATGACATATTGTGGAACGCCTTGATCAATCTCAGGCTGAAATTTTAAAGCAAGAAACGAGGTTACGACTTGAGCGAGAGAATTTGGAGAAGGAGAAGAGTGTGCTCATGGGAACAGCATCTAGTTTGGACAATCAAGATGGCGCACTCGAGATTACCGTCAGTGGCGAGAAGTATCGCTGTTTAAGGTTTTCAAAAGCTAAGAAATAAGACGGACTGGCTGTTGATATAATTCAGGACAGGGTGTGAAGATACACTTTGAGAAGAGCCAACAAATGTATACATTTCTACACGATTCAAGGAGACGCATCTGAACATAGTATTGTCTGCAGTCTAGCTTCTGTAGGTAGGGCTTGTTAGGAAAGGATAGTGCCCCTGATATATACCTCCGCAATTGTGTCAATGCCATTGCGGAGATTGTACTTTTTGTGGGCATGTTTGTATATATATCAGCAGAGGAGACGCCATTTGCACGATTTGGAGACAGACGGCTGACATGTCATGTCTCATTGATGTAGCTGGTAAATGATAACAGATTTAATTTGGAATTTTGCTTTGTATTAGATTGCGTTTCCAAGCTTCCCCTTTATGGCGTTTTTGCATTTTACTAATGGAGTGGCTCATGCACTGGGTTCTCAAAATTTAAGACAAACTCTTTTGTTTCCCATACAAACACCCCATTTTGAAAGCAATTATATGCAATTCTTTCGCAATCTCAATCAAGCAGACCGAATTAAAAAAATTTTAAAATAAAAGAAGAAAGTATTTTTGGTGAATTTTTCAAATTAAATTTCATGATACTACACGATAATAGATCGAAAACAATCAGTGCGGAATTTTCAAAATTGAATTGAGTTACGTGTGTTGGAAATGTCTTCTATAAGCACATCGTTCGGTTCCTTAAAAGCAAAATCTCAAAAGTTTCAAAACTAACACTAAACAATATTTCATGCTGAGGTTTCGCATGCCCCCAATTTTTTTTAAATACCTACTGTAGATATCTTTGCAAACGTCTTATCTGTAATCTGTAAACTTCTTGGACTAATGCCTCTCACCGACAAATGGCAGTCTGCCCTTCGAATGATCTGCAACCTCCCGCTCTTTGAAATTGTATAAGAAATTCATACAGGGATCAAAACCATGTTCAACAGATTTAGCAAGCTAGCTCTTGGACCCAAAAATGATCTCTTTCACAAGTTTCACAGCTCCCCCAAATCGCTCCTACAAATGATACGGAGTATATGATTGCAACGAGTGTCCGACGACTGATCCAGTCCTCACTCTAAACTTAGTGTAAATTTCCGACCAAGGGAACCACTGAGCATACGACTGTGTAAGGTATGATTTGATTTGCTTTGATTTCTGTGGACGTAACTCAACAGTGTCTGCAGGTAAAACGAGGCCCTGTTCAACCATGACTTTAGGTGTCGACGTGACGACGTGACACAAGTAATACGAATTAAGAATACGGCGTACTAAGCAAACAATCCTTCAGTTTCTTTCTTTCTTTCTAACGTAACGTAATGAGTGTAACAACCGGTGTAACTGATACCGATATCACGGACGTTGCAAACCTACTACGGGCGCTTTCAGTTCACATTCCTGCCTTCTCACTGAGTGTTCCAAGTACATAACAGCCTTCTGTTCTGCTCTCCCACCCCCACCCACACACCCAAAAAGCGGGAGCTCCTAGCGTTGCAACTTTCTAGTGTCATAACCAGGAGAAAGAATATCCCCAACAATCATCATTGTTTTTTGGGGTTTTTTGTTGGTTAATCTTTGTATGTATAATGTAGAGAAAAGGAATTTGAGAAATATTGGTACTAAGTTATTGAGCTTGTGTGTTCATGAACCCTAAAACCCAACCACTACAATAGTTCACGAACCCCATTAGCAATGTACAACCTTGGCTAAGCAATGATTGTCTTCAGATTAAACTTGAATCCACCCTATGGATCCTTGGAGGAATTATTCCAATCTCCAAGGGAGAAAATGGTTTAGGCTGGTTAAACGACATGGCCCCCCATGACCAAAGGTAGTCACCAAAACTACTCTGATGATTGAACCAATAGATGCATTCTTTTCTTTTTCTTCTATAGTGAACAATGAAGTCATCCACCCGTCATTTTTTGCCTCAGCACCTTTCAAGGGTTAACAATGTAAATATGTTCTTATTTCATGACATGAGTTTTTAAGTACCGTATATGGTACTAAAAGTCATTGAAAAGTTTCTATAGTAGGAGGTTATGAAACTTCCTATTATGCATTTAACCCTTAAAGGACGGATTGTTGACCATGGAAATCAACCCTTTTGGAACCATGTGACATCATCTACTTTAAAAAAGTAAAAAAATACTCATTGGTGGTCAAAGTACTATAGAAGATCTCCCCTTTCCACACAAAATTCCAAGGATGAATAGTTACAACTCCGTCCTATATAGTAGAGAGATTCTTTATCATCCATTGAAAACTAAATATCCGTGTTGACTCTTATGGGTTAACGTACAATTGAATGGATGGATATGCGGCAATTATGTCTTTGTTCCGATGCCCAAAGAATCCTGCAAAGAGTTCGAAGCTCCTACTTTGACTTGCGCATGGAGGAGGCAACCTTCCTGTTCACCGAAGATCGTGAAACGAAATCTCCAGTAGGCTTTTCACCAGGATTGGATTCCCAGCATCAACGGCTGAGTGACCTTCTCAGCCGACTCTTCCCCGGAAAGAAAATTTTGGGCAGGAAAGCTAATGTCAAATAATCAGAAAATGTCAGGCAGCATAGGAAGTCCAGAAAGTTAAATACTCTTAAATCATTGTCTATATTTAAGAAATAAATTTTAAACAAAAGAAGTTGAGTGGTCAAACTTTGCAAATGAAGTTCCGCTCAAACAACTTTTTTTCTTAAAACCCGGAGTTTATTCCAAGAGGATTATCAAGGATAAATGGCAGAACAACAAACCTTTTAGGGGGGCCTAGACATGTCCAAAAATATGAATCTGATAAGTAAATGCATTTGGATATTTGGAAAGAAACCTCAAAGAACACTAAATTGGGATAAGGAACTCGGAATAAGGTTCCCCTAACTTAATTGTTACTTATTTCTAGAATTGATCCTTATAGATTCTTGACTGAAATGTATAATTTCTATTTAAATAGCCTAGGGTTTATTTTAAGATACGCGTTTTTACAATACTTTGAAAATTCATAGGTTAAAATAAAGCCCACTTTGTGTACAATTTTGTTAAACCTTACATGAAATGATATGTGTACATCACTATGTTAAGTTCACATCCTCCTCCTTCTGTCCTATAATACTAGTTCTTTTTGATGTTTTTCAAAGAAAAACAGGAATAGTGTACAGTACTGCATGAAAACCAGGATACATAAGTTCCTGCCTCTCAAGCCAGTAATCAGAGTTGCTCACCTTCTCCAGCAAGAACTCAAAGGATACTTATGAATTACTCCAAAACCCAGGGCAACTGCTGGAATAGTATTAACCTGTACAGGAGCCCTCCAACCACCATTCCCCAAACCCGTCTGCATTTCCGTAACAGGGTAACATGTCCAACAGTACATTGTGAACAGAGGAAGAGTCTAGTTCCGACAACTACAAGAAGAACGTGCGCATGAAACGTTGAAGACATGGCATTACAAATGCAGAAGTTAAAAGAGAAACGCTTCAGAAGTACGTGAACTCTTCCAAACGCGAATCACGGTAACAGAAGAAGAATAACAGATACGAAAAATATGTCACAAAATTAGGTCTCCGACAAGATAGACTATGTCGGTACCGTTCCATTTCAGTTTACAATTACAGATTTGGAGCAATTTCCTGCCAAATTCATGAGCAAGTCACCTATGATACAACGACTCAACCACAGCACAAGCGAATTCAAGTAAAAGAGAAACGCTTCATAGTGGGATCACTGCCATGGCAGAGAATTCGATCACTGTGAACGGATGAGCACTCTGTAGAATCATGGAGGTCGGAGGATCGAAAAACTATCCGCATCGAAGCATTCTGAATTGTTGAAGACCATGCGGTCAGCCCAAGTAACCTGCCCCTGGTTTCTGCTTTCCAATGATCCAGAATGCCAAAATGAATTTTGTAAAGGGGCTCACGCGGTCAGGAATAGTCCCGTAACGCGTGGAGAAGCAGTCCTAACGCGTCCAGAATCAACGTACACGCGTCGAGAAACAGCACTCCCGCGTCCAAGTACCGTCAGAAATTTATCACCACAGAATGATCACAGTTCTCCGTGGCCCTTAGTCGGGCCCTCCCATCAACTCTTGAAATTCCAGGAAGTCCACATAGCCATCCCCGTCTTTATCCACGCTCTCAATCATTTGCTTGCATTCCTCCAGCGAATGGCCCTTATCTCCCAGGCTAACCAAAACCGACTGCAATTCAGTCGCAGATATCCGTCTATCCCCATCCTTATCAAACATCTGAAACGCATCTCGCATGGGATCATGCACGGGTGAAATCTCGCCGTCAGGCAATGCACCCGAGGTCGCACGATGAAACTCGACAAACTCATCAAAACTGATGAACCCGTCATTATCCGTGTCAATCTGCTTCATGAGCACACTAAGCTCCTCATCGGAAATTGCGCCACCCAGAGATGTCAGCACGGTCCTGACTTCCGACGTCGAAATTCGCCCGTCATTATCAGAGTCGTATACCCTAAAGGCGCGCCTCAGCTCCTCCACCGGCTTCGAAATCGGCAATGCCACCGGAACGCTCTCTCCTTTCTTCATCTTTTCCGAATTGCTCTTCGTCTTACGCAAACTATTCGTCATCCGCGCCATAAACCCTGGCTTCTCACCGTTGGGGGTCTTCGGCGTCTTTGGTGTCTTCGACGTCTTCGCTACCTTCGGCGATTCGGCAACAACGGGCTTGGGAGAAGCCAACGGCAACCCGTTCGTCTCCACCGTTAAGTTCCCGTTTGCCTGCCTCTTGGCCTTGCTACCACCGAGCTTCATCGTCGCCAATTTCCAAAACAAAACAAGAAACCCACAAAAGAACGAGACTCCGCCGACAAGAAAAACTGCAAACAAATTATCAAGACGAGAAAACGCTAAACGGTCACTGCTGCCAAGCGCAACAATTTGCAACAGCGACGACGCTAAACCTCACAATTCTCAAGTCTAATAAACGCAAACAGGCGACGAGAACGATGACATGCTCACCCCAACAGAAACTGACAAAAGCTCGCGGCGAAAATTTATTAAACTGCAGGGGAAGGGGGCTTCGTTATTTATAGACAACTGAGAGGGTCCGTGACCTGGACCGAAGGGGTTCGACGAAACTGCTTCCGTGGTTCTCGGAAACTACGACGACATGCGTTGGGTCCTCCCGAGCTTCGAACAGGCAAAAGACCCGTGGCAGACGGCCACCTGGCCTGAGGAATGAAATGATCCATCCAAGTCTTGGATGAACCCACGAATAAATTTTTTGGAAAGATTGAGATTTGCGTGGGTTACATCAACCCTGTAAGGATGTGAATCATGTACTTTAAAAAATCTGAAAGGAATCATTGGAGGTCATACTAGTGTGCAAGACCTCCCCCTTTTTGCATAAAATTTCAAGGATGAACAATGGCACTTTTGTCTCACATGCAAGAGTTCCCTATCATCCATCGGACCACTTTGGTCCATAGCATCCTTATTGGGTTAATCCCTAAGTGCTCCAATGTCCATTTTCTAGACAATGAACAAATTGAAACTCGAGTTTCATCCTCCTAATTGCTTGGATGAAAGTTATTCTAATTTGTGGAGATACTTTATCAAGTTGTTGTTCTATCTGAAGGTAGGATTTGTTGTTACCAGAGTCCATATTTTTCTAAAATTACAAACGTGCAAGGATGTGAAGTGGTCTAATTACATTGACTTTAGTTCAAAACTAGATTTGCCAAAATGAGGTCATAAATGTTAAGAACAAAAAAATTTCCAAAAGATCACCAAGTAAAAAGAACTTCATTTCAAATCCATTCCAACAAATTTTACTCAAAAAAATGATAAAATTTTGTTTGTAATTGAATTTTGAAGGAATTTTGGAATTTCTCTTTCAAAGTTTATAAAAAAAAATATTGGTGATAGCATTATTGAATCTAACCATACAAATGGAATCTACAAATCAAAATCTATAATTTTGATATGTATATCAATTCCAAAATATGCTTCCAAATTGAACTTTATAATAATTTTTCTCAAGTCATCAATTTTGGAGATGATTTTGAACATTTAGGGGTTAACTCCTAAATGCCCATGGCTTTTTTGAGCTTCTTGGAATTGCTCTAAATTGAACAAAAAGCCAATAATTTGATAAGTTTTATTAATTTTTTTGGAATTGTATGTGTACAGATTCAAGCTATATGTGTTGGAAATCACATGGGAAAAGAAAAGCAAAACAACATTACTTGTGGATTGAAAGATTGTAGTGGTTGATTATGAGGGTGTTAAAAAATTGTGAAAGTGATTTGAAGTCTTCTAATCTTCTTTTCAATTGTCAAATTTAAAAAATTGGTCACCAAAATAATATGAGGTAAAGGGTATAGCATGTATAACTCCAATCAATTTATGGCTTCTCAAAATCTACTCTACTATTTTTTTAAATGAATTTCTCATGTGATTTTTTCAGCAAGATCTAGTGTATTTGAGGCTGATTTTCAAGAGTCTTTGACACTAGAAAATCAAGATTTGAAATGGATGACCTTGCATAAAATCTTGGATAGAAAAATCAATCATAATAATTCATTCTCAAAACTGGATTTTTGGTGCTAAAATTAGACTTTGAAAAGAATTTAAAAAGTATAAACTACTAAAAATAGTAACTTGGTAAGGTTTCATTTCGCTTCAAAATATTGTTGACACTAAAATTTAATGCCTTAGGCATTTCAGGGTAAGGTGATAACCCTCTCTATCCTTTCCTCATAAGTATTCTATTGAAAGTGTCTCCAAAAGTGCAATTAAATCATTCCCATACTTAGCCCTCGAAGGATGTCATGCCTATTTTTTGTCCAATGAATGACAAAAAAATCCTCCTATATAGAACAAAAGTCCATCTATTCATCTTCATAATTTTGTTGTGAATAGGAGAGGTCCTCTATAGTAGTTTGACTTCCAATGAGCACTTTTGCATTTTCTTAAGCCAATGATTCATACAATATCTAAAGGTATGATTTCCATGGTCACCACTTGTATTACAAGAGTTACCTTTGATTAGTTGATGACTTGACTATCGATTCTTTAAATTTCAATATTATAACAAGCTATGTGATGAATTCAACAGCCTAGGTAGTTCTACTTTGAAAATTCATAGTAATTATTACATCTCTTATCCAAAAATTATAATTTGTAGAATTCATGATTGCCAATTGCTTACACAACGAAAATGTGTTCTTTTTCTTTGAAAAAACCCTCCAACTACACTAAATTGCTTATTTTGACATTTTTGGGTATTTTCACCTTAGGTTGAGGCCATGGCTACAATTAATGTCTTTGATGATAACAATAGAATGATTAATAACTAGAATAGGAACTTCTACCTTTTGAGTGTAAATTCATCACATGATGTGATTTTTTTAGGCCTTCATGTTTTAGCTATGTTAGGAAATATCGTTACCACTTTATGTGAATAAGATGACCATTATGGACACACCTTTTGCTTATTCTAGGACAGTCTAGAGACTCTTTGGGGCCAATTAGACAACACACTTCAAAAATTCATAACAAATCTATACTTTGTCAAAAAAAATATCATTTTAATTGCTCTCCCCTTTTCTTACATTTGTCTTTGTATATAATTTTTTTAAAATTCAACACACTAGAAGAAATCAACATTCACCCGAACAAAATTCAAGTGATGCGAAATTTTGTTTTCTGGTAGAAAATGAAATTTCGCATCACTAGAATTTTGTTCGAGTGAACAATGATTTCTTCTAGTGACAATGCCATTAGGGCAAACCAATCATTCCATATGTGATGGATTGTTTTACTTTACTTGATTTTCCTATCTAAGTTGTAGAATAGTAGAGGAATTGTTCTAGATTGTTTAACCCTAAAATGACATTCACATGTTTAGAAGGCAACCCAAAACAAAATAAAAGATCTCCATAAAGCAAGATATGGGTCTTAAAGCTTGTCCAAAGTTTTGTGTAGTCAAGGTATGCAAAAGTAAATAGTAAATAGCATCTTGATTTTGCAACCTAAATGCCATGCTTTTCAAGTCATATTCATTGTCGAAATGGTTCCAATTGGTTTGAAACATTTCCCCCAAAATAAAAAAGCCACTTTTTAACAACGATTCTTTCAAAACCAAGCCTAAAAGGCTTATCCTATTGTTTAAGGATTAATACCCTAGATAAATTGGTCATAAAGTGCCACTTGTCATTGCCAACTCGTGATTGGTAATAGGACCACTAACTCCTTGCATTGATCACAAACTACAGCATGATTCTCATTTTGAACAAAAATTTGCAAAAAAGTTTTACAAAAATTCTTTGAATGAATATTTGAAGATAAATTTTCCTTTTCTCAATGGATGAAAACACTAGATTGCTACAAATGTAGAATGATGTTGTATGCTTTTCAAGGATGAATGTCCATGGCATGTTTGGATAAATAACTGAATTTCCATACATGTTTTATAAGTTTCAACCAATACAAATAGCTTTATAGCCTTATGCACTATCCTTGTGTTTGGCACTACCAGTAATGAAATGAATATTAGATAGCATTCAAAATTTTAATATACACTTTAATTAGAAAGATGAGTTATTAACTCAAATTCACATGAATTCTTCATTTCACCTCATAATTTCATTGTATTTTTCATTTAACAAGTTGTACATTATAATGCAACAGAAGTGTGTTTTATTTGATGCGATTTTTTTAATAAAACCAACACATTCTACTTGTCCAAGTTCTTTGGGTGAATATTTTTGAGCTCTCTCTGGGCTCTCTTCCAAAACGCATAAATTCTATTTTCAATTCCATTCATTCAAGTGTTGACTATTAGAACACCACCCACCCACCCACCCACCCCAAACTGCCAGCAGATGCCGGGATAGCCCGATTGCGAGCGCAAAGAATCTTATTGGAAGGACCCCAAGTTGTAGGTGCAAGTACAAGATTAGTACGACAGCGTACCTTCGGATGAGGCTCTCCTGCAGGGGCCTGCATATCCCGCGGATATCCAAAGCGAAGGAAAAACGGAGAGAATTTCCTGGCTCACCAACTCCTCCAAGAGCTAGAATCCAACCAAACTGCACAGAATGATGCTGTCTCTGTGGATACGATTCACAAGCACGAAATTGCTCTTCACCTCAGCTTAAGCTTGCTTTCGATCGAGCGCACACGCCGCACAGCTAAGTTGGCATATGCTCTTACTTACTTGCCGTCATAAGTTTCAAAAGAAGTTCATCTTTTGGGGGACACAAATGATGAAGACCAGCGAAATTCATTGCAAGAGAAGTAACTAACATCAAATTCGGGAACAAATTGCAGCCCAATGCGGCACGGGAGGGGTCCTTGAGAAATTCGAAGAGTCTGTTCCCAATGGGGTCTTTCGATCAAGAGCCAAACTTTAATCATTTTGCTCTTCACGGTGGTTTGGAGCTGGTTTGGATCAGGAGTGGTGTAGAGCTGGTTTTAGATTTCGGAGCTGGGTACCTGAAACTGCACCTACTTCGCTGGAAAATCTGCCATTTTTAGGGAGTATGAACTTACATTGTCCCTGTCACAGTGTGGTACGCTACGGTTTGTAACTTAAGAATGCCAGCCACGCGGAGAGCATCAAATCTTTTGTTATTCCTTTGTGCTACCTACACCTGGAGTCGTGGACCTGGTGACTACAAAACGATCACAGCTAAACACATTCAGTGCTGTTTTACAAGGGCCGCCGATGATGAGCTTCGATGTGGCCGGACTGTCGAGCTTTGGCAACGAAGGCAGATTTCGAACTTCAGTGTCGGTGTCGACGAAGCCACAGGAAGACGGATTTGGGTGAAATGAAGCGTTTGAAACAGCGTTTTGGGTCTTTTTTGAGTTTCAGTATCTATTTTCCTTAGATTCCCCATATTGAACTGGTTTTTTCTGAGTCTGGTTTATTTTCTATTTGTTACTCTATTTAGAGATTTTATAGATATTTTCACCACTTTTTTTCCAATGTTTTGAAATTGCAACCTGGGTTTTCCCCAAATTCCACCGGCTAACAATGAACTCACTTGAGGTTATCCTTGAACATTGCTTTGAAATCTTCAAATTAGAGAACCCTTCAATGGTGGAAAAGAAAACTTACAAAGTGGAGATGAACCTAGTCACTAATTCATACCAATGGAGTGGCTCGGCAATTCTCAACCATTGATCTCTTGGGGAAAGCAAGGAAGGGTGGAGATTCCTTGTTGGAATTTCAATTAACCCCTTCATGCCTCAATCTTTTTTTGAATTTTTGCACATTAATGCTTATATATTTGTACAAATATATTATTTACCCCAATTTCATGAAATTAGACATAAAGAAAGGTTGTCTTTTTAAGATTCAAGTATTACATTAGATGAATGAGAAGTTAATTGAACAAAATGGTGCCTTAAAGCCCTTTGTTCACCATTGTGAATATGGACATGAAAATGCTTAAAGATTAAAGATGGCATCATTAAAAAGTACACAAGGAACTTGGTTCAAGTTTAGACTCTTGGGAGATTGAGAGGCTTGGATTAGATTCCAAGTCCAACTCATTTAGGATTATAGGATCTAGATTGGACTCATCAATGGGAAGGGGGCATGCTCAAGCATATACATCAATCTATTCTATTAGTGTGTGACACTAATTTATACATGACACTATATTTGTGATATGTTTACATAACTATGGGTTGAAAGTTGAAACATTTATTGTATTGTACTTATTTCTACAAATAAAGTTAGTGCTTAACAAATTTGTAATGTCTTCAATAATTTTGCAATGACACTAATATTATAATAGGATATATTAGCATAGAAAAGAAGTGTTCAATTTTATTAATTTCAAGAGTTTAAATAGATGTGATTGAATCCTTATTCAAATCTAGTATATGGGTTTGAATTGGTCCCATGGCTAGAATTTATAATTCTTACTAATTTAGATTTAAATTTTAAAGCCATTGATAAATTCTCCAAGTTTTTTTGGAAGCTTAATGGTATTTTTTATTTCATTGTGAATGTGAAAATTTGTAGGTTTTTTTGTTCATTTTCAACTTTGGTTGTCAAATAATTGGGGTGTGACATTTTCAAATGTTAGGATATTATAGTCTTTTTAGATTCACAGAATAAATCCAATTGGCTAACAAAAATGAGAAATGGATGTCTTGAATGGCTATCTTAACACATGTAGTTTGACTTATTCTAAACATGCACAAGTCGTTTTGATGTATCATTAAAAATTTAAACATCCAAAACTATGAAGTCCATGTACTAGAATTCAATAATCAAATGTGCTTAAAAAATAGTGCATTCTTTATGAACTATGATCCTAAATCTTGTAGGATTGGTAAATAGGGAAAAAAAATCAATCCCTATATCCTACTCAATCTAACATCATGACAAAATATTCAAAGAGTGTCCATGAGTGTAAATATGATCTATTGTTAAAAAAAATGAAAACTATATTTTCTACATGATGGTATCTCAATGCAAAAAAAAGATTTTCATCCAAATACAAATGAATTTCTAAATGGATAAGAAAATCATTTACATCTTTCATATGGTATGTGTAAAAAAATTTGGTTCAAAGACAAAATCAATAAAATTTAGAAATGAAATAATGAAACACAATATAATTTTGGAGATTAAATGAGACAAATGGGTTGATAATTAAAATAGACACATTGAGACAACATCATGTACTTGAGTCACCCTAAGTACTCCAAAATAAATTGATGAAGTAGTTTGGGCACAATAAGGGAGTGGTTCCTCCAATGGGATGGTTTGTAAAATATAAACAATAAGAAGCATTTAGAGTATGATCAATTGCATGTGGATCATTAGGGGGATGATCTGTTGCATTTAGAAAATGGACACTTTTTAAATTGATCATCTTTTGTTAAAACCATGTCTAAAAAGACGTCTATTTAGACATTGTGGACTTTAAGTATATCTATTTGCAATGTCTCCTACAATAAATGGCCATTAATTCTTGGCAGATGGACAACTATGTACAAAAAAGTGGCTTTTTCAAACGAGTGGACAATCATTGAAGGATGGAAAATGAACTTTGGTAGATAGATGGATAAAAAATGACTTTTGCATTTGGAACGATTTAGGACAAAATATTTAGAAAAAAGAAACAAAAAAATGGCATAGTACATGAGCAAATGGTATTTAACAATTCATAATTGGGAGTACATTGGCAATCAATAATTTTACTCCTTGATATAAACCCAAAATTGTTGCTTGTCATAAGATGTCTAGGTGGTTATGTATATGTCCAAGGCACTTGACATCCAACAAACGTCCATAAAACCTTGCAAATGTAGCACCACCTCTTTTTACTAGTATCATCCAAAGAATAGATGACCTATTACAGAAAATTTGGGGCTTAGTTAGGACCATTTGACTTTGGATGCAAGTGCGAATATATATATACATATATATATATATATATATATATATATATATATATATATATATATTTTTATTTTTTTATTTTTTTATTTTTTTTTATTTTTTTTTATTTTTTATTTTTTATTTTTTTTTTTATTTTTTATTTTCTCATTATTTGCTTTGTCTAGACTTTTATGTAGTAGGAATTGACAATTGATTTGTCTTTTAGGTTGTTTTTTTTATATATAGATTCAAAACAAGGAATCTTGCTCTTTGTGAACTTAGAAGGTAAAGCCACCTCATATATTGGAAGAACATTTGTTTATAAATACTTGACTCTCTTTCAATCTTTCACTCTAAACATTTTAATGATCCTTATGAATTATATTATTATTTTTCTGAATTGGTAACTTATCGTGCACAATTTACTTGTCTCCTTTAATTTGCTCCTCAAATGTGATTGGTATACTTCAATATATTTTGATAATATCTCATTATCATTTGATAAAATCATGGATTACACCAAATATTTTAAATTGCTAGAATTCTAGGGCTTGAAGATTTTTCAAGTTGTGGACTAAACATAAATCTATATCAACCCTAAATTTTGGATCTTCATATAGATGAGAGTTATACTCCTTGGCCCTTAAAATCACACTTACGTAATCAAATTGATGATTGAATCTAGCAAACATTGACATACATTAATGCTAATAGAATTTGGTAAATGGATATATGCAAAGTTGTTACTCATGGTATTGTAGAGGACGTTGTCTTGCCTTCTACCACTTTTAAGCTACCCTTTTAAGTACTAATAAGTATCTAGTAATCTATTCAGCACAATTTATTTAGTAATGGTCTAAAAGTCTTTTGCATCTTTACTTTTTTATTAACTCAAGAAGCACTTGAAAGAAAATAAATATCCTTCTTTCTCATAAGATCTACTTTTTGGATATGCCATTCCATTAGGACCTCTAAATCACTTTTATTACATAGAGCAATTAACTCCCTTTGCATTAATGAAAAACTAGGTTTAAAGCATCTATAAGATACTTGGAGATATTCATCAATTTCATTTTTAATAGACACTAGGAAAAAATTCCTATTGTTTGAAATGGTTTTGTGCTAAATCTATGTTTAAACTAGCACTAGTTGTGTTGAAACTAGTAGAACTACTTTGGTTTTAGCATAGATTTACTACTAAATCATTTTGACAATAGGTGATTTTCTTCTATAGTATGTTTGAATGATTGTAGCACCATTATACCCTATTTGCTAAGTGTTACCTATAGATAGCATCCATTCAATTTGGAGATAGGTTCCATCCAATAGAAGCTCTTAGAAAGGAGGTGTTGGGCTTTGTTGAATTAAGAGGGAATCACCTATTGTAACATGCTGATGGTATCTTATAAATGTGTATTACTCCATATCTTTATCAAAATAAAAAAATGGATAGAACTAAAATTTTCTTTTGTTACAAAATTCAAAATATATAACAAGTTTTAATTTTTGAATACAAAATTAAAATAAGGGTTAATATTATACCACATTTATAAGTTCATAAATTTAGCCTATTGTATTAGGATTCAATTTCTAAAAAGAGGCACTATATTTTGGAAGTTGAATGCTTTGAATTATTTGACTAGACAAAGAACTACATATGTTTTTATCAAATTTGGTCAAATAAAACATTTTTATATTTTATATTTAATCTTTTCTAGAACATCTAGGTCCTTGACATCATTTGTAACCCATCCAATGGATGTCAATATTCTTGAGAAATAATGTAGACAAACTCATAATTGTTTTCTTATAAAGCTAATGTATTTAGATAAATGTCAAAATTAAAATGGGAGAGGGGGATATTTTTTTTCTTGTAGACAAATAAAAATAAAAAATTTCAAATATACAAAAGGGATTTTGGGGGTACTTTTTTGTACATTTTCAAAGTTAAAACTTGAAGGTCTATGGGTCTAGGTTTGAAATGCCTTCAATAAGACCCAAAAACATTCATTGAAGAATCTTTTACTTTGCCCCCATGTAGCACCATTTGTAAATTGTAATTATAGACATTCCACAAACAAAGTTTAAGAACATTTTGATAGCACTTCTTGGGAAGCCTCCTTGACATAGTTGGAGGGGGGGGGGGGCACTATTACTTTTACTTCATCTAGGAAAGACCATTTCTATTGCTAAGTATACAATTAAACTTTGTTTTGAGTTCAATTTAGCCTTATAAATCATATTCGAGTTTCAATGTAATATTTTTGTTTATGAAACTATATGATCTATCAATGTGGAAAATTTCTATTAGTTTTATAGCAATTTATAATTTTTATAAAATTTTAATTATTGAGTGAAAATAAATTGATAAATATAACAAAAAATTCAAATTAATTTGAACTTTTCCAAGAGATAAAAGTAGACAAGAAAAAAGATCCAAAGCTTTTCAAGTAGTTTTTTTCCACTTTCCACTTATAACACCCTTGGTGTTGACCTCCATCAAATCACCACTATTTGAAGCTACACTTAGCCTTTTAAAATTGATTGATAAAATTTTGATAAATTATTTTTTCTATAGATATTGATTTTTCTTAGAATTTGGTGGTACAAGAAAATCATTGTGATATTATTGAGTGTAATATTTACAGAAAATTGTATCAATAAGAATGTATATTAGAATAATTTGGTATTTTGACCATAGATGAAGAGTAGATTGGGAAACAAATTTTTTATAATTTAAACTAGAAAATAAGGTTTAAGGAAGAAAATACAATTGAAATACATACAATTTTGAATTCTTTTGGATTTTAAGAAATAGAGCTTCCAATTACAATAACTAATTGAATTTTGGAATTACTTTCAAAATGTTGAAATGGAATAAAAATATTATTTATAAGGCATCGTTTTCTAAGCCTAAATCAAAAAATCTGTACTTAACTAACTATGGAAAATTTTCAAAATTATGGAATTTTTTGTAATTGAAAACATTCGCATTAGTTGGCAACCAACTTTTTGATGATTTTTATCTTTTTTTTTAATTCAAAATTCTATGTTTGGACCATATATTTCATATTTTCATCATTCACTTACAGATGTGACATTAAGTTTGGACTATAGATTTATCCATAAATAGTTAAATATTAATTAAAATAAAAAATTGGATACTTTGAAAGTTACAATCAAGTTTGATCAAGGCACATCTATTTTTTGGATGTGGATACCTTTAACCCCTAAAGACTGAATAATTGTTGAATGTACACATGCGATCTTAGGTAGGTGCATGTATGAAGTCATTTTTTAATGGATGTTCTTCAAATTTTGATATAAGGTGTGAATATGTGCCCCTTGAATGGGAAGATGATTTTTTTCCAATTGGATGCTTGAATCAAAAGTTATTTTGCCCTAAACATTTAGGGTAGTCCTTGAAGCTTCAAGCAGCATTTGCAAAACTCCTCCTATAATTTTGAAATTTGGTAGGTATGTAATTTATTTGATAGAAGATGCAAATGTCCCAAAACACCCATATGTAGCATAAAAATCTCACTCTAGGAGGAGTTAAAGTGTGCTTGCCTTATTAGGCAAGGTAGGAATTTTTTTCTTCTGAACTTCAAATTTTATAATCTTTCAATCCATGAGGTTAAAGTTTCTGAAACTTTTTCCACACATTCCCATAGTAGTCTCATACAAATTTTTGTGGTTGAATTTTGAAAAAAAAATCATTTCTTTCTCACTACCCTAATAAGTGGCAATTTTTCACAATTTGTACCCAAAATGTGCCTCAATCCTTTAGGAATTAAAGGTCAAAGGACCTACTTCATAGCCATACAGTGAAAAATTGGTTTTGAACTCCATTTTCTCTTCTAAAGAATTTTTTTGAGTTTCAATCTTACATTTTTATAACATGAGTATTTTCTATAAGTGTGAAAAAAATCTATTAATTTTTTGGAAAATTATCATTGTTGTGATTTTTTATAGAAATGAGTAGAAATTAATTGATAAATATGACAAAAATAATCCAATTAAATTGAAGATTTTTTGACAATGTTAAAGTAGTAAATTAAAAGTATTGTCAGAATTTCTCTGGGAATTATTCTATTTTTACACACCAATCAACTTTAGTGATGACCGTCAAGTCAGATTACTATTATATACATATAAATTTAGCTTTCAATAAAAATTTGATAAATTTCTTGTTAAAAAAAAAATTCTGTAGGTGTTTGATTTTCAAAGAAATTGGTTGAAAAATCAAAATTATTATGTTTTTATGAAGTGTTACAAATAAATAAATTTACATAAATTATTTTATATATCAAAATAATTTGGAACTTTTTTCAAAATTGAAGGTTATAAGGAAAACAAGTATTATGTACTTTAAATTTAAACTTCATTTTTCATGGCAAAATGCAAGTATAGAACACAAAACATGGTGTAATTTGGATGTAGTACACAAATTAGCAACTTGATGGTAACTTCCAAAATGTTTTTTGAAACAAATTTATTAGATATCGGATTGAATTATATATGAATAGTTGTAGTATGTTACAATGCAAATTATCCATTTTGGGGGGAGGGGTAACTAGACTCCAAAATATATTTCATAGGTGATCACTAATGATTGTATATTGGTAACTAGACCTTCCTTCGCAATTCACGACCTAACAAAGAGAAGGTTTATGTGGAATTGCACCATCCTTGCTTGTTAGGTGTGTACAACATATTATAAAAATCGTACGACAATGTACAATACAATAAATCTATAATTTTTGTGCTACACTCCCATTAATAGTTATGAGTTCATAAGAATCATACATTCATATCCTATAGATCACATGTGCTATATCAAAAGGGAAAAATGTCTTCAAAGTCACTTCAAAGTTAACCTCCTTGAAGGTTTAACCCTTAAGGACTAAGGGATAGTCCAAATGTCCAAAATTTCCAAAATGTGAAGATGTATTATAAAAGGCAACTTTGAATAAGAATTTAATGATGACTCTCAAACAATAATTGTAAAACATGATCCATAGGTCATATCCATAAAATTAACCCCTAAACATCTAGAATCATCTCCAGAATTGACAATTTGAAAAAAATCATTATAAAGTTCAATTTGGAAGTATATTTTGGAATTGATATACGAAGAAAAGTTGTAGATTTTAATTTGTAGATTCCATTTGCAGGGGTAGATTCACCAATTCTATAATCAATCTTTTTTTTTTTATATATATTTTGAAAGAGAAATTTCAAAATTCCTTCTCAATTCGATTACAAACAAAATATTATCATTTTTGAATAAAATTTGTTGGAATGGATTTGAAATGAGGTTCTCATCACACGGTGATTTTTTTTTCAAATTTTGGAGTTCTTCAAATCAATGACCTCATTTTGGCAAATCTAGTTTTGAACTAAAGTCAACACAATTTGACCAATTGACATACTTGCACATTTGTAATTTTAGAAAAATACATACTCTAGTAACACAAAATTCCACCCTTAGATAGGATAATAACTCGATAAAGTATCTCCACAAATTACAATGATTAAATTTCATCCAAGTAGTTAGGAGGATGAAACTCGAGTGTCTATCTATTCATCATCTAGAAAATGGATGTTGGAGCACTTAGGGGTTAAATCAACTATTACACTTACCAATATTTTTCAATTAAATTTGAAGCCAAAAATTGAATATTCTTTTTAAAATCAATTGTAGATTGAATATTTGTGATTTTCACAAGAATTTGTTTTCTTATAAGTTCAAAATGTTGAGTTTTAATCATACTATCATAGTGATTTTAAATGATTCTTATTTTTCTTTTGTGTTCAAATTCTTTTTGAAGGGTCATTTTTTGAACTAAAGAAGTTGTTTTTTTAAACCAACCCTACTAGTAACCTTTGAAAGTTTGAATTATAGAATATTTGCAAAGCAAAGTCCTTAAAATCTATACACAAAAGGTTAAAGAACTAACACACAAATCTTCCAAAAAATGGATGGATGAAAAAACTCATTACTTTATGCTTGGGGTGAATTTGTATTTTGTAATCATTGTTTGTTCAAAATTTGAATACTTGTTCATTAAGGGGTTAAATTCGAAAAGTTCTCCAAAATGGAATTTTTCTTGTATCAACAAAATCCAAATTACCTTGAAAATAGTTTCTTTTTAATTTTCTATGAATAAATTTTTTTCATATTTCCAATGAGTTGTAAGAGCTTGGTCAACCTTGTTGATTGGATTAAGGTCTTTTTGTCTTTGCAAATAACTTAGTTTTCAACTTTTCCTCCAATTACCAATGTCATGCAACACACAAGGGAGAGGACATTGAAATCATGAGGGACTTGAATTTGTTCTTTAATTGTACTAACTTAACCCTTAAGGGATCATAAGGTCACCATGTAGCTTTTGTGATACAATTTTTTGCACAACTGTCCTTTAGCGATTAGCCTTTGTTCCTCGTAGGAACTCATATCTTTATATATATACTAGATTGGACTTTATTTGAACAACTTCTAATAAGTTGATGGCCACTAAACTTGAATGGAAATGGGATCGTCTATTGCCCTCACCAATCTAGTGTCACTTGTAGTCATCTACAATCTCCTTCTTCAGAATTTGCTTAAATAATTCATAGTTTCATACGTAGTAATAAACATTGTTCTCCACAGATTTGGCTCTTGTACTCAAAGATCTCTATAGAGTTCTAGCTATCACATAACATTATTTAGCAACTCTCTATGAATGTTCCCTACAATTGAATATTGTGCCATTTTCAAGTGTTAAAAATTTAACTTAAAAGACAAGCCCACAAGAGAAACTAACATAACAAGTTCACTTGACAAAACTAATAAAAAAAAAATGGGAACCGACGCAAGGGCTTGAGAAAGAATCGACGGTCTCATATATAATAAACTTGCCAATCACCGCACAAACAAAATTCAAATCTTTCTCCACACAAATATAGAGACTTGCATGTTTTGAAATTTGGCGTGATCATTGAATGCCATGTTAAGATTTACCTTCAAAAAACAAAATGCAAAAAGATTCCTTCCTACAAATTTTATTTCAATTTAAAGGCAATGAAGCTAAAATCCATTGAGAAATTCCTTGCAACCCTTCACCGCACAATGTATGGTCATTGGGCAATGATACAAAATTTTGTTCCTATGGCAATTGAATTGGTAAATGCATTGTGCGGTTAGTGAACAATAAATGGCAAAGGTTGTTGTATGTTTTTTGGATGTGTGGTAAATGGCAAGTTTACTCTAGTCAATTGCACAATAAGAGAGGATCAAAGGAAGAGTCTTCTCTTCGTGTAAATTATATTTTATTTATTGCATGTACTCAAATGACACCCTCACTCACTCCATTGTTGAATAATGTTATGAAACACTTCGCCAAAAGCCCGCCTACACACATATATATTGGAATCCAATCCCTCAAACATGCATATGCTAAGAATCTTCACCTCACAGTTTGTCTTTCACAGAATTTGAACCTGCAACAAATGATTTAGACTCCTCTCCTAGGAGTCGAGCGATCATTTGGTACGTACCTGCAATGAAGGGGAACCAGCAACAGTACTTACAGAATGATCATTCGAAGGATCTCACTGTTTCGAAGGAATGGAAACGGTCTTTAATTCCACATTTCAATAGTGGAATCTGATCACACGGTCTTTTCCATTATTGCGGACTCATGGATCCAACATTCCAACCTCGATCGCTCGTCGATCGAATCTGTAAGTTACACGGTCACCGACTCACCGTCCAAACTGATCCGACATTTGAAAATGGATAGAGAAGTTTACGCGTTTTCTTTGTAAAATTAATGTTACAGAAAGTCTGGGAACTCCTTGAACTAGCTAGAGCAATCATCTTTGCATATTTACTAAGTTTCTGCGCATAAGTTTGCTCCTGGATGTAGAATTTCGGGATGCCACGTTCAATTATAAAGTTACGAATATACCTCTCCTACAATAGAAATGAATCAACACAACTTCAGTATCTCGAGACTTTAGTATCTTGATTAAAGCACACCTCGTTATTTACGAGCGGTCATATTCGTTGAAGTGAAGTGTTAAAAGAGTCTATGCTAAATGGGGACTAGTTACAGTAATAAGGGTTCAGGTGTTTAGAGCTCTAAAGACCGGAACTGAAGTCTACTCCTGCAACGGATTTCTTTCACTTTTGTCAAAAATTAAAGAAAGAAAGACCAGGACTGGTATGAATCTGTTTCATTTGAGTACCTGGGTCAATAGCAGTGAAATCTACCAGTTAGAAAGAATGAGGATACAAAGTCCAAGTTGAAACGGAAAGATGAAACAATGATTAGCCTAGATGTTCATGGACTCGTATCCAAGGTAGCGAATCGCTATATGAGAACCCACACGGGAATCAACATCGCACTCGTTCAAAGCAAAGACCGATTAACTTATAGAATTTACACAAATGGAAGAAGAGATTCAAGCCTTGCCAATTAGAATTATGAGCACGATTCTGCTTGAAATGGTGTCCTCTTGCAAATAGAGAGCTAGACAACGAGTAGTTGTACTGTGTGAAAATTAATTCCAATTTTGAAACACAATCACGAAATTGATGTACTAGTAAAATAACAAAAGAAATTGTGGCATCAATGCAGCATTGTGGACTTAGAAAATGCCCTCAGATCTGTCCGATGCTGTAAATATTTCAAGTAGACACTCAAGAGAATGAGAGGAACTAATTCAGCGGCTTCAACGTGAGGAATCACAATTCTATTGTAGAGATATAAGTATATGTAGTGTGTAAATTTAGACCACACATTGCCCTGTTTTTGTGCTCTGCAAAAAGATGGGCATACATTGTCAATGCGTACAAAATCAATTTCGATTCCATGCTTGGGAGCCACTCAGAATCTAGACTAAAGACATATTTTTTGGTCACTTTTGGTACATTTGATGGCCTTGATCTCTCTCATCGATGATCTACTCATGAAAGAACTGCTTTACTTTTCTATTCATTTCTTTCAAAGCAGTGTGGAAAGCACATGAATTTCTCTGAAAGGCTTTGTAGGGTAAGCTAGAACTTGTCAAAAACTCTAAAAAAGTGGCCCAGACATAGTTCGTGAACCCAACAAAAGCTACATTTATGAAGAGAAGCTCTCGGCATGCAGTCCTCTCACAAAGTACTTGTTAAAAAGAGAACTGGGCCAAATTGTCAAACATGAGTGACATCTTGAAAATCACACGAAGACATCATCACCACCCTTGCACGATTGTAGCTTTTAAAAAATGGGTATGGCCTTATCATTCCATTATGAAGTGACGGGATTCGGTGGTTGTCAAGGTGTTTGTTGATGCTCACCACATCTATTCAAGAATCCTTGTGAGAAACTATGAGTGGCCCAAGGCGGGGATATCTAAAGGCGAGCGACTCTTTAAGCGCTGATGAAGTTCTTACAATTAGACTGATCAAATTTCAATTGATTCTTGTTAGCAATTACAAGGAGATTCCAGCACCCCAAAGTTCGCCTCATTTGGATCCTGCATGTTTGTTATATGAATTGAACCAACATGAGTTCAATCTGATGTAGATTATTTGTAGTATACATTCTCGACATCAATAGTACTTCTTGTGCAAAAAATTTGCACATTATCCACTGATAGTAATGTGAAGGTGAAATTCCTCCTCAGAATTTTTCCTTTAAAGAAGATCTTGAATTGCCAGACTCCATAACTATCCTTGTGCCTTGAACACCAAAGTACTTTCTTTATTCACCCCAATTACCAGATCATCACCATGATTCAGTGTGTGCTAAAGTAACAGCACGTGATTCGGAAGCATGGATCAAATAGTTCCTAGATAGATTATTAGATTGGACGATTTTCATATTAAGCTTGTTTGCAATTAACAAGGCTATGACTCATGATACAAGTAAATATTGAATGTAAGAGTTGCCAGTATTCAATGTTTTTTGGTAAATGACCTAAAACGGACAACAGTTATGATGTTGATGTTGTGTATATTCTCAACTTCAACATGTACTCATCATCGAAAGATTGCTCTGGACTCCGGGTGTCCAGTTAAGGTACTTGTTTCAACTAGGTGCAGTTCCCTAGTTGAGGAAACAGGCACCGATTCAATAAACCTGGATGTACTGTAACAAACGAAGCCAGTGTGGAGAAGTCAGATTGAAGATGATGCATCTGAGGAGCGATTTGAAGCAGACTTCGTCCAAAACGTTGCAATATTCTTTGAGCATCCGACCTGAACCTTGCATCACCAAATACACCCTAAGCTGAGTCAGTAATGTAAGCATCGTAGATTGGTAATGACTGGCAATTTCTGTAATACTAGCGAGTACTTAGGTACTGTGTTTGAATTGCCAACTGGGTTTTGCTTTTGAAATTCTACCAGATCATGTATTTGTGTTATTTATGACACTGTCGGAATTCCTGTCAGTAATTCTGTTGTAATCCTAGATGTCCAGACTCTGAGGCATCACACACAAATAGAAGTTGAGAGATTGATGATGAACACTGGTAACTGCCGTAAGAACTCGATTACAAGGCTGCAGGCAAATTGAGAATCATGGCAGGAGGGCATACCAATGAGAACACCCTGCACAAAATAGTGATTGAATCGGTGTTGTCAATTCGAAGTACAAGAAGCTAAGACGATGAAAGGAAAAGTGCGAAACCACTTCACCCTCGCCAGCGAACAGTAGAGTTTCGGGCTTAGGGTTTAATTAGCAACCATCACGGAAACAGTGACGTGATGAAATCCAAATTCCTCGGCAGACTGAATCTCTCATCACCATGACCACTCATGAGGCATTAATAATCATCAAACATGCAGCGCACAAATTGGAAATCTACGCTTGCAATTGGATTCACATGAGAATATTGAATGTAAACTTCCAAAACCTGCCGGAGTTAACTCACTCTTTAGGGTCTGTCCAGATGTCCTGATATTCGAATCACATTTTAGCAAACCTCGAAAGACTTAATCAAAGCAGTTTTCTCTCGTCAGAGCAAATGTGTAATCCGTAATACAACAAACGCCGTGTGGAATCAAACAGGAGGTCGCCAATTCCATCATCTCTCAAAAGAATGCTTGTGGCGAGATTTAAATCGAGTAGGCTAAGCAAGTTCCTGCCATATCCAAGACCTTGCCTAAGGGTATCATGTGAGGCTCTCCTTCGTCCCCAGTTTGCAATAGTGCTCTAATATCTCACCTCGCATGTTTTGGCCATTCTTTTTGGCATTTTCATAGATTGTACTGAGTTATTCTAGTTATTGAGCTTGAGGGTTATTTAAAGAGGGCTGCCTTCTGGTGTTCCATGTCTGGGTATTTCACAGTGCATATTAGTAGCTCCAGTTCCTTCATCGTACACCTTATACAGGTCGGACAAATAATGAAATCCCAACTGAGAAGAATCTTCTGTTGGCAGTGGTCGATCAAGAACTATTAGTGTTTTATAGAGGCGAGGAGAAGGCGCCACAGATTTTGCTCTTGGTAAGAACCTCTCCTCGTCAGAGCTTCTATGTTCTTAAGGAATGCCTCAAGGCCTGGCGCAGCGTAGTGCCAGTGAGTATGCAACTGCCGATTGGGCAGCAATTGGAGGTTCGAAATACCACTGGAGTCAGCTGAGGTATGATGTAAAACAGCAAGAGGAGCAAAGGAAGCAATTATCAGAGTGCCTTCCGGAGACTGGAGAACGCGAAGAAATGGCCAGGGGTTCTCTTTCATGCAGAAGTCTCTATGTCAATTTTGGCATTTTTCGGAAGAAAATTGCAGAAGATGCCTAATGCACACCGGTACTCTGAGTGTATTATTGGAGGGCAATGAAAGAAGTTGTTCAATCTGGATATTGCATCCTTGGATGATTTGGTTCCCTGGATTACAACAAGTGCCCCTGCGGTTGATGCTGATTCTTACTAATGGCATTGCTCATGTTGGATTTTGGGTGTGTCAGTGATGGATGGCGGAAAGGTTGCGTTTCTGATGGAGAAGTATTGGTGCGATCTGCGAGAGCTTAGTAATGTCCGGATGTGTGACAAGCACAACCAAGGCCTACCCTTCATGAATTTCATGACCTATAGTATCATGTGGGAAAGCGATTCAAGAGTTAGGCATTTGTCACAGAGAATTAAAAGCGTTCTATATGTTCATCGAATATCTCAGCGGAGAATTTCTGGGGATCTTGTCCCAGACATGGAGAAGAATTTCAATGCCGCATGGGCGATTATGAATGTGCCGTTGGGAGAGGTGGGAACAGGCTTTTGTGATCACCCGAGATATTTGCGTGCTTGTGCTTTGAGACAACTCAATAACAAACATGGAGTTTGGTCTGCATGTGTTTTTCATGAAGTGGCGGAGACATTGTTGGAAAGTTGCTCCCAATTTGCAACCTGCAGACACACCTACTTTCACAGAAATCTGTGCATGATGGTGGTGTAGTTTCTGGGGATGGATGGACGGATGGAGTTTTACTTTGGAGAGTGGAAGAAGATGACTGGTAAATAATTTATTTCAGTGGTCTGTTTGTGTTATAGTAGGTCCGTTTCGGGGTAGATAAGCCTTGACTTCCATGCTATGAGGGCTCGGAGTTCACTTCGAGATGAAGGTTTCGAGATATTTCTTTGGCTTTGCAGAGCATGAAAGAAGATATTTTCCCGGATATTCTGTAACCCCTCGGCCTTACAGAAGTACTTGTCACTCGTGGAGAGCCAATTCATGCAGAATGTGGAGATCATGAAACAAAGGAGAGAAACACTGGAAAATACTTGGGCTGGCTAATTTAGCTACCCAACCTGTTCTCCGTCACAACGATCAGCTTACAAAGATCCTTCCATCCGAGGTTGGATTTCGTACGCTGATAAAGAGAGGTGAAAATCGGCCTTGATGTTGCTGAGGATATTTGTTCTTGAAAGTAGCTCAATTTCGATATGGAATATTTTCCTTTCAGTCAGCAGGTGAGAAACAGTCCAGAGTTCGAAGAGTTTGAGCAACTTTTCACTTGTTGAAAAAATGTCGCGGCTGAGGCAGTAGTGAAGGCTCTTCAACCCGTCGAATTTGAAAACGAGTGAATTTCAGTGCTAGTACAATGAATTTCAGAAGTTCTAGTCAATATTTTTCGACAATCTCCGATGCTTGCACTGACTCAGCTTAGAGTGTACTTGGATGGGTGTACTTGGATGCTCAAAACAATATTGCAAAGATTTGGGCGAAGCCTTCTTCAGAACACTCTCCGGATGCATCATCTTCAATCGGGATTTTCCACACCAGCTTCGATTGTTGTAGTTTCCTTCACGCATATTAACTTTGTGGCTGCTTCCTCTATAGTGCACACTGAATTATGGTGATGATCTGAAAAAATTGACGTGAATGAAGCAAGAAATGGGGTGTTCACTGCCCGAGGATAGTTTCCGAGTTTGGTAGAACGCGATTTGTTCTAAAAGATTATATATTGAAGACACTAGTGGGACCTCCTGATACATGTCGTGCATATCGATGTCCTGTCTGCACATGTCCAAAATGGACGGTGAATACAGATCACGACACAAACGAGACTGAGGACATGCCTGCAATAAGGTAGATTATTCTATGTGCGTCACTTTATGCATTTTAACATTTATTTGGAAGATTTTTATGAGATGCTGAGAACTGTAGAGAACTGTAGAGAGCTGTAGAGAACTATAGATTTCCCAAACTGGGAGGTTATATTATCAGTGACAGTAAACAATCCCATTTCTATTCGAAGATCAGTGGTCTTAACTTAAATAAACATTTAGCTATGTCGTGCTTACTTAAATAACTTGCCTATGAACAGTATCTACAAGCATTAATCGATCTGTCTCAACCATGAGTTCCAGAATATTAAGTCGAACAACTGAATGCACGTTTAAGTTGTTGGTAACAGGGGTCAGTATGTCGGATGACTTCCAAACGGTTCTAGTATCATCTACCTAATTGTAAAGCACTCTGTAAGAGATTAGCAGCGAGCGCTTGCAGAACTGAAGCTCACTAGCTAGGATATAAGAGTCAGGCTGTGTAACGGATTTCTCCAGGTCAGATTTGTGTTTCCACAAGTATGCATTCTAAGACGACATGAGTTTCCTGGTTGTGATGACTACGCAGGGGGGTAGATAGGCAATCAGAAGGTGATTTCTTATCTTTCCCGGAGCTTGAATCCGCTCGTCTTGGGAGCAATTCGCCTGAATTCGTCGGTAGTCACTTATTGTAACTTTGACCATTGCCGAGCAACCGAGTGCGTTTTGGTTGTTTTGAACTATTTTGTTTGTCATCGTCAATTTTGTCACATTGGCGCCACTGCGTCGATCAAAATGGCGTGGTGAACCCTCACGAAAGAAGGAAAGGAAATGAACCCAGAGGTACAGTACATGGGGTTGGATATCTTACCTTATCTGTAGCACAATGTTGTGGATGAAATGCAATTTGATAAAAAAAAATTTGCATATATATCGGCACAGCAAGCTACAGTAATGAAAATGCCAAAATGGTGCATTAACTCTTGAACGCCAGGCTGGTGACCGTGGAAATCAGGCATTTTGGAACCGTGTGACATCATCTACTTTAAGAAAATCAAAAATAATCATTGGGAGTCAAACTACTATTGAAGATCTTCTCTTTTCACCCCTAATTCCGAAGATGAATAGTTGCACTTTTGTCCTATACAGGAGAATTCCTTGTCATTCATCGGACGAAAAATGTCCGCCTCGACGTTTAAGGGTTAAATACCAACAATTTTAACGGAATTGACATTGTAAGCAATTTGGGGGTTATTGTACTTAATTACTCCATTAGAGAAATTTTGGATTCTCCAGAGGGCTTCCAGGAAGTGCCAAGAGGGACCATCAATGCATTACATTTATTTTGCTTGAGGAACTTTTCCCCTACTTCTGCACTTCGTCACTTCCAAATGTTAGAGCATTGATTCTCAAGTACTATTAGTTAGGATTGTGACAAGTGTTGTTTTGATTTTTGAAAGCACTCTCAAAGCACCTCCCTCTGACAATTGTAGAATAGAAAACTAAATATACTTTTGGAACTCCTAATATTTACACAAGGTGAATCTTTGTTTTGTCAAAAAATTCCCTCTTCTAAGTAGCTTCAATAGGCTTCAAAAATAGACTAGCTTGTCAAACCTTGGTAGCCCTCCAAAGAGTCCAAAATTTCTCTAATGTTGGAACTTAAGATTGTAACTGATCAAGCTTACAGTGTTGAACTAGACTACCACAGCAATGTCATTAGAGAGGGTTGAGTGCAACACAGTTGCATCACCCTTTACATTTGGGTTGCACCATAACATTATTAACCCTAGTGACCGCAGCGACCATTTTGTGGTCACTCACCTTCCTTTTTGAGCTTCCTGTTCTCAAATTTTGAATTTTTTTTAAATAAAAATTATTTCTTAAAAATAGAGTGTGTAATGAATCCAATGGCAGTAGTTTCATCAAATTTCAAGTTAAACGCCTCCTTGTGGAATTTCTTAAAGTTGGGTGTAGTGTAGTTCACAGTTCATTTTGGGGGAGGTCATTTGGGGCATGGACTAAAAAGTCACCCAACCAATGTGATTCTTGCCTACCTCAAAAAGGACAGATCCACCTTGAAAAGGGCAGATTCAAGGAGCTCAAGGAGAAGACAAGTGTCCCATTCTTTTTTTTCTTACAAACACTATTCTCATTTCAATGTCCATTGCACATTGCAAGCTTCACCTTGAATTGAAAAATGCTTCAAATGTTGTGAAATTTTACATGAACATTCTCAACTCTCTTACCTTTCATTGAGCACAAAAAGGGAATCATTTTGAAATATTCTCACAAAGATATGCTCATTCAAAGTGTGTTGCCTTGTATTTCCATTGATCCAAATCAAACTTCAAACTTAAATATCTCCTAAACCGTGGAGTCCATTAATTTGAAATTTTCTTAAGTTGCACACTACCAATATGAACTTCGAGATCCTACAGAGACATTCTATCTCGTCTCAAGAAAAAATGAGCAACAAAATTGCCAAAGCTTTTTTAAGATTTTGGCCCATTTTGAAAGTACACCCCCTTGGGTCATTTAGGGGTTAACCAATGATGGGGTACCTTTAGCCCCCTTAGTAATTAAACTGGAGCCCTAAGCATTGCAACTTCTTAGTCCATTGAGAAATTATTGTTTTTGATTCACAACCATGCACTCCGTGAATTCTAGCACTTGATATTGAAAATGAGATTGGACTTGTGTGGAAGCCCTACTATTGTGCCCAAGCCGGCGACCAATTTATAAACCTAGCTACTCAACTTATAACCTTGCCATCCAATGATACTTAACATATTAAATTCAATTTACCTCTAGTGATCTTGGAAAGGATTATCCCAATCTTCATAGGACCCAAGGGGGAAGCATAGAGGTTGGTTAACAATGTTATGAGGAGTGCCAAAAATGACCTTCCTATATGCCAATATGTGGAATTTGGTAAAAGCTTAGTATACACAAGGATATACCAATGATTTAGGTATATGAAATTATAGGATATGAAACTATAATATTTCAATTTTATAAATGATCCTTTTTCAGTTAGGTGAGTGATAGTAGCACAAATGATACCATTCCAGTTTCACCTACAATTTTTGAATGTGTGGTTTTGTCATAGAAATTGGTGATTGTGAAGTGAATCTTTGATTTGTAGTGTGTTGGCATGTATTCGGATACCTACATAGCAAATTTTGTTAAAATGGTGATATTCCATATGCCCTTTTCAAACCGTGTAGTCTAAACCATCAAGGACAAGTATAGATTTCAGATTGCACAATTTAAACTATAAAAGTGCCAAAGTTGCATAATGATTGCCATTTTCATGATATTCGCTATCTACCTAGTTAGTTTTTACGCGGAATAGAAACTAATTACCTCCAAAGACAAAAGAAACCTTAATTCAAACAATTTTTGTTCATCATGTAAAGCATCACCCCCTAAAGTTCACTTTGTTGTTTAGAGGCCAAAATTGCTTCAACATACTTATCTCCAAAGTGATGCTATAATCTTCATCTATATTTATTTTCTAATAAATCCAACTATGGATGATTGCAAGAAAGACCATAACTATTTTGCATCAAACTTGGAATGATGGAGTTGTTATGTGCTATAATTTTTGAAGTATAAACCCAATTAACTTGAAATTTTTATTGAATATGGCTAACTTGATAGTTATTAGATCTCTTATTTTTCAGAAATTTTCAAAAATGAATTTATAATTAAATTTGGATTTAGCTAATTTGTCACACTTTGTAGTTTAGGAGGGTTTAGTATTGGGGAGTACCCAAAATTAATGATATAGAGACGAAATTTCTATGGTCTATTTCCCTAAAAAGCAAGCATGTGCCTACCAAAGATCACTTAAAAAAACATTATTTTATGTCCTCTACATTCATGCAAATAGGGCCCCCTTGTGAGCACAATTCTAAATATTAAAAATGGTTTCAAGATCATTCTCTTGGTGAAATCTCTTCACCATGAAGTTTTTACAAATGGACAATTTTTAGTTTCTTTGAAAAAAAATCCTATTTCTTACAAATTAAAAGATGAAAGTACCTATTTTCATGAGATTTTGCACTTTTCTAATTCTCCTACTCAAAGAATTTTTCTATGCCTTTCCTTCCTAGGGCAATTTCTTCTTAACCCCTAAATGGCCAAGGCACTAAAATCTGGTGTTTGGTAAACTTTGAAGTTAAATAAAACCTAACGAAGTTACTCTTATTAGTTGTTTGTATATTTAAAAACTTCTTTTTGAAGTCTAGTTTAAGTATCAAAAATCTGATCTTGAAAATGATTGATTATGATTTTTCTATACAAGATTTTATGCTAGGGTGCCCATTGCAATCTTGACTTACTGTAGTGTTAAGGGCTGTTGGAAATGAGCCTCAAATACACTAGATCTTGGAAGAAAAAACACCTTAGAAATTCATTTTTAAAAAATTGTAAAGTAGATTTTGAGAAACCATAAATTGATTGGGATTATCCATGTTAGGCCCTTTAACCTCATATCTTTTTGGTGACCAACTTTTTAGATTTGACATGCGAAAAGAGGATCAAAAGACTTCAAGTCACTTTTGCAATTTTGACACCTCATGATTAAACATTATAATCTTTCAATCTATAAGTGATATAGTTGACTATGCTATCTTTTCTTGAATGATCTCTAACATATCTAGTTTGAATTTGTACAATTACATTAAAAAAAATGATAAAGCTTATCAAAATGTTGGCTTTTTATTCAATTTAGAGGAAATTCCTAAAAGCTTAAAAAATGCATTGGGCATTTAGGGGTTAAAGGCGTATACTTGAAATATAGTTTTTTTTAAATTGTTTTTCTAATTATACAATACTCCCAAAAAAATCATGGGTATTGTACAAAATGCTACAAAAACTAGACAAAATTTCTTGCAATGACCCCTATAAGATCTTTTAGTTAACTTGTTCAATTACATCCTTTCTAAAGGTTAGAAAAAATATTCTCATTGAATGCAAGTTTAATGTGCCTAAACTTCAAAATACATGCTTTTCTAGCCCTTCCAAAATATGAAGTTTTGTCTTTCAACATTTTTCAAGAGAAACATGTATATCCCATAAATTGTGTATTTTAGCCAATATGTTGGAAAATGGGTTGAGAATATATGTAAAAGGAGCTTACAAAAAATAAATTCATAGTCATATTTCAAAAATTATAATGTAGAAGGTAGTACAAAATGGAAGATAAAACTAAACCACTAGTATCTTTTACAAGAAACACTAGAAGAAAAATATATCTGGGACAATTGACTACTATGCAACTAGTGTCCTATACAACTATCTTGTGACTGTAATCCTCTCTATTAGCACCAAATCTAACAGAATTATTTTGTATCGTTGTTATACAACATTGATATATTGTTTTTGTTGCAAAGCAATCAATCTATAGTTTCAAAAAACAACTACGAAAAGATTGCAACTGTAAAATGACCACAGTTGTTTCTTAGTTACTTTCTAGTCATACGCTAGTTGTTTCTTAGTTGTTTCCTATAGTACTAGAAAATTCAACTTTTTTGTTGATTTGGATGCATAGATTTGATTCACTTTTCTATTGATTTGGAGAGTAATTTGTTGATTTGGATAAAAATCAATAGAAAATTGAACCAAATGAATGCCTCAAAATCAACAAAAAAAATTAAATTTTCTAGTAGTAAAGCTAGTTGTTCATAGTCTCTTTTAATTTGTACACTAGTTGTTTCTTAGTCGTTTTCAAGTTGTTTCCTAATTACTTCCAAAGTTCGTTCCCATTTGTCTTATATCAATTGTCCCATATCAATTGTAAAGAGTACCATTAGATTGGACATATAAGAGTTGTAAGTTGTTGTAGTCTTATGCAATGAATTTTGTTGATAGAATTCTTAGATTTCTACTATTTCTAGATTTTTATGATTTGTAGATTTCTATAGACTATAGATTTCTACAATCTAAAGAAATATTTAAAATCCAAGAAATTATAGATATCTATGAAATTGTAAGGTATCATAAACCAATGAAATCTATTAAATACCAATATTTGAAATCTAGGAAGAAGGTAGATATGAAATTTTGAAATCTAAAAATCTACAAGTTGCAAATGAGTCACTTTTTTCCTAAATTTTAGGGTGTCCACTACAACTACACTACAACTACATGTCTCCAAATGATCACTAGTCACAAACCAATTGCAAGTGTCCTATGCAACTGGTTTCCAATTGCATAGTGTAGTTCCAAAATCCTTCATTTTCTTCTAGTGAAATTGAGAATTGCTAATTCCAATGGCGAGAATGTTCTAGTAAAAACTTGGTATCCTATTTTTTTGTTCTTATTTGAGAATTTTCAAAATTGAGTTCAAAAAAAAACTTTATATGTTTTTACTACCTTCATTGCTTGCAAAATAAACTCCTCATAACTTTCACCTCATTATTCAAAATTGAATAGTTCAAATGTTTTTGAGTAGGCATGCATCTATACAATCCAATAAAATTAATCAATATTTTTTTAGAATATGTTTTTGCTACCCAAATTGATATCAAAATAAAAAAATAAAATAAAAAACTTGGAGATAAATTTTGCAATATTTTATTAGCATGACTTTAAACAAAGTTTTACACACAAATTAGAATGATTAGCATCTATCTTAAAATTTTCATGCAGAAATTCTAGCTATGAAATCAACAATGGAATCTAAAAAAATCCAAAGTAAGCTCCTTAGTCTTCTAGGGGATTAACAACAAAGTTGCAACTAGCTACTTCTTTAGGCTAACATCAATGTATTCCAACAACTAACCTTGTAAATTCAATCATTTTTTAATAATGGATATGGAATTAGAACTTGAGAGTATTATCATTGAAAGCACATCAAAAATTGCATTCATAGACTCATGAGAATCCAGATTTTTGAGACTTGGTTTGTAGACTTCCGTGTTATGTAGCCTCAGAGAGCCTAGAGTTGCACCATCAACAACTCTAGAATGTGAGTATGGAAATGCAAGCCTACAAGCCTTGAGCATGCATATAAGTAAATACTTTACAACCATTGCAGGTGCTTTTAGTATAAACACCTATAATGTAGGTATTTAGAACATAACTACACTATAATCATGGAATTTTTTTATAATACATACACCTATAACGTAAATGTCTAGACTCCTATCAGTATTCATGTGCTGAATCATGATTCTATGCTCACATAATAGCAACCGTGGTCGCAACATGCATTTGTCGTCACCTGGCCAGAAGTTCATTCACAGACTTGGACTACCAGTTGGGAGTCCTCCGAAGTTGGACACTTTGGAACTGCAGGAGACGTTTGGAACTTCTAAGCTTATTATTTAATTTTTCAGTTGGTGTGAAACCCCAAAAGAGCAAAGAATTGCACTCAATTTGGGAATCACAGAGTCCACGTAATTTCCTCACCTGTCCACCTTCCAGCATTCCAAGCACATTCTCCATCCACTTCAATCTACAGCGCCCCAAGTCTGAGGTGCTTGATTAACCCATAAACGATGTGGCGGACGTTTTTTGTCCAATGAATGACAAGGAATTCTTGTGTGTAGGATTGAATTCGGCAACTATTCATCCTCGGAATTAGGGGTGGAAAGCCACAAGATCTTCTACAGTAGTATGTCTCCTAATGAGTATTTTGGGGGATTTTTAAAGTGGATGATGTCACACAATTCCAAAAGTGATGATTTCCACATGCACCAATGTGGCATTTAAGGATTAATGGAGTGAGTCCATAAACATAATTTTCATTCTATTCGGCTCCAGATAGTTCATATTAACCCAGCAATGATACAACAACTTTAAAGTAAAAGTGTTCAATGGATGAGAAAGAATCTTTCTATGTAAGACAAGAGTACAAATGTTCATTCTTGAAATTTTGTGTGAAAAATAGACAGATTTTGCACATTAGTGTGACCTCCAATGAGTGCTCTTAGGTTTTTCTTCGAACAAATGATTCACATAGAACCAAAAAAAGATGATTTCCATGGTAACTAGACTAGCGGTGCTATTTTGTGAACATGTGAGCATGAGCCTATGAGTGTTGAATAGGGATTATGTGAGCATTGAGCTTAGAAATTTGAAGAAGCATTGGAAAACTTAATAAGATTTCTAAAAATAGATTCTATTGAAAAATTTTGATCCAAATTTTCTATTTTTAGTAAATTAGAGTACCTATTACTATGGACCTATTACCATGGATTTTATGTAGAATATAGGTATTAGGTAGAATTTAGATGAAAATTATAATTTTGAATGTTGTCTAAAATATGAGAAGTATACATTATGAAAATGATGAACTCAAGTAATGTAAAAGATGAATGGATATGGAAATAAGTTTGTATAGAATATTGGTTGATCATTGTCCTATAATAGCATAGGTTCTTTCAGGGTTGATGGGAGGGTACCAATCATTTTTTCTTGTTTCTTGTTTAGATTTTAGAAAAAAATTTTTGATAAGAACTATTTTCTAACTAATGATTTGTGGCACTATGAATTTTATTTTGCATATCTTGTAGCATCATGAATCTTCTAAGGGTCAATGGGAGGGTACCGTTGATTGGAATTTTTTACATGTGGAAAGAGTTTAGTCACGCCAAATTTCATTTTTGTTGATCATTATCTTATAGTAGTATAGATCTTTTCAAAGCCCATTGGGGATACCTACACTTTTGCCTTGATGTGTTGGTAATTGAACTTGTTAAGATTTTAGAAGAAAATATTTAATTGATAGGGATTATATTTGGAAGGAGCTTAGTTATACCAAATTGTTGATTAGTTGATCATTGCCCTCTTCTAGGATCTCTCAGGGGCCAATTTTTATATCTTTGATGAGATAGTCCTTTGGTTAATCACTCCCCTCTTGTTGCTTGGAACCTCTTAACGCCAAGTGGACGATTGAGCATTTGCCACCTTGATGTGCTACTTATTGAACTTTTCTAGATTTTAAGAAGAACAAAAAATTGGTTATTAATTTGGATTTGTTTGAAATCGAGTGAGGTTATTCCATTGAGATATAATCACTTCCCTCTTGTTATTGGGTACCTCTCAACATTGAGAAGACCCCCTTAGCCATGAGAAAAAAAAGGTTTTGTTTTGTTTTAATTTACAAAAAAAATTCCCACGGCTAGGGGGCTTCTCTTGACGCCAAGAGGTACCCAACAAAAAGAGAGGAGTGTCTATAAAAATCAAATTCTCCATGATGCAACCTCAATCGATTACAAACAAATCATTATTAATCACCAATTTTTTTTCTTCAAATCTAGCAAAGTCCAATAAATAGAACATCAAGGTTATTCAAGGGATTATGGTAATAGGTCCACGGTAATAGGTTCTTGTCAATTTGTACTAAAATTTATCAAAAATAATAAAGTTTTACCAAAAAATCTCAATGGAATCTCTAAAAAATTATATATTCACATACTCACAAGCTTACAAGCTCACACTCACACATTCAGAAAACAATAACCCTGGTAATTGGACATGGATTTAATCTAGTTTGTGAATAATGTACATGCACACCAATTGTTGGACCATGTACCTAAAGAATTCAATATGATTTGCTCGTAGTGATGGATTGAAAGACTTCCATATGCCAACAAAGTTGGCAAAGGTCTCAAAATACTTTATTGAAGTCATAAAGTATTTTCAACGACGTTAGCATGTTCATCTAGAAATGCAAGTCTAGAAGCCTTGAGTCTAGGTGTAAATAGATATTCTACAACTATTGAAGGTTTTTATAACATATATACTTATAATATGAGTACCCTATAACTATGTAAGGTGTTTGCAACATAGGTACCTAAAACATAGACACCCATAATATAATTGGGCACTTATTATATAAACATCCTATAATCATAGAAGGTGCTTATAACATAGGTACTTACAACATACACCTATAATATAAACATCCTATAACCATGGAAGGTTCTTAAAACATAGGTACCTACATCATAAATACCTATAATATGAACATCCTATAACCATGGAAGGTGCTTATAACATAGGTATCTACAATATAGACATATATAATTATAGCACTACAAAAGAAAGGGGTGTTTTAAACAAGTTTTTAAGTATAGTCATAGACATAAGATTTTAAGTAATTACCTTTAAGGAGATTTTCAATAAAATTTTATTAAAAACACATGTATTTCTATTAAATTTTTACTAAAAATCTCCTTAAAAGTCATTACTTAAAATCTTATGTTTAGGACTATACTTAAAAACTTGCTTAAAATACTCATTTCTCTTGTAGTGTAATAAACATCCTATAACTATGCAAAGTACCTATAATATAGGTACCAATAACATAGAAGTGTAGGCTCCTAAGCTTGTGGGCTCAAGATCCTAGGCTCTTATGCTAGCAACCATGAAAGTATTTTCCCATGCATATTGGTGAACATAAGGTTCACCCATTTGTTCAATGTAAGTAAAAAATTGAAGTCATGTTGAGATGACCTTGTTGTCAAAGTAATCTCAAGTGTGCTAATATTTAAGAATGTTTTGACATTAGTTCTTCAACATAGTTGTTTGTGAGTAGTTTTTATCTAAATTGGGCATATGACTTACCATTCGAATACTCTCAATAGTATCTTTCCAATGTACATTAATACATGCCCAATTTGGATCTAAACAATGATTTTCCATGTTGGATTGAATGACTTATCACAAACCCACAATGACCTACCGCAAATCAAAATCGAGAAAAGAACATGAATAAATTCTTGAAGTATCTACACCCTTATCCTTAAAGGATGTGACACTCTTCAAATAAAGATGATAAGTATTCCAAACCTCTTCCAATACTCTCTTGAAACTCAATCTTAGTGTGTCAAGTAATGGCCCTTGAAATCAAAGAACTTTTTTACAAATGATTGACAAAATTTTACTTAGTTTTCTAGTTGCCTTCTATAATATTAGAAAAGAATTGAATGAAATCACGAAAATCTTCTTCAAGAAATGTGAGGCTCACCAATATTTGAATGAAGTTTACTATTGTTAGATAATATTGTGGATGAATGAAGGATGGATGATCTCAATTGAACAAATTGTTAGACCTACTTGCATTCTAAGGTGGTTGTTGCACTTCTATCAAGAAACATTAGATGGGATTTAGCTGTCTTGAAGGGCCGTTTCAAGCCAGTTCTCCAGGCTGGGAACTAGCCAAGTTGGCCAGAATTTTAAACTATTGAAAAACTATTTTTCATTTTTTCATTTTTTTTAAAATTATTTAAAAATTATTTTTTTATTAATATCTAATGTGACTGTCGTCTGACCACATCAGCTAGCTGTTGTGGCTGAGTTCCCACAATCCTAGAACTCGTGGGAACTTGCAGTTTTCCGGAGGAGCTCATTCTCTTCTAATGCCAAAAAAAATTCACTTTTTAAAATCACTCTTCATTCTAAGTTTAGTTGCTTGATCCTTTATTCTACTTGTTGATTGCTCACTTGACTATTTATAGATTGTATTTGATGAGCAAGGTGGGAGATAGGAATTTGAAGGCTCTTCAAAAATAGATGTAAAATATGAACATATCAAGTTTGTCAAGTAAGGGTGTGGATGATCTTAGTCAACAAAAAATCCGTAAAACAAGTAAGGTAGGAAGTCCATAAAGTGCCTATTCAAGAGCTAGAAATTCATTTGAGGAGGTGAGACTTCTTAAAATAGTTTTCACTTAATTTTTCTTTAGAGACAAGTGGAATTGGCAACTAACCCAAGTTGTTTCATATTTATTGGAGCTTTGTGGAATTAGTTATGAATTTTAAAAGTTCAAATATAATGGTCACTAAAAGTGAGCACCTCCTAAAATATACACTAGTTATATATTGCTAAAGCAATGAAATAGACAAATGTACAAGTAGTATATCTTACAAGAAGTCAATGCTTTTAGAACCACACGAAGCACCTTTGTGTCATAATTAGGGTTTCTTGCATCCAATACATATTTTTCATCCAATCGTGTTTTGCTCATCACATTCTTTTCATCTTGATGGAGGAATTGCCCCCCTACAATTTACGCCAGGCAATGCCACTCATCATCTAGGATTTCGTGGAAAAAAGCAACTCCCCATTGGGCTCCACTATCCTCATTGATGGGTTATTTTCACAAAATTTCCTTCTCCCCCGGCTTTGCCTTTCCTCATCAATGCTTTTTTTTTTTTGCAAAATCCCCTCTCCTCCTCGACTATTGTCCCACAAGTAAAGTCATGCCAACGAGGCTAAAGTCTGACCACCCATTCCCAACTAGGGAGCCATATCGACCCCGTAGGATGCAATTATTTTCAACCAAGGCTAGAACAAATTTCCAACCAAAGTTGGGAATGTATTTTTTCTCCTTTTCAAAGTTGGGACTAGTATGGGAGGCAAGCCATTCCTAATCAAACCCCACCCCACCCATTATAGCGATGTAGGTCTCTCTCTTTTTCCACAAGAAGAGATGAATGGTGATAAATTACAATGCAATTCCCATTGCACTTGTAGTACATCGTGGTTGTTCTACAAGACTCTCAATATTGCAACCACCCCTTGGTGGATTTTGCAACTAGCCCTTGGTCGGAAATAGGAAGGTCTATATGACTGAAGCGGGAAGAATGGAATCTTCCACTCAAAAATTATTAGAAAATATGTTTTGAAAAATAAAAATCTGAAAAATTATGGAACCCTTTTGAAATCTATTTTTGCACACTGGAAAATTTCCCCACTAAAGAAACCCATGTACCCTTCAAATACGTGTAACTGCTTAACTAGTCAGAATTGGATTGCCTCCCTTAAGATCATGACATATATCCCAAAGTGTGTAGGAAGTAGTGAGTAGGAAAATAGTTCTTGAATGATTGGAATTGGAAGACTTTATACATTGACTATTTGTGCAGGCAACTTTTAGGCTCCCAAAATTCATAGTAACTTCCATTCGGGGAATAAAATGATGGGAAAATTTGCAGTCCCCATATTTCCTATCTTTCTACATGGAAAAGATTTGCATTGCCTCGTACTGCTCGCGATCTGGGACAGAATCGCTACAGTAGGGATGGGGATTCTCAATTTACGCACAGGATGATAAACTCATTGCACAGTACTACACATGCATTATTACTGGAGTACAGTAGACTTTGTAAACATTCAGCACCTAAGCCTAGTGTTCATCAGTAGTTCAGGCCGTGCCTGCAGGGAGCCTGGCTCCTCCGGCCTTCCGGCGCGCTGCTTTGACGTCGATTCAGTGTGGCAGCTCTGATCATGTGCCCGAATTCCCAGCCCAGCTTGCCATTTGATCTGATTTGGGTCAGAAAACGTGTTCAATTCGGACGCTTCGGCGTTGCTTCCCCGGAAGAAGCCACGAACTGCGTCAGTGTCGTCGAGGTAATGAAACTTTCAGTTTTTAATTTCTACAGGACGGAACTGAAGCATCGATCAATCATCCATCGTTGAAGTCGAGTGCATCACCGCTTTCTTGCAATCAGAAAGTAGTTGAGTAATGAATGTGGTCCTTTCCGTCTGAGACTCCGCCGACGGAGTCTCTTCTACACTAAATAGTGAAATTAGGTTGCCCCACACTATATAAATACTTAGTATTACATTACAAGAATGTATTACTTTTGAATTAGGTGTTGTTGTAATTGGAACTCATGAATCTTCATCTATACAATGGGAATATATGTAGAAATTTTTGTTGACTTGATTTCGAGTTCGGTAACTGAACTGGAACTGAAATCGTCCGAACGGAAGCTTACTTAACTTACTGGAGCTTACTGCAGTTGGTTCCCATTGTTATTACTGTGCTTCCTGAAGGAAGAACGGACCAACGGACCGACCCAACCCGGACGGAGTCCATGAATTTGTCGTCAAAAGAAGAAAGTTTGCTTCACTTACTTTAGAGTGGAAGCACGCAAAATTCGTCAATACAAGCAATTATGCATTGTTGGAGGCAGAAAAAAATATTTTTGGGGTGTTAGCAATTGAAAATCAAGAATTAAAATTAAATTATAAAAGAGAGAATTTTCAGATATTGCATGTCTTTTCTATGTATTTTCAAAGTGACAACTCCGTAGACCACTGAAACTATCTCATAGGTAGATGTGAAATCAAAATTTGACAAAATGAGATGTCAAATAATTAGTAGTAAGTAAGGTGACTATTTGATGTAACTATAGATGGACACTTTAATGGAAGCCTAGGGACATTTCAAGGGAACTCTAGTATGCATGAATAGAAACAAGGATGCTTTTAGGTGTTTCTACTTTAGAGTTAATTATAAAGTTCATCATGAGTTTATAAATGGGTGTGAGAGGAGGGTTAATTAAGAGTAGTACTAAGGAAACAAGGCACCAAACTCAACTAGATCCAAAATTTGGTGCTTTGAGGAATTTCGTCTTGTGTTTTTTCCAAACTCTAGCTCTTGGTCTTGCAATGCAAGCACTTTACAATTAACCCTTTCTATATCCTCCATCTCTTTGCTATTTATGAGTGGAATCTTTTGGTTTTATTTTTTAGAGATGAAATCATATGTCCCAATGTGTGTTATAAAATTTTCAACATTATTTTTGAAAATTTAAATTGATTGTGGACTTTTGAAGGAAAAATGAAGAAAATTCTTATCAAATACAAAACGTGTATAGAAAAAATCAGAAAATTTCAAAATAGAAGTAATATTATAGTGTAGAACATTGTAGTATAAATAAAATTTCCAAATCACTCTATTTTTAGAAAAATGTGGTTATAGATCTCCAATTTCAAATTCTAATGAAATGTTTGTTGCCATTTGTTCAAAGAAAATGTTTTTTTTAACCACTCAAGTCCTAAGGCCTTTTCCATAATAAAAACTCAAAATTATGATCTCTATTGCAAAGCCAAAAAACTGATAATATTTTTTGTTGCAAATCTAACTCTAGGATCTTACACTACACTGGTGTAAAAATGTGGGGAAGAAATTTCAGAAAATATGACTATATAGATTGTGAGGCATTTGCATTGGAAATGACAAAAATAAGTTTTTTTAAACCTTGCTTGACTAGATTTTGACTTTGAATCTTCTTAACTTAGAATTTTCACACCATTGATTTTGAATTTCTAATATTTATATTGAAAAATTGAGTTGATAATCTTGGATTTTTTTCAAAATACATACATTTAACCCCTAAAGGACCAATATGTTTAGAGTCCCCAAACCACTTGAAAATACTTGTCTTCAAATCAAGGTCAAAATCTTCATCTAAATATTTATATTTTAGCAAATCCAAGTGTAGGATCCTTTGGTTAACTTGTTTAAGTACATTGTACCCAAATTTTAGAATGAATATCCCCACTAATTGCAAGTTCAATGTGCCTAAACTTCAAAATGCAAGCTTTTGTAGCCCTCCCAAAAGGTGAACAATTGTCTTTCAACATTTTTAGAAAAAACAACTTGTGCCCTATAATTTGTGCATTCTAGTCAATATGTTGAAAAATGGGTTGAAAACATATATAAAAAATTTAACCAGAAATATTTTCATATTCATCTTTAAAAAAATTGTAAAGTAGAAGGTAGTATTGAATGAAAGAAAAAACTAATTTGCTAATAACTCTTACAAGAGATTGAAAATTCTTCATCCCAATGCTAAGAATGTTCTACTAGGCAACTAGTATCCTTCTTTATTATTTACATTTGAAAATTTTCAAAATGGAGAGCAAAAGACAACTTTATATGTTTATTTTACCTCCATGGCAAAATAAAACTCCTCATGAATAACTTTTACTTCATTATTCGGAAATGAATGGTTAAAATATTTTTGAGTAGGTTTCAATCTATAAAATTCTAAAAATATAATTAAGGTTTTTTAGAATATATTTTTTGCTACCTGTTTTGACATTGAAATCCAAAAAATCCTTCTAACTTTTGCAATATTTATCATATTGACATGAAACAAAGCTTTACACGTAGATTATGAGGAATAACATCCATCCTTAAAAAATCATATAAAAACTCCAAATTATAAAGTCAAAAGAGTTTGCCCAAGTTCTCAAAAGCCCAAAGTGGGCTCTTTGGTCATTTAGGGGTTAATTTTCACTCATTAAAGAATTATTAAGAAGTACGTTCAAGATTGAAGGAAAAATTTTAATGTTAATAGCACTAAAATGGAATTGAAATACAATAATTTCAACAATGAGATTGTTCTAATGAGGAATCTTAACCCATATGTGCCCAACCAACCATATAGGCAATAAAATTCTTTTGATAGTTAAAAATTTTTTGCTAGGTAGTTTTGAAGGTTAACTATTGAAATTTTTTATTTTTCACTGAAAAAGGCCAATATTTGATTTTTGAGAGGTATTCAAAGGCATATATGTACCATAAGTGAAGAGTAAAGCTTGCTAATTATACTTCATTCCTAGACTTTGAGCAAAGTTTGCCAATTTCACTTGATTTGAGATCTAAAAAGTTGTACTTTTCCATTTGATTTGAAAATGGTCCCAATGGAAAAAGTAAAGTATTTTCATGGTTTTCACCATTGAAAATTTAAACATACATGTGTGGATTTGGAGTTATTTGCAATTTTTACTTATAAAAACAAAATTATTTCAACAATTGCAAGGTGGATTGTGTAATGAGTTTGATAACTCTTCATTTGAATTTAAGGTTTTGCGAAGTGCATTTTAGTGTGCTAACACAATTTTTAGTCAGCCATGTCACCTCTATTTCTAAAAAACTTTTATATGCAAATTTCTAAAACATTGTAGGGAGGGGCATCATACTAAAAATAGAAAATGTACATTTTTCTTGTTATAATTTCATAAATCCCATTAAATTTTGCACTCAAAATTGGTATGAATACTATTAATATGCAAACTCCTTAAACATTTGTATGGTTAGATTTATTTTTTTAAAAATTTGCTTCATTGGGGATAACAACAAGCCCATGCTCTTTTCCCATAGTCAAAACACACTTGGAAAGGCTTGGGCATTTAGGGATTAACCTTGTGAAACTTTCTTTTTGAAAATTGTGAAAATTGAGTTCAAAAATAAATCCTTCAGTATATTTTTTCAAGAAGATGCTTTGATTGCCCCCAAAATAAGATTATCCACAAATTCCAATTAACAAATCCAAATGGATTGAATAAAATCTTTCCATTTTAATAAAAATATAATATATGAGAAACCAAAAAAATTCATAATTTTTATTTCAAGATTTTATGAGGAGTTCTTTTTCCACAAGGCTAAACTTTAGACTGATTGTGCTATACCTTTTATTCTTAGGCATCGATTGAAATAAAACTATAATATCTGAAAACTAATGTTTTTTTTAATCTTCAAAGAAAGTTTTAGAAAATCACGAAAAATATTGAGATTGTAGGAGCCAAACCAAAATCTATTTTCTCTCCAGAGGGGACAATTGGATGTTAGAGATTTAACTTTTAAAAATTCAAGTGCAATAAAAATTAACAAAATGAATTTTCTTTAGTGTAGATTTGCTTTTAAAGTGCCCTTTAAAAGCAAAAGAAATAATTTTGAATGATCAAATTGGAATATTTGAAAATCTCATATTCGAATTTAGAGACTTCAAATTAGAAAGTACAGATCACAAAATATTAAATTAATTACTGCAAATGGAGGCAAATGATTACAATTATCTACACATGGTGAAGGGGGGCATCTTCCTACCCACATGGAATGCTTGTATCACTACACAAAATATTGAAATTAGAATGTCCCACGCTAATTTCTTGACATTTGACACTATGTAAATATTTTGAGTCATTGTACAAGAATGCAATACTTTAGAATTAGGTATTGTTGTAAATGGGACTCATGGACCTCCTTGTGTACAAATGGAAATAATTTTAGAAATATTTGTTGATTTTGGTGGCTTGTAAAGTAACTTTCTTGTTGTAAGGCAACCTAATTGTCAAGGCAGTCTAATTTCACTATTTTGTGTACCTTAGACATCTCTTTCAATAAGTGTTTACTAGTCCCATTCACAAAAAATAGTGACAAAACTCTAAAGCACACATATCTTGAACCATCCATTTAACAAATATTGCCATGAGTAGTGGTATACATTTGTTTTCTAAAATGCACCTAGCTAGTACTTGAAAGTGGGTTGAAATGGATGTGTATACTTTACTAAAACTTTACAATTTGGGTCCTTTTTTCTATGACACTTGAAAAATAATGACGCTAGGATGTGGGTGTGTGAACGTGAGCCTATGAGCAGTGAGTAGGAATTGTGCGAGCCTAGGGTCTTGAAATTTAAAACATGATATAATTATTTTTAAAATTTGGTTAAAAAATTAAAAGACTAATGTTTTTTCAATAAAATTTAGTATATTTCGAAAAATATGACCTATTACCACGGGACCCATGACTGTGGATTTTAGATTTAAAAGATTGACAAGTTGATGATATTGCATGTTTTGAAATTTGTATCTTGTTTTGAGAGGCTTTGCCAAAGTAGGCTGATCAATTGGGAGTAGGAATAATTTAGAGGCAATTTTAAGGATGAGAGGAAGATGAAGGCAAGGAAAATATTATAGGATGTGGAACCTTGTGTACGTAGTAAAATATTCTTTCATTACTACAAGGAATATATATTGAAATATGAATATAATATTTTGCTATTAGATTTGGGAATTTTGAAGATAATATATTCATATAACATATCTACTTCATATCATGCTAATATCTGTCAATTAACTTACTCGTTCATATGTCTTGATGATTTTAGTAAGGGTAAAATTGATATTAGTGAGAACAAGACAAATGGTTTGGGATCTTGAGTTAGGTAAGAACATTGAAATGCTTAAGTTCCATGACGCATTATACAATTTGGTTTAGATAAAACCAAAAATCCTTGTCAATCTAAATTGCCATGTATTTATAATCTCATTTCTACTTCTGAACAATGTGATATTGTTTCCTTGACTTGTATGAAATTCTCGCTAAAGCCTTTTTGATGTTTTGCAATCCATTTCCAATACAAATCAAATATGGAACATGATTATGTTAAACTCCTCAACTATAGTCCTCGATTTCACTCTAACAATTGCCGATCTAGTTTCAATGTGAACATGAGTGAAATTAACCTTGTGGGGTGATGAGATTAACTTCAAAATTGATCAAAAGATTTTATTTATTTTTGCTCAAATCAAATACCTTTTTTCCCTCTAAGTATGAAATTCGAGTACAAATGTCTTCTAGTCCAAGCATCTCATTGAGTAAGTTTGAAATTTTTTTCCACCTATAAATGTTATAGTTCTCTTTAGTTTCAAATCCTCTTTACATGGGCCTTTTTCAAAAGGGCCCTTGTAGAGATAAATCCTATAGTTAATTATTTGCATGAAGGTTCAAATTTAAGTTATCCAGCCATCACACGTGGCAATTAACAAGTTAAATACACATTTCTCAAAAGCCTACATCCATTTGTTGTGCATTATTTCTTCCAGATTGCATGTTGGGATGTTTGCTAATTCTTCTATTGTCAATTTCAATTCTATAAAGATGATGAATGGAGTCATTATTTGAATGGTTTGCAATTTAGGGTTTAGAATAAGAAATAGAAAAAATGAGGTTAAAGGTATTACCATTTCCATAAATCCAACCCACTGATGATATCAAAAGTGCTAAAATGCAATCCAATCCTCTAGTTCATGAATTCTTAGTTCTAATGCAACTTTGAAAAGTACCACTAAGCTTTGATTTCTAGATACATTTTATCCACTTCACATACTAATGTTGCATCTTTGTAGTGCATATAGAGTTGGATATGCTAGGTCAAGAATTATTTGGTGATTAGCTTCTCTATATGCTTATATGTGTTTGTTGTCCAATGGAACAAGCAAGTCCTTTCAAGAAATGTAAAGATGGTTTGCCAAAACTTAAAAGAACTCAATAACAATTCATTGAATCAAATATCAACTATCATTTGACCATCTATCATCACAAAAATTTGTTATGATAAAATGAAGGAATTATTTCATTGATGGTTGGTGAGATTGAAGGGCTGAGAGGTCATTTTTACAATAAAATTGATTGTTTGTCATGAATCCTCAAATAATATGGGACAATTCAAAATTTTGAATATGAAAGCTTGACCACTCATTGTCAAATTAAATGTAGGAATTGTATTCAATGTAGAACTTCAGACCTCATTTTGGCATAGTAAAACAATTTTTTACTAAAAACTTTAAGCTAAGAAAAGTTGGGGAATCAAAACCACTTTCATATCTGGAAGTCTGTTTGTGATTTTGAGCCTTCAAAAAAAATTTATAGACAAAAATCAAAGAGGATGTTTGAAAATGTTAAAGAAAATGTCCCTTCTAACAATCTAACCCCTCTTTGAATTTTGTCCATAATTTTTGAGCAAAGTCTTGAAATCTCAAATGGATTTTTGTCAATGAAATTTAACTTGATTTCTCAACTTTATTTAATTCAAAGTTTTTAAAAATAAGTTATTTTACTATGCCAAAATTAGGTCCGAAGTTCTACATTTGAACACAATTCTTCTTCTTAACTTAACTAAATATGAGTGGTAGAGCTCTTAGTAATCCTAATTTAGATATCCCACATGAATTGTTATACCTCCTACCACTCCATTTGTATAAAGAGCTCGTCTTCTCAATCACTCCAACTTACAATACGTGGCTTCCAAATTGAAGTGGGGGTGGTTGCTCATTATTTTGAAACTAATTTGATTTCAATGCTTATAGTATTGAAAAATGGTACTATAAAGCGTTGAAATTTATTTTGAATTTAAATATCTAGTAGTAGATAAAACATTTTGCTATATGGTACAAGGTAGACTATGATTTGGTAAAAAAATTCTTTTTTTTGCCTTCTCAATGGGCAGCCATTAACGGACACGCTTTTTGAGATTCAAATGCTTTTTTTTTTGCCTTCCCAATGGGCAACCATTTACGGCTAGGCTTTGGGGGCTTCAAATGCTTTCATATTTTTATCTTCCCAATAGCTAGTCGTTAATGGTCACGCTTCGTGGGATTGAAATGCTTTTCTTTTTTTGCCTTCCCAATGGGCAGCCGTTAACGGCCATGCTTCTTGGGATTCAAATGCTTTCTTTTTTTTGCCTTTCCAATAAGCAGTTGTTAACGGCTAAGCTTTTGGGGATTCAAATGCTTTCATATTTATACCTTCCCAATGGCCAGCTATTAACGGCCACACTTCTTGGGATTCAAAAGCTTTTCTTTTTTTGCCTTCTCAATGGATAGTCGTTAACGGCTAGGCTTTGGGGGATTCAAATTTTCAAATTTATTGCAACATCTACTAAGGATTTGTTCAAATGTTATTTTTTCTTGGTCTTTATAGCACACAACCGTTAACGGCCACACTTTTGGGGATTCAAAATTTCAAATTAATTGTCAACATCTGTTAAGGATTTGTTCAAATGTTATTTTTTCTTGGCCTTTATAGCACACAATTGTTAACGGCCACACTTTTGGGGATTCAAAATTTCAAATTTATTGTCAACATTTGCTAAGGATTTGTTCAAATGTTATTTTTTCTTGGCCTTTATAGCACATAGCCGTTAACGGCCACATATTAACGAGTACTTCCAATATGTAATAGGAATTGGTTAAATGCTACAATTTTTTTGGTCCATCTAATGGGCAACCATTAACAACTATGTTTTTTTGAATTCAAGTTTCTTTGCACTATATGTTAGAATTTGGTCAAATGCTGCAATTTTTTTAGCTTTTCCAATGTATAGTCATTTACAACTGCTATGTTGAGTTCCATATTCTACATTACATATATACAAACTACAACTTTTTTTTAGTCTTGATTTAGATTGAATGAGATTCATTTTTTAGAGTCTAGATATTAAGTGTTGGACCTTTACATTTGTCTTAGGTTCTAAGAAAGTTTGGCCAATTTAAGTTGTTGGTTACTATTTATCAACCATTAATGGCTAAGCTATTTTTCAACCTCATCCAATACAAACATAGTTGTTTAAATTGGATGTGATTCACATTTTATTGTTTGTATTGTACTAGTCATTTTTCTTTGTAAATGTAATCCAAAAAGTTTTTTGCCTTCCTAATGCACAACCGTTCATGGCCACATTTTTGTGTTTGTGTTTGCTTTCAACATATTCTAGGAATTTGATCAAATGCTGAAATTTTCTTGCCTTCTTAGTGCATAGCCATTAACGACCACAATTTTTTAATTTAGATTTGCTTCCAAGATATGTTAGAGATTTGATCAAATACTAAAATTTTCTTGCCTTTCTAATGCATAGCTGTTAATAATTGGTGTGTTAAATTACATATTATACAATACATATACACAAATGAGAACTTTTTCTAATCTAGATTTAAATGTCGTTCCAAGGATATTGACACAATGAAATCTACAAGCACAGAAATTAAATGTTGAACTTCAAACTCTTCTAAAGATCACAAACAATTACAATTGCATGTCTTTTTGAAGAAAGAGACTATGAACACTTCTTCTTGTCTTAAGCAGTTGAAGTATCAACCAAGGGCAAAAGCAAAAATTAGTATTCCTTTATGTCGTATAATTTCTTTGCAAGATATAATGTCTTTTTAATAAAAATGATGACCTAGATCTAGTTGCATGCTTTGTTACTTGTAGTTACGTGGAAGGAAATGGAATTTTCCAAGTGGCATTGGTAAATAGTGAGGAGAAAACAACCGATGTCATTAATGATATTATTAAATCATAGAGTGTCAATATTATGCGGGCATATACTACATTTTAGAAAGAATTGAAAAATAATGAAGATCTCAAAGTTTTCTATGGCAAGATGTTTATAGTGTAGGATGCCAAACATTGTTTGCAAGCATAATTGTCTATTATCAATTTAGATTAAGCGTACGACTTCATGTAGTATTATGTGGTTGAAAGTATTATTTTGGAGGTCAAGGGTGATGTTGCAATAATGTTGGTAATATTTCATAAAGTCAATTGATAATCCCTTCAATTTCTTTATCAATTTTCATTTCATTTGACTTTTTAGTATGTAAAGCTTATTTGGTTAAAACCATTGTAATTGTCACTATTCTACCATTTTTTCAGTGCATATTCACTTTACATATTTTAATGTAGTAAATCTTGTTTTGCTAAGAGAAAGTGAAAAACAAAAAATTTCATGTTTCTATAAATCTTGTTTACAAACTTTATTGCATTCAAAGTATAACTAGGCAACCACTTTCATATTTTTAAAAACTCATGTCCAAAAAAAATCTTGCTAGAGTTGAAGCCAAGAAGAAGTCAAAACAAAGAACTTGGTTTACTTCGACTATTGAGACTTTAAACTTGAGAGTATTATACAAGGTTCATTTTCATATTTCTTTTCAATTCTGAGGTCTTCTCTTTGTTCTTATTATTAATTTGAATTAATATTATCTTGCTCTACTATATATAACATTTGTTATCAAGTGCAATTATTTTTATTCTATTGTCTTGTTCTTCAAATTGGATTTGTCCATGTCTAATGTGGCAACATTCTATTTGGTGGCCTTAGACTTCAACCTATGACCAAATTGAACAATAAATCATGAGCCTTAAATTGCACTACAACGCTTCAATTCATAAAATACCACAAAGTAAAGTTCAACTTGGAATCCACCTAAACTACTACCATTCAATTCATCGTATAGTCTATTTTTTTTAAATGATTTTAATTTTCAGAAAAAATAAAATTTGAAATAGGATAGCTTAAAGAGATGGGCATCAACTAGAAATATAATTGTTTAAGTCATTAGAGATTAATACATTTATTAGGTGTATACTACATGACTACTATGTTTGTTTTAAATATTCAATGTCTATGATAAATTTTTTTTAATTTAGAAGTATAATTATAAAAATAAAATAAAATAGGTGGACCCATTTTCATCATTTCAATTTATATGAAGTCCCATGATGAAGACTACATTTAATCATTCAAAATCATTGTTCATGATTTAATGCTTGTAATGTTTACAACCTTTGTTTGTCACTAAATTTTTGTTCAATCTATATTGCCCACTTTTGTTGCTCTTTCTATTTTAGACTTTATAAATGTCACCCCTATGATCGTGTTATGATGTATTGCAATTTTACGTCTATGTACTTCATAGTGAGACATCCTAAACCACTAGACCTATTTTCATCGTATGTTTGCTTATACACTATTTATTTTGACTATATTTCAATTTTTGAAAATATATTGGTTCACATTTTTGGTACAAAATTACATAGTAGCATATTCATGTATTGTTCATTTAAATTGTACATCCTTACATCTCATTCCAAGGTCATAGGTCCCCAATGGATTTAAAAACCCTAAATGGAAAAAAAAAAAAAAAAAAAAAATATAGGCTCAGAGGCTCATAGGCTCACATATTGGCATCCTAGCTTGAAAAATGCTTGATTCTAGGGCATTGTCATTTATTAGCAATGCCAAGTGGTTTGGGATAAAGGTTGTAGACTTAAAGCATCTCTTTAAGTACAACAAAACTTCATCACATCTAATAGGGTGGTCACTTGTTGGAACCTATAACCAATATTTTTTCATAAATTTTGATGAAATAATACTTTCACCCCTTTTGGGAATTTGCTCTAAATTGAACAAAAGTCACTCTTTGGACATTTTGATAAATTTGTCAACTCTTTTTGAATTGTAATTGTACAAATTCAAACTAGTCATGTTAGAGATCAGAGGGGAAAAGAAAATATATCACTTATGGATTGAAAGATTATAATGTTTGATCATGAGGGTGTTAAAATTGTGAAAGTGATGTGAAGTCTTTCAATCTTCTTTTTAGATTTCAAATCTTAAAAATGGTCACCAAGAAAAATATGAGGTTAAAGGGCATAACATGCATAACCCTAATGTCAATTTATGGCTTCTCAAAATCTACTCTATAATTTTCTTAAATAAACTTCTAATGTGATTTTCTTCCCAAGATAAAGTGCATTAATTTGTGGCTCATTTCCAAAAGTCCTTGACACGAGAAAATCCAAATTTGCAATAGATGCCCTTCCACAAAATCTTGAATAGAAAAATTATAATCATACACTTTCAAAATCAAAATTTTAAGCTAAAATTAGATTTTATAATAAGCTATAAAATATTAACTACTAAAAAGACTAACCTAGTTAGATTTTATTTAACTTCAAAGTATTGTCCACACTTAAATTTAATGCCTTCGCCATTTAGGGGTACACTTTTGTCAACATTTATTGTCCTTCTAAATCTATAGTTGATAGATTAACAAACATAGACTCTACCTCCTCAAAGGCTTTATAACAACACTGAAAGCATTTGCATCTAATCCATAATATTTCGTATATTAAATTTTTTTTGAAAAAAAAGAGATTCAATACAATCAAAAGAGATTTCATTATTGGTGTTTGCTATTGAAGGTCATCATTTATGTAGGTTGGAAGTTTATGAAGGTATTTCTTGAATTTTTTTGCAAAAGTAGAACAATCCAATGTGTATTAAACCCCTATTATAGGAATTTTATAAATTTCAATGACATCTTCAAATTCTTTGTTTCTTGTTAAATGAGCTCAAATTTAATGGGGCCATAAACATGTATTTCTCTTTTGTAAAAGCTTTTCAATAGGACTAGAACATTCCCATTCACCCCAAAGTCTAACTTGAGATAAATCCATCTTTTCAAGTTTTATAATAATCTATATAATTTCAAATCAAAACCAATAAAAACATAAAAGCCTTAAAAAATAGAATATCTAGGAAAAGAATTTTAAGGATCAAACTATATATACAAGTAATGTATTATTTCAAGATTGAATTAGTTTCAAAATACAAGAACAACAAATTGTTAGTTGCTTAAATTAACCCCTAAAGGATCAAGTGTCTGTTCCGGGTATGCAAGGAATCTCGGGTAGGCTCCTAGAAAGTCATTTTCAATCAGATGTTCATGAAATTTGTATATAATTTGTAACTATGTAACTATGTAACCCTTTCTTGAAAATCTTTTTTTTTTCTAATCTGATGCCCAAATCAAAAGTTATGCTGCCTTGAATTTTGTAGGCAATTTGGGTAGCATGTGCAAAACTCTTCCTATGATTTTGAAATTTGGCGGGTGTGTAGGTTACATGACCCAAGATGCAAATGTAAAAAAGAATAACTATGTTTAGTGTAAGAATCTCATTCTAGAAGGAGTTAAAGTTTGTAGGCCATGTTGGGTAAGGTTGGAAAAAAACTTTTTTACCTAACTTCAAATGTCATAATCCTTCAATCCGTGCAGTCAAAAGTTCTAATTTTTTTTTTCACATGTTCCCAAAGAAGTCTAGTACAAATTTGTATTGTTGAATTTTGAAAAAAACACTTTTTTTCCATTTTTTTCTTGCTGCCCTAAAAAGTGACAGTTTTTGACAATTTCTGCCCAAAATGTGCCTTGGTCCTTTAGGGGATAAATAGCCCAAATTTATAAGCTAAAAGTTACTAAAAAGATAATATCAACACTCTTAATAAAATACATAATGTTTCTCTTTTGATTTTCAAAAGTAACTAAGTATCTAGGAATTCATGGTTTTCCAAAAACAAGGTGAATTAACCTTCTACATTCATACAAAGAATGATTAATAGATTTCAACCTATATACTTGTGGATAGACTTCTTTACAATTTTGTCCTATAGAAGATGAATAGACTAGGACATAGCTATTCCAAATAGAATTGCAATGTTAAGTGGATCTATTAGACTTACAATGTAAAAAAGACAAATAGATAGTTACATGAAGCAGTTAGGGTTTGGTGCTTGGAGGATTAGACATGGAGATTGGGAGAGATGAATTGACAAGCAATTACGAAATGTTGAGATTTGCATAGTCACCACAAATTAGGAGTATGGGTCAAATTGTCTTTCATTTTTTAGAGCTTGTAGTGATTACTTGTATCCTTGTTAAATTGTGTAAGTCTGAGTGCTAATTTATCCACCATTGGTAAATTGTAAGCACAACTAGGTTCTTAGGTTTTAACTAATAGTTCCTACTTTTGGGTGTTTAAGTGTGGTTGATTTTGCCTTCTAAGCAATGGATCTTTCCTAAATGCCTTAGTGTACCTAAATCTATGGAAATACTACAAAATATAACTTCTAATGCAAAACTAGGGTAATTGGCTAAATGAAGTATGCCACTATGGTTTGGGGTGAAAGACCAATTAAAAAGGAACTAACAACATCAACTCATAGATGACTCTTCGCCCTTTCTAAAAATATAGAATTTGCCCCAATCTAACCTTCCTAGCCAAAGTTATGGGTGGGTGAAGTTTGATTGCTAATCAAACTTCATCCATGACTTAAGTCTAGTTCAAACTAACTTGAAACTTCATGGAGATGCTTAAGAAAGTTGATTCTACCTAAATATAGAATTTGGCTTTAATTGGACACTTCTATGAACGTTTCATCCCAAACTTAGACTAAAACTTCATCCTTCTTTACCTTATTGGATTTTTGGTCTTTTCATAAGCAAAAGGGTTCTAAGAGTTCTACGAAGCTTACTCTACAAGCCTATGGTTCTAACTTCCTTATTCTACTTAAACTTCTAAGTTTCTTATTAGGCTTTCATGATGTTCTAGTTTCGGTTCAACTTTTGTCAATTTATTATTTTTAGTAATTTCATATTTTTTTCTTGTAGACATTAATTCTAGATTTCCATATTGGTAAGGCACTTGCTAATTGCACTTTCATACTAAAAGTTCTTAATGGATGAAGTTTGACCACAAATAGGTATTTAAACCTTCATTTGCTAATTTCTTCTAATCTATAGTCTGAAATTGACTTGTTCTTCAACCTATGACCTCTAATCATCAACCACTTTTTAATTATGTCAAGTTGTTCCAAAGTTTTATGTTTAACTAATTTTCATCCAATTTAAGTCCTAAACTTCATCCATTCATAACTTCCTTGTTGTGGCCTCGAGGGGGTCAATGTATTAAAAAAATAAGGATATAGGTGCGAACAACCACTATTTTATAAGGGGGTATGAATTTTTTTTCCACATGCTATCATTATGTAATTTTCTAATGGGACCTATTATTCCATACCCTATAATACTGACGGTGCATCCAATGTCATTTTCAATACTCTATATTACTCTAAATCCAATTATAATTATTAGCCCCCATGTTTTTAAAATACCCTATCATTTATTCATATATATGTTGCTACTCCAACCACTCACTTACCCCCCTAAAGTTGTGGCTCCAATTTGCAATTATCTTATAATTTTTAAGAGTTCTAAACTTCCTTTTTAAGTTTCTAAATTTCAAAATGATGTGAATTCTAATCCTAAGGGTCTGACTTGGGGCTAGGCCTCAGCCAAACTTGACACTCACTAATTAGATGGTTTATGAAGACAAAAGATAGGTTTGGCTTCATATCTCAGAATTGACGTCATTGATCATGCCTCTCAGGGGTATTTCTTCCTCTACCATGAATTCCTGTGATATGATGTGATTGACCGTCATTTTGATAAAGTAGTGAATTAATACAATGGTTGATATTTTCTACTCCTATCAACTTTACCCTCTTTTATCTCCTCCCTTGTTTCCTTTTTTTTATCCTATTTCTCTTATATCCTTGAAATGGCCCAACTACTCTCATTCCATATTTCTAAACAAAATTAAGCATGCGTCATTATTTCTTATACCTTGATCTACCTTTTTCGTTCAGCATCTTGATAATCCTATATCCTTAATCTGATGGTCAACAATAAAGTAGGGAGATTTTCTCTCTATTTTCTCCCTTGGCTCCCTCCTATCTAACATCAAGTAATCTTCTTTTCTTTGTCACTTTCTTCACTCCTCTTACTCATCTTACCTTTGATTCCTCCTCCTATTTGAATGAAGTTCCTACATATTTATCTTCCTTTCTTCTTCTTTTGTTTGGTTTGTGGGAGACAATGTCGCATTGTATATGCATTCATTATGTGAAAATACATAATTGTTTGCTAAATTGGAGGGGTTTTTTTTCCCATAGTTTCAAGAAACAAATGAGGTCATACTCCACTTGAACTCTTTTTTTACCTCTATTTGACAAACATTTGAATTTAGTTCTTTGATTTCTATACTTGAAGATGTTTTAATATTTTAGTTTGCGTGTTTGAAGTTGTAGAAACAAAAGGTAAAGCTTGTTTTACTTTTCTTCGGTTGTTTTTAATCGATTAGAGGTCGATATAGATGATGTGGATAGACTTATGGAGATTAGGAGGTAACTCAAGGGTGTATTGTGGCTAATATGGCATTTTAGTGGCTAAAATTCACTTGTCTATGCGGATGGCATGGAGGTTGAGGTGACGGATGAAGTGGAAGGTCATCTTCTTCCTTCTCCTTGTTTGCTTAGGGAAAGTTGTCAGTTTGGGGAGCCATGATACATTGAACATGGAGATTTTTTGCAATGAAATTTTGAGAGTTTGTGCATCTTGTTTTTGTGATTCCGAAAAGCTATTATTCATTAAATTTGGAGTTAGTATACAAAAGTTATGAGCTTGAATTGAGAGTGAAGTGTTGTAGAGTTGCCTTAGGTTTTCAAGAGAGTGAACTTTGCCCGACTATGAAAGTCGAATTGTATCTTAGTTTTGAGTGAAACTTGGAGAGGTTATAGATATTTATGTCGTCTTTTTAAAATGCTATTATTTTCTTAGTTTCAAGCTAGTATGTAAAAGTTATGAGCTTGAGAGTGAAGTAGAGGTGAGCTACCTTTGAGTTGAGAAGGGTAAACTTTGACCAACTATAAAAGTCAAACAATATCTTAGTTTTGAGTGAATTTTGAAGAGGTTGTAGAATTTTGTGTTAGTTTTTAGGGAGATATCACTCTTGGTTTGGAGTCGTAAAGTGGTTGTGGCACTCATTCTTCTATTAGACACTTTTTCAAGGGGAATTTATGCAAGGTATGAGTTTTTTTCCACTATCTTTTACAAACATATGATGTATATTGAGACTCCATGACACCTTGTAAGGAATATATGGAGATGTGATATTTCATTGGTTCATGTGGCATCATCTAAAGATTTATCATTATATTTATGAGTTTATATAACTATGAGATCTTCCAATTTTTGAGCCACATCTAATTTCAACTAGAAGCCCCATGTTTTTCGAAGGCAATGCCTCTCTACTCGACAACAGGGAATTGGCTTCCCTGCTCTGATACTTGTTAGAAGAAGGTTGAGTTTCATCTTGGTCTCTTTTCTTTTTACTCCCTCCAAACTCTTCCCAATTTTCCAACTCTTCTCTCCCTAATTTACCTACTCTAGAGTTCCCAAATTTTGCCCTCCCTAGATCTCCCTTTGTTGCCCTTCCTCTAGACTTCCCTTTCCCCTTCCGACGGTTGCTGCCGATCATCACTAAGTTTTAAACCTCCAATTTTTCAACAATTATCATGTGGTTATCATTGTTTCATGAATTTTCAAGTTAATATACAGTTTAGCACATCATTATGATACATTATTGTACAAGATATTACATCATAACAATGCGATAAATTGTATATTGACATGTGAATTCATGAAACAACAATAACCACATGATAATTGTTGACAAACCATAGGTTCTAAACTTTATGATGTTGCAAGCTCATCCCGATGGTTGGTTGCCATACCCAACTCTTGGTACGCAATGGTTGGTTGCCAATATCTTGGCGGTTGGTTGCTAGTGTGGGCTTGAACCCTTATGGCTATTGATGCTGTTAAATCCGTAGTGGGCTAACATGTTGGTACAAGTTGATCCATGATGTTAGAGGAAACTAATAAATTGGATTTGGGATAAGAAAAAAAGAAGGAAAAGACAGACTATTTGGGATCCCAAAGAATATAGATGAAAGTGGAGTATAGATAGGTTGATAACACAGTAGCTTAAGGCCTCCTATGTGTTAAGTTCCTAACTAGGGGGTACTATGTAGTTTTGGATGCTAAACTTTGAATAGTTTTCAATGCGTTTTGGAAACTAAACTTTGAGTACAAGGACCATAATTAGGGGATTAAGGTGTTGCCCTAAAGCAACCTTAACACACAACTAGGACTTTTTCACCCCAAGGAGGTTCAAAGCTTTGCCACGGTTTCTGCTTTTAATATATAACTAAGACTTTTTGGCCCTAGGGGATCCAAAGCTTTGATGTTTTTACAGGGCCCACAACGACAAGTACCATGCTTAAACAAGGATCAATGAAACATGGGGATCTAGAACACCCTCAAGGAACCATGACCCACATTAGTATAACAATGATTAGAACGATACTCCAGCAACTCGGGACCAAGGATTAGTTACACTTATGTTGGTAGGACATCAATGTTCAACTAAAGTCCCTCCAAAGTAGCATTGCCATGACATATGGAAGGTGGCTCTAAAGTTAGGACAAGGACAAGGAAAGAATTACAAAGACCCCTTCAAAGGACAACAAAAATCCACGGAGTACTCAAAGGTTCACACGAATGAACTCTCAAAGCTCCAGAAGACTCAAGATGGGTGACATGAAGGGCTTAAGGTGCAAAGGACCCACAAGACCTCTAAAGCTCAAAAATAACAATAACGGGCCAAAAGTGTCCCCAAAACACCTTTCAAGGTTTTGGCTTAAAACATCAAAATTTTTAATATAAGTTGGACCCAATAGATCCAAATATGACAATGTAGGTGGTTTAAGAGGAGAAAAGGTGTCTTTTTATACTCTTTCTCAAACACCCACCTCCTCTCATCCATCCTAAGGTAACCCTATCATTTTCGATTTTCATCCTCATCTTCTAAGATTTTCACTTCTTACGTTGATTCGAAAACTTAAACTTTGGAAATCAGCTCCAAATCACAAATGGATTGCGCCATTGGCTTTAGAAGGCTACTTTTAGTCTAGGAAAACCTTACCCTTTTCCTAACTCCGAAATCTCGACAAAAACTAGTATCAACTTAATGCCAAAATTAGGTTAAATCCAACTTTGGGAGTTTAACTTTTCTAACAAAAGTAACTAGCCTAGGCTCTTAAGTAGATATAAGGGAGTTAGAAAAGACCTATCTTTGACATCATTTCGCTTCCGTATGTTCTTGATCCTCTAGTTAGTTCCACTGTAATCTTTAAATTATGCCAATTGTGAGGGAATCTTGTAAGTTTGGGCACTTCTGACTATTGGACCGTCTTGAAACTTGTTGGAGCATTTTATTAACATTAAAGATGCTAGAATAATTTTTAGTGAGATTTTACCACTACCTAGGTAATTTCTATGAATTTTTCGTCATAGATTTGAGTAGTTGATTGTTCGAAGAGCATCTTCTAGCTATCAAAAAATTCTGAATTTTTTTGTGGAACCTACTATGAAATCCCCAAACACATGTGTGGACTCATATTCTTACTCTATACATTGTCCTAGGGGAATAAAATCCACCTTCTCGTTTAAATAGTATTGTTTGGGGAATCTCTTACAACAGAGAGAATCGTGGCAAACCGTCTCTACCGTTCAATCCTTAGCATAATTTTAATCCCAATTCACCTTACCTCAGCCATGGATTCTTCTACATTCCCATCTTGATGTAATGAACTTTTACAAACCGACAACTAAAGTTTTGTTATATCGTCAATGTAATGGAGAAACTAGAGTCTATTGTTGGTATTGCATTGTAAATGCGTTTATTATGTCAAAATACATAATTTTTTGTTAAATTGAAGGGTTTTTTTTTCTAAAGCTTCAAAAAACAAATGAGGTCATACTCCACTTGAACTCTTTTTTTTTTACCTCTATTTGACAAACACTTAGTTCTTTAATTTCTATACTTGAAGATGTCTTTATATTTTAATTTGCTTATTTGAAGTTATAAAAACAAAAGGTAAAGCTTGTTTTACCTTTCTTTGGTTGTTTTTATTAAATTAGAAGTTTACATGCATGATGTGGATAGACTTATGGAGGATAAGAGGTGGCCCATGGGTGTATTATGGCCCATGTGACATTTTAGTGGCCAAAATCCACTAGCTTAGGTAGATGGCATGGAGGTTGAGGTGGCGGATGAGGTAGAACATCATCTTCTTCCTCCTTGTTTGCTCGGGAGGAGCCGTCACTTTGGGAGGCCATTGCACATTGTACATGGAGGTTTTGTAGTGAAATTTTGAGAGCTTGTGCATCTTGTTTTTGTGATTCCGAAAAGCTATCACTCACTAAGTTTGGAGTTAGTATGTGTAAGTTATGAGTTTGGGAGTGAAGTATGTAGAGTTGCTTTGGACTTTCAGGAGAGAGAACTTTGGTAGACTATAAAAGGTGGACAATACCTTAGTTTTAAGTGAAACTTGTAATAGTTGTAGATACTTTTTTTATCTTTTCAAAATGATATTATGTTCTTTATTTGGAGCTAGTATGTGAAAGTTATGGGCTTGAGAGTAAAGAGGTGAAGAGCTACTTTCGAGTTTTCAAGAAAGTGAACTTTGATAGACTATGAAAGTGAGACAGTATTTTAGATTTGAGTGAAACTTGGGGAGGTTGTAGATATTTCTTTTGGATTTTCAAAATGATATCATTTTCTTAGTTTGGATTTAGTATATGAAAGTTATGAGCTTGGAAGTGAAGTACAAGTGAGCTACTTTGGGAAGGGTGAACTTTGACCGACTATAAAAGTCGAACACTAGTTTAGTTTTAATTGAATTTTAGAGATGTTGTAGAAAATTTTGTTAGCTTTCCAGGAACATATCACACTCTTAATTTGGATTTGTAAAGTGGCAGTGGCACTCATTTTTTTATCAGATACTCCTTCGAAAGAAGTTTATGGAGGATATGTTTTTTTTCTACTATCTTTTAGAAACTTACGATGTATATTGAGACTTCTTGACATCTTGTGAGGGATGTGTGGAGTTGTGATATTATATTTGTTCATATGGCATCATCTAGGGGTTTACGATTGTATTTGTGATTTTATATGACCATGAGATCTTCCATTTTGGGGGCCACATCTAGTTGCAACTAAGAGCCCCGCATTTTTCCAAGGCAAGGCCTCTCTACTCAACACTGGGAACTAACTAAAATACCTCACTGGGATTCCCTCGACCAATTTTAGCCTAGACATGTCTCTTGCATGCGGAGTTTAAACCTATTCTGTCAATAACACATGATTCTCCAATTCACCACAATTAATTGGGTTCTAACCTATATACAGGTGGTTGTTTGGGATATTCTAGCTATAATACTCTATTTTAGACCAAATGCTACATTAATTTATAACATACCTATTTTGGCTCTACACTTTTTTTGGACTTTTTGTATATACAACTACACTCAAAACTACAAAACATCAAAAAAACCCAAGTGAGTCCCCGATGATGAATTGGAGGCTCATAATAAGATAGACAAGCCTAATACCACTTTGATTTGGAATTTGAATATCTTGGGGACAATTCACTACAAGAGAAAGGGGTGTTTTAAACAAGTTTTTAAGTATAGTCCTAGACATAAGATTATAAGTAATGACCTTTCAAGAGAATTTCAATAAAATTTTACTAAAAACACGTGTATTTCTAGTAAATTTTTACTGAAAATCTTCTTATAAGTCATTACTTAAAATTAGATGTCTAGGGCTATACTTAAAAAACCTGCTTAAAATACCCCTTTCTCTGGTAGTGATTCCAAGAAAGACACATATTTTTTAGAGGTGTGTGCTTGTTTCAGTGATCAAACCCAAGTGGAATTGTAATTTCTGTGAATTTTTGAATTTATCAATCCTGAAATTATAAAAGCGCCCATATAGTGGAGTCATAAATGTCATATAACCATCCTATAACCGCCTATTCATGTATCTATGGGCACTTAAGTTCTCACCAATAATGGATTGATACATTACCCATTTTGACATCAATGCATTGATTTTGATAAAATCGTGAATGGATTTGCATACTATTTTGGACAGATTTTGATGATGAATGGATGGACTTGGGGCCAAAAATAGGAGAATGGAATTAGGTAGTAAACAGTGATGGGCTAGTTTACTTTACTTGTGTTCTCCTTCAATCTAAATTCTAATTTGACAATTTATCAATCTTTATGTATTTTATATTTGCTAGTGATTGACCTTGTTTTGTATATATGTTTATGACTTAGTGACTACTATTTTTTTGTGGAACATATCTACTACCAACAATTGGTAGTTGTAAGTTCTTGAAACAAATCATTTCTGTTTGAGCTCTATAACTAGAGACAATTAGTCTAGAAGAGATTTTCTAAAAATTAGAAATCAAAGATTTGCAAATTTCGTATGAGTCTGATATTATTCAAGGATTAATTGGCCATGTGCACTAAGTCTATTTCACTAGTAGAAAACATGCTATAAATGATTATTCTAAATGACTATAAATTATCCATGATGACTATAAGTGAATCATTGTCATTGTGGACAATCATTTAGGACATGTTTTTCTACTAGTGTTTGTTGTTGTGATAAGTTATGTAGAACTTTATTGAACCATTTATGATCAATTATTAGCCTAGGATGGGAGTTATTTGATTCAGTGTCAAATTTCCAATACTCGACTTATTATCAATAGTAGAGTACAATTCGTCTTCATCAAGAACAGTAAATATTATTTAGTACTTTAGTCTAAAAGAAGTTAAAGTCAAAAATTAGCATATGAAGTAGTGGTGGTGACTACTATCTTAGTAAAAATTGTTTGAATATACTTACAATATTTTGGTGATGTTTGTATATTCTATCTAGTAATATAGGGCCATTTGGCCTATTATATCAAAAGTATAACCTCATAACAAAGCTCATTGGACAAATTGACTGTTTTGAAAGACTTAGTGCAATGAATTCCAGAATACTACATGTTCAATTGATAAATTGACCATTTTAAGAGAGATTAATAGGCCAAGTTTAGTTGTTATAGGCTCTGGAGAATAAGAGAGAAATATTGTAGGGAGAGAAGAGTCAATTACACAAACCATGAGAAATATGGTTGTATACATGTACTGACATGTAGGTATGGACCAATAGATTGGAATAGAGGCACTATGAAGGAATACTAACCTTATTATTGGGCAAATAGACCCACTACAAATAAATTCCAACATTAATATTGATGTCCTATGTTTGACTTTTTGAACAAATTTACTTTATAGAATCAACATGATAATATATACAAGGGAAACAAGGTATAAGATATCTAATAAGACTATTGATCTATGGATTTATTGTAGTTCAATGGATTTTATAAATTGGTATGAAGTTGTGAATTGTAAATTGAAATAAAGTTGGACTATTTGCTTTTGTAAAGTGGGGAAGGCTAATTTGACTTTTCATGGATGTGTTTTACACATTCGTACTTTCATGATTCATCACTTTATAAGGGTCAATTAGTCTATCTTGAATTCAATTATGTAAAGTGAGAACTTATTTGGAAGTCCAAAGTATGAAGCTTGTACATTGGGGACTAATTGCCAAATTGTAAAAGAGCAGTTTAGTGGATGCCCTAGTGGTTGTTGAAATGTTGTGCATTGTCATTGGCACAAAGAGAAACTATTTGACTTGTATAAGTGATGGATGCCAAATTATCCCAAGATGAATGTATTCTACATATATTTGTGTGTGTTCCATATTTGGATTAATTTGATAGATGCACACACAAACACTTGATAATTTGACCGAACCTAACAATTTGACTACAAGCCTTTAGATCTCAATATAAGCTTGTGATTGCACACGCTAATCTACATTCATCTAGATTGAACTAACTACTAGACTAGGATAAAGAAATAATTACACACTCCCAAAAATTTGACAAAATCAAATTTATTCTCTTATATACCAAAATGAGCACCTCTCCTACCTTAATGAGACTTTAGACACAAATGAGAGATGATTTGACCTTCCCCACTATAGAACCTATACAAAAAAGGAATTCTTTGGAATTTAGTTTCCCAAGATTTTCCACACTACAAAACTCTTATTAGGTCCTTAATCATTAACCCCTAGAGGACCAAGTTGTTTTTTGAGGGAGACATTGTCAGAAACTATAGTTCTTTGCTATGTTATTCAAAAATAAAAATTGGGACTTCTTTTTGAAACTTCAACTATATGAAATTGAAGTAAATTCTTTTATTTTAAAGTGTGGAAAAAATATCAGCCCACTTGACAGCAAGGATTGAAAGATTATAACGTTTAAAGTGAGAATTTTTTTTCATTCCTACAAAACAAGGTTAGTAGACTTTGGGCCCTTTTGGAGTAAAATTTTGCTCTACACGAAATGAGTATTTTGACCATTTGTAGGTATATGATGTTATGTTCAATCCTGAAAAATTTTAGAAGCAAATATGGAGTCTAGCTAACTCTAAATCACCCTTGCAATGCGAAGACATTAAGTGAATTAGCAATACAATAGTCATTTTTTGATGATTTCTTGTGCAATGATGAAATTTTTTATTTGGAATCTGAATGGTGAAAATTTAGAGGAAAAAATTTGGAATATGTGAAAAAAATTTCAAGAATTTTGACTTCACAAGATTTCAAGATAATAGGACATGAAGTTGGAAGAAAATGTTTTTCTTGTAACCACTCTAACATAGCTAACAAAGTTTGAGTCATTTGACTCCTCTTAGAATGTGCTTTGAGGACTACAATTTTTTTTGAACAATTGTATGCCATATTTTATGACTTACATATATGCCAAATTTCAAAAGTTGATGAGCTTTTTGCAAAAGATTTTCAAAAGATTCTCTAATTTCCTAAGCTACCCTGAAAGTTAAGGGAGTAAAACTTTTGATCTGGGCACTTGATTGGAAATAAAATTTGGTTTTCCACCAAGGTGGTTCATGTTGACTTATTGTGTCCAAATTTCAAGAACTTCAAACCAAAAATGACTTCGTAGCAACCTACCCAAGATTTCTTGGGTACATTGAACGGACACTTGATCCTTCAGGGGTCCTCAAAGGCTGCCCCAACTTTGATTTCAAATTTTCACTTCACCCCTAATGACCCAAGGGGGGGGTACTTTCAAAATGGGCCAAAATTGCTAGGAACTTGAGCAATTTTGTTGCTCATTTTTTCTTGAGATCAAATAGAATGTAACCATAGGGTCTTCATTTTTCATTTAGAGTGAGCACTTAAAAAAATTAGATTATTTAACCACACAATTTAGGAGATATTTAAACTTGAAGTTTTATTTGGGTCAATAGAAATATAGGGTAGTATACTTTGAAGGAGCATATATTTATAAGATTATTTCAAAATGACATTCTTCTTATGCTCAATGAAAGATAAGAAAGTTGACAATGTACATATGCCACATTAATTACTTTTGGACTATTCAATGAATTTTGGACTAAACATTTGGAGATCCCCAAATAATATCATCGAGAGATCTCTGGATGATTATATGGATCTCTTGATGTTTGTATAGATCTCCAGATGTTTTATATTGATCTCCAGATGTTTTGCATAAATCTCCTGATGTTTTGGATTATTCCCTAGTGACTGTTTTTTTCCTCCCGATGACCATTATTAATTTTGGACTTTCTAAAGTCCAAAAGTAGTTAAATGTGGCATACATGTAAAATTTTACAACGTTCCAAGCATTTTTGAAATTCAAGGTAAAGCTTGCAATGCATGGTGGTCATTCAAAATTTCAAATGAGAGTAGGGCTTGTAAGAAAAATAAAATGGGGCACTTGTCTTCTCCTTGAACTCCTTGGAATTTTCCTTTTTGAGGTGGTTAAGAATCACATTAGTTGGTTGACATTCTAGTCCAAGCCCAAATTGTGCCCCCCATAATGAGCTCTAAACTACATTACCACTTAACTTTGAAGAATTCCACAAGTTGACTTTAACTTTGAATTTGAAGAAACTACCGCCATTGGATTTATAACGCAATATATTTTCTACAAAAAATAATTATTTCTTAAAAAATTGAAAAGTTTAGAATGGACAACTTGAAAAAGAGGCACATCAATGAGAAAATGTTCACTTGGATCATTGGGGGTTTAATGGGCATCATGTAGCTTGTTCAAATAATAAATCAATGATGAGCTTCCACCCTCCTAGGCACCCTCCTCAAGGCTATGGGCAACCTCAAATCTACTATTCAAAAACTTTTCAATGCAAAAACTACAAGTTCAAATTGTGATTTAAAATTCTGGACTTGAAATTGATAGATGCATCTTGTGAAGACAAAGAAAATAATACCAAAGAAGTTCACATGTAGTTGAGTAATAGAGAAGTTTTAGTGAAGATTCTATGAAAACCCAACCTTTAGGGTTCGGTATATTGTTTAACCCCTAAACATCCAAAACCATCTCTAGAATTGATGATTTGAGAAAAATCATTTAAAAGTTCAATTTGGAAGTATATTTTAGAATTCATGTACAAATAAAAGTTGTAGATTTTGATTTGTAGATTCCATCTATATGCTTAGATTCACCAATGCTATCACCAATATTTTTTTATAAATTTTGAAAGAGAAATTCCAACATTCCTTCAAAATGTGATTACAAGCAAAATATTATCATTTTTGAGTAAAATTTGTTGTTATGGATTTGAAATTTGTTTCTCTTCACATGGTGATTTTTCGAAATTTTTATGTTCTTCAAATCTATGACCTCATTTTGGCAAATCCATTTTTGAACTAAAGCCAATGCAATTTGACCACTTGACATCCTTGCACATTTGTAATTTTAGAAAAATATGTACTTTGATAAAACCAAATTCAACCCTCAAATAGGTCAACAACTTGATAATGTATCTCCACAAATTAGAATAACTTTCATCCAAGTAGTTAAGAGGATGAAAACTCGAATTTTAATCTGTTCATTGTCCAGAAAATGGACATCGGAGCACTTCGGAGTTAAGGGTTAACTGTGATTTGAAGACCCAATTAATGCTATTACAGTACCTTATGAGAAGAACAAGTGTACCTTATTTTATGTTCCAAAAATTGACCTGTCTCAATAGCTTCTGCCTTGAGGTGTAGATTCAGAAAATATTTTCACCATCCGCTTTTCAAATTCTTTTCGATGCCAACGGCACTTTCAAACACAATTGACTGTGTACTCCTTTATTTCGCAGGCCGCCCATGAGGTACTTCATAAAATTAGATCCAATTCACATGAGTTTCAGCACTGCTCACGAATCTCAAGACCCAGGTATCTTAGTCTAGGGTGCAAACTACCATAGGTTTCTTCAACTGGGTGGATAACAAGCGTTCAAGATCTGTCTCCATTTTTTTCTATTTATCTTGTGAATAAGAAACCAACAGAGAAATTTAGGTTGCCCCACACTAATTTCTCAACATTTGACACTATCTAAATATTTTCAATTATTGTACTAGTATGTACTACTTTTGAATTAGATACTGTTATAATTGTGACTCATGAACCTCCATGTATACAAATGGAAATATTTTTAGAAATATTTATTGACTTTGATGGCTTGCAAAGTGATTTTTTTGTTATTAGGCAACCTAATTTCACTATTTTATGTACAGTAGTTAGTGAAGTGAATCCGTCTGTCTGTCTCTATTTTTGCTGTGCCGTAGTTATAGATTTCTCATCCTCTCGATTCAAAATTGCTAATTCGAGGACCCTGCATCCAACTATGAACTGCAACTGTCCCAATAAGAATGCTACGACTTCGACCTTTCGATATTTGCTAACTTAATTTGGTGGTATGAAGCGGCCTTGGAGCCCCACATGTGTACAGTGCGGCAGATTCTCAATCAATTTTCTCTCCCTGTTCCCGCGACTGACTACTGATGATGCATTGATCAGCGTCCGGGCACGGAATGGAACGAACTGAACCGGAACGGACCGTGGAGCTCGCCGCTGCAGTAAGTTAAATTAAGTTACGTTAAAAAACCTTTGCTGCACATGAATTTCGCCCGGCCCCTTGCAATGAAATTCCGTTTTCATTTGTTTAAAAAACAACAACAAAAAGGAACTTGCTGCACATGTGTTGGTGGACAACTGAAAGAAGGAATCTACAGTATTCCAATGCAACTGTTCACATGTTGCTAATTGTAGCAGTCCAGGGACTGTACTCATTCTGTACAGTACAGTAGTTGTCAGCACTCAACTATACAGTTCATAAAAGACTTTTCGTATTTCAGACGTCGCTGACGTAATGGAATGCGTGACGTCACTGTGTGGCTTTTATGCCGTGGAAGAGTGGGCGGCAAACCCACTTGTCCCCACTCGCCCAACGTGCAATAAATCACGGTACCTTGCTGGACTTTGGGAACCACCGGCATTGCCGTGTGACGCTCTAAAAGAAAGTACTGGTGGGCTTTGGGCACCATCGAGGAATAAGTTATTTAGTGTGAACTTGAGAGCATGGAGCCAGAGGTCCAAGTTGGCACTAACTTAGCTTGGTGCCCACATGGACCTTCGTTATCACGTTGCTGAGGGCAGTATTCTTTGGTGCCCAAAGACCACTATTTTTACTAGTGACGATCCAAGTATTCAATAAGTTGCTTTTCTTCTTTCGGGATTGATCATATCTAGTGTACAAGTAACCCTATTGAAAAACTAAATCATGTCAATGTTCAGTCAAACTTCATTGTTTTTTATATTGAATTATGAATTTGAAAAAGATCATATTTTTCTCATATACTGATCAATATCTTAGAATTATTTTCATTTTTTCATAATTGTTTACATCGAATTCAAATTTATTTGGGTTTTTTAATAAAATTTAATGTAACTACAAAAACGCTTTAGATAGTATAAATTTTGAGCAAAGATGGAGATCATTGGTGCATTTCTTGAGGTTAAGTTAAAAGAAATTTGATGGAAAAAGTTCAAAAGTAGTGTATTTTGGAGCCTTTTGAAAGGGTTACAATTATTTAAAAGAAAAAAGAAAAAAAGAATTCAAATAAAAGAAAAAATAGATTTCATAAGCCATATTAAAATTTTAAAAAGTTGAAAAAGACTTTTGTTCAACTTGATATGTAACAATTCAAATACTCAAATGAAGGTGGCAAGTGAATGGAAACATATGAAATATAGTCAAAGTGGATGAAAAAATTGGCAATAAGACACATGATATAGTCAAATTGTAGATATCCCCAAGAAACAATTGCAAAGCTAAAAACATAGCTTGAGAAGAGATGGCTTTCAAAAAATTGATACTTCTTCAATCTTCTAAGGTGATAGATGAAAAATTGTCACCATAATAGGGGGACACAATCTTTCAAAGAAAACGATTTTATTATAGATATATATTAATTTTTTTTGGTGTGATGGCATTTTGCATTCAGCAAACTAGCCCAACAAAAAACTTTACTAACATTTGACTAGTATGAATTTAGAACTTGAGAGTGAAATCAAAGATAGCAGATATAAAATTTACATAAAAATGTTTGGATTTAGATTTTGGACTATCGACACAATGAAAATAAGAGAAAAGACAAAAGTCATAGAGGTGGTGACAAGTCACGCCTCCCAAGTGAAAATCACATAGATGGCATGGCTACTTGCTTGATTTTTCATTTGTACACATGCTTTGCTATGACCTCTATGATCTTAGTTCATTATTTAGCCCACTTTCAATAGGGTCTATTGTAGCCATCCAAAGTCCCAATTGGAATAATGATATGTCTATTTTCATTGTTTTTTCAAATGTGCTTAGAACAATAGTACTTTCCAATTCTACTTCCACACTACCTTCTCTCTTGGCTAGTTTGCCGGGCCAGTTTGCCGGGCCCATGTGGAGGCCTTTGGCGTTGAGGACGTCCCTAACGAGTCAGCCACCGACCGGAGCCCAGGAAGGCGACGGAAGGGCCCCAGCTCATCTGCGCTTCTTCATGCCAAGCACGTGCGCAAAACTTCCCGAAGGCCGCTTCCCCTTCGACGAGACTTGAAAGCCTCCTTCCGTCGTCATCATCACCATTAATCAAGTGATCACAAGTCTCGCAGCTCCCCAAGACCCGCAGCTAAGCTTGGCCTCGATCGACGTCCGATGCACTCGTCCCACTCGCTCCACGCTGTTCGTAACTTCGTCTTCTCCGATTCTACTCATTCCACCGGCGACTCGTGGGAAGCATCCCCAAGCAGGCAAGCAGGGCCTCTAGCTTGTTGAATTGATCAGTCCTACCGTTTAATTTGGGTTCAGTTGCTCGTGGTCAGTGCAAGCGGGCTCCCACTCCCCCACGGGCAGGCAGACGAACAATCTGACTAGCCGAAGACGGACACCGCACATGGCAGTCCCCAGGCCAACTTAGGCTACAAGAACTTGCTGCTCCTGCTGCGTACGTTACTGGGCTGGGCTGGGCTGGGCTATGAATCTCGGTACTTGAGTTCGTGCTAGCTCTTCTCACTGTCTTCATCAAACCCATTCGTCAATCCTCCGAGACTCCACGGGGCTCGTCCTTCTGAACTCACTCGCGTCGTCTATCTTCAACTTAACGGATCCCTCTGGCGCTGTAGTGCGTGGCCATGAATCCGGGGTGGCGCTGAACCAGTTCTCAAGTGCTTCTTTTCTCAGTTAGGTGTTGTCGATGGTGGCATTTGCACCCGGTCGAGGGGTTCGGATCAGGACTTGAAGAGTTTGCAGAGAGGGTGTTAAGAGGGGTTGCCTTCATGACTCCGAGGTGCTGCGACAGGAGCGTGTCGGGGACTGAAGACGCTGCAGGGCAAACGGTAACAGGGATTTAGCAAAGGGAGTGTTTGAAAGGGAGCGGGATTGAGAGGGCCACACACAGGGAGCGTGGCGGAGTGGAGAGAGGAGCGTGTGGTGTAACTATGGCGATGAGAGAGCCTGTGGCGATGGACTTCATGGGAGTGGGGCCAGCCGCAGCAGGCAGTAATGGAAGTCGGAGAAGCCCGGAGGCAGCAGCAGTTGGGGAGTCGGGGTGTCTGCTCGTGAGACCGATTCCGAACGGGGGTCACGCACGGAAATCTCCCGAAGACGGGGGTGGGTCGACCAGTACTCACGCGTTTGTATCGTCAGGCAGCAACCTTCATGGTGATTTTACTAGTCTTTTCCCTGCTCGTCTTGTCTTACTTCCATAGCCGACAAACCACGAGGAGCCAGTAGTTTCACGCTGGAGACCAGAGAGAGTGCGCTCTTCGTGCACTCGTCATCACTGAAGTTGTACTGACCTGGTGTACGTCCTTTCGGTGGTCGGTCGTTTTGATCCAATCGGGGGTCCATCGCCGTAGAATGCAGACCTTGGTGTAATACAGTTGGGTGGAGGGATCCGCCATGCAGTGGGGCAAAGACGAACCTGAATTTGTTTAATGCGACCATGTCGAAGTCGTATTCTCTACAGCGAGACAGACTTGTTGTACGATCAGGAGTGTTGTTTGCGTGAGTTCATGACTGAGCACCAGTCGGCATTTGGTACTATTATTCTGAGCTTACAGTGCGAGCTCTGTTGCACAGGTCTAAGCAAGCAACCCTGGAGCAGAAGATTCCAGTCGGAGGAAGGTCACGCCGCGGTTTCACCGAAGTGGGAGAGAGCGTCTCCAGACGCGGCTCCCGATTTGCAGGCCCATCATCTATCGGACAATTCAGCCCCTGCAAGCCCCTCTCAACATAATCCTGTAAGTCGATCATTTTCACCGTATGGAACTCCGTGATTACTGATGTGGCGTGGAGATTTGAATTCCTTTGATGTACCCGAAGCTGATTCTTAAGGTCCCATGTTTGCTTCCTCAACAGGGTGAGTTTTGGCGCATGCAGCAGCCGCAGCCGCAGGCTCGCAAGAGTCAAACCATGTATGCCGGCCACCAGCAAGCAGGTGCGCCACCAACCTCACCTTTCCGAGACGAGGCGTCGCAGCGAGGCGCCCAAGCTAATCCTGAGCACCAGACGCAACCATCTTCAAGTCAAGGAGCGTTTGGGTCTCCAACTCCATTTCATTTCCAAGCCAACGGAGTAGAACCTATGTTGAACAAGAGGTTGCCCTTTCACAATTATCCATTCCAAGCAGGAAACGTACACGGCCAAGCTGTCGCAAGGTAAAGTCAGTTCCAATGGTCGTTTGCGATGCTTGCTTCTCCTCCAGTTCAAAGTCTTCGCATCTGGTGAATAACTGCTAACATGTTTATGTGCGTTGGACGTCGCAGACCTACTTCTAGAGGTGGCAAGCAGCAGCAGCAGCCTAGCACGACGCAACTGACGATTTTCTATTCTGGCATGGTCAATGTCTACAATGACGTGCCGTTTGACAAGGCTCAAGCTATTATGCTTTTAGCCGGGAGTGGCAACAGCTGGTCCTCCAACTACATGAACCCACCGGTGGCAAGTGGTGCAGCAGCTGGACGAAATCCATTTCTGAAAACGCCCATGTCGGTGCCGCAGTCCACACCCTCTACTCCAGGCTCACCAATGGCGTCACCACAAGTGCCCACCACGGCTGGACATCCACCGCGCTCAGGAGTGATATTCTCTAACGTGCGACAACCCCCCATCACCAACGGTATGTTCACTCGAACCTCTTTAATCTCATCACCTACAGTCCTAACTTCGACACAATTCGAATGTGTGACAAATATGCTCCAGTGAATGATAGGATGTCATGTCAATGGACAGAGAATGTCATCAATCTAAGGTAGAGAGTTGAAGAAAGAGATTTGAGTGTTTCAACTCCTAATCCACTCAACCCTAATCCAGCTCCAGTGTTCATCACGATTTCGAGAATGATATATCACCTCTTGATACGAACCAACTAGTCAGTAAAGTTACCCTGTAAGTGTAGAAAGGAGATTTGCTGTCTCTGTCAATAAAAAGAACTGGTGAATCGCTCTTAGTGAAAAAAGCTCTGGATTCTTACTACAGTAAGAACTCGGATCCTATTCTCTCCGTAATGGATTCATACTACATTGAATTAATGGAGACCTCCAACATCTTCCTTGTGATGTGCAGTCGAGCTTCCCCAGGCAAGGAAAGCCTCGCTAGCCCGCTTTCTGGAGAAGCGAAAGGACAGATCGCGCAAACCACCTCTCAATGAGGACGTCGAATCTGCATCAGCTTCCCCTGACAAGTCTCCAGGTCCATCAACCAGTCAGCCACCCACAAGGTCGCCATCGCCATCCCCAGCATTGCAGGACCAGCATCACAGAGCATCACGAGCTCCAAGTGCCCAACCAAGACGCGACCAAGGCAGTGAACCAAACTCTCCGCCCACGAAACCACCCAGCACACCACCCAGGCAAAACACGCTCGACTCTGAGAAGAAAGCTCTCACACCCAAACGAAGAGACGATTTTGATCAGGATTATTTTAATAAGCGAGCCCGCAGTGGAAAATTGCATGACCCGGATGAATCCTCGTTGTGATATCGCCCTTGTTGCAGACAGGGGTTGGGGGGCTTGCAGAGCCACAAGCAGGGACTTGTACATACTTCTGGTGCTGTCACTAGATGGTGACGCGCTTTGAGTTATCGTAGTTAGGCGATCGATCTCCGGAGTAGCGATTCTTAGTCAATGGAAATGTAAAGGTTCATTCACATTTTACAGAATCGGTTATGATTCTCCTCTGTAATCAGGTTGTGTGGACAGGACTGAGGAGTAGTGGATCATATTTTTTTTTCATTTACCGATACCTGCTGCTCCATCATCTGGATTCCGGAACTCCAGTTAATGAGCAATATAGAAATTTCAAATATTATTAAATCAACGTAGGAAAGACTATCATGTTGCAGATTTTTGGCAACAAATTCCACTGCCAAATTGTGAATTCTTCATTTGTTGTCAAATTTAGAAGGAAATTTGAATTTTTACTATACAAAGGTATTTTCCATATAACTAATGGTTTAGATGTAATCTACAACTCAAAATGTACACATTTGGCATATCTATGTCAAATTATTTTACTAAGCTGTATTTTGTAATGTTTTTAAGAAAAAAAACTTGGAACGAGGTGGTGGGTAGGATCCGGTAGGGCATTGATATCTCAGTACTATGGGAAATAGTTTAGTTAGTGGCTTCAAAGTCATATCTTTAATCTCTATTTTTGGAAAACAACCCCTAAAATCTTACACCCTTTGGATCCAATATGTACTATTCATTCACAAGGAATGCACCTACCATAATAATAATAATAATTTAAAAAATAGGTTCAAAGACCATTTTATATAAAAAATATGTTAGGAATAGTTCAACTAGCCCATACCTCATGGGCATTGATAGCAATAGCTAGTTGCCTCTTTTCAAAGGTACAATCTAAATATCTATTGAATAACATAGGATGGACATGGGTAGCAATTGCTATCCATAGTGCCTTCTTTTGAAGGTACACTCTAAATACCTATTGAACAATATAGAACATTTAGAAACAATTAAAAATGACAATTTGCACTACTGAAAACTCTTATTTCATAACTAGAAAAATGACATTGATTCTATATAGCACTTTAGATTCACTATTGAACAACAATTATACTCCGAGGACAATGCACCGTGTGCCCATGTTGATTCTAATGGTTGGTGGACCCTCGATAATTTATTTATTTTTTGATATGAAGAAGGTGAACCGAGGACTTGGAACACATGCTGAATGACATTCTCAGCCTAACTTATAAGTGATAAAATCTATTTGGATAATAAGGATCCAACAAACATTCTTGTTGAAAATTCAACTCGTTTTTTTGACACTTGTTCCTTTACAACCTCACTTTCAGTCTCAATAGTGTCTGCCTCAGTGCAAGCTGCAGACAATTTGCTGCATTATGTTATCATGTATGCTACTGTTTATCAGGAGGTGCTCTTTTCCACATGCTTATTGACCTGCCAGCTTTGGCATGGGGCCATGGGACCATGCAAGGACGGGGACCTACATAACTACAAAATAGGGAACAAATTTTGTACATAACATTGCTTACCAATGAGGCAAGGGTCCCTTTTGCATCCTTGAAAATCGGGAACCTCCTACAGTGAACAAAATTGTCTTATTGATGACTCCTTAGCCACGGTCGAGCTTATAGTTGTGTGACAAGCCTCTTGCGGAGGTCCAGGCGAGGGTGAATGTAAAAACAAGCCCCCTATTTTTGTGCTTTAACAACTCTAATGTTAACAGCCTCCCTAGCTAATTTGGGGCCTCTGATTGCAAATATGAACTCAAATTTTGTGAAAAAAAAATTGCGCAGCAAATAAAAGGTTCCTGCATTTTCCCTAGGGGTAAAATACAGAGGCAAAAACGCCTTCACAAGAGGCTCATCACACAACTATAAGCTCGACCCTCAGCCACCCCCAATCCTTGAATTACCAGATACATCCCTCCCAGAGATCTAGCAAAGAGTAAAACCTTCCAAGCATGGGGAGGGCCATTGCTTGGTCATACCATGTTATTATGTAGAATGGTCATCCTCCACTCAGAACTCGTGAGTTTTCACTTTATCTCTGGTGTAACTTAACCCCTAAAATTCCTTGCAGACATATGATGGTTTATGAGATTTTGGTCTATTGTTGCAATTTGACTTTTGACTTGTTCATGTGTGTAATTTATATTTTTAGACACATGTCTTTGATACAAACTTGATCAAATGGTAAGGAATTTGAGTTTGTAATTTTTCATGTGTGTTCTAAATGAAGTTGAGATTAAGACCTTTATCATTACCAATGTTGTAGTTTTAAGAAAATTCATTTGAAAAATCTGGACACAAAGGTGATAATTTTTTGGACTCAAAATGCCAAAGATATTTAGTGGTTAACTTTTAAATGCTAAACCATCCACCTAGTGACTCATTCATGTTTTGAAAAAGTGTACTTCATCTAATTAAAAGTGTACATTCATTAAAGAAGCTACAATGAAGATCGCTATACAATAAGGTATGTACAACTCAAACCAACAATGCACCCAAGTCAACATTGAGTATATTTGTTTGTTGTACATTTGATGTGCGTGAATGTAGGATTTACGTACTTATATAGTGTGAGTTTTTTTAGTTTGCCAGTTGTGGGTGTATTTATCTTACATTGATGAAAAGAATAAAGTTTGTTGTTTTCCATGAGTCAATGACATTAATATTTGGAACAAAACTTTGTGATTCGAGGCATGATTTATAAAAACTTAATCACACTATCTTTAGTTTCAACACTAAATAGACAACCATTCCCAATTGTTTGAGTTGGATTGATTCTTATTACTTGTAAGTTATAATAAATATGAATTAATTATATGATGCATCCTCAATATATATTAATAAAAACATGTACCATTGGCCCAATAGTTGGAGTCGGTCATTTCATGTTATTGAGAAAGTCATCTACTTGTAATTAGTTTGTGGGGGAGATGGATTAGAAAAGAAGAGTGATTTTGGAATGAGCAAGTAGGGTGGGGTATTCATATGTAAAGTGTGTTGATCCAGATTTTTTTTTTTAAATACACACTTAAAACTATCTTTTAATAATTTTTTTCATTTCTCCCACAAGGATTTATGTCTTTTCAAGCTCTTTTCTATTTATCTACAAATTTTGAAAGTTGAAAATGGTCTAAATTCTGATCTTGAAATGTTCACTACAATTCCATTAAAACTTCCAATGTATAAGGTGGGCTCCTTCAAAACACCCCCCTCCCCCATCTCCTCGTCACTCTAGATAGTACATCTCCAAAAGCAATATGCACCTATGTGGAAGAAACAATTTTAAGAACATCTACTTTGCATATAGTTAATCCAAATGCTACATTATTTGCATGGGTTTTTTTCGCCATGTGTCAATTTGTTGGCTTTGTTGTATAGACTTTTTTTTGGACGGACGGTGAGAGGGAGGTCAGAATATGGCATGTCGAGAGAGTTTTTGCTCAAACCAAAAACATTGGTTCTTTGGTGCATTGGAACTTCTTTTCACTAGCCCACTAGAGAAAAAATCAAGAAAAATTTGACTAATTTAATAATAGTAAGTACACATGGTAGCAAATGCAAGACATTATACCCATTCCATGAAAGTGGCTCATGCAAGGTGAATGCCGGATAATTGTTTTTAGAAAAAAACAGCCCCCTATTTTGAGTTGAGTTTATTTTATGTTCTGCAATGCTTCTACATTGAATAGGGGTATTAAGGGGATCCATACTAATTAATCGACATTCCACACTAAAGAAATATCTACCTTCATTGTACATCAGTAGTTATTGGAGTGTCCGAGTGATGTACATCATGTTTCAAACATCTACAATTTTCTAGAATCAGTCCCTTTAATTTTTTGGTCCCCTTAATCCCCCTATTCAGTGTAGCTAATTTGGGGGCTCTCATTGCAAACAGGAATTCAAAATTTTCAAATTTTATCATGTGTGAAAAATTAGAAATTAATTCTTGCGCTTTCCTGAAGGGTGAAATCCCTGCGTTTTCACCATGCCGGCATGGCCCACCTCGTAGGACGGGTTTAGCGACCTGCAAGCAATGGCGCCGGGTGGGTCCGGGTGGGTCCGGGTGGGGTGGGGAGTCTCCAGTATTATTAAAAGAACGTGTTGATTAGCGAGAGACAGACCCGTTTCTAGACTTTTCGCATCCCTCCCGTGCCTTCACTGAACGTATTCTTTGCTATTGGTAGCTGGTTCCGCACGTGCATCCAAGACGATTGGATCCGAAGGCGTGGGCCCTTCTAAAGTCTCCCGCCACAAAAAACAGCAAAATATCCGAGGGCGAGGCTAATAACATAACATAACATAACATACCATAACATAGTACTGGACTACTGTCCCAACAATTTTATTTTATTTTATTTTAATCTTTTTATGGTTCTTTTCTGAATCACGTGGAGAATTCCCATTGAAAGCGGACGAACTTAGATAATTCCCACTGGCTGTTTCAACTGCCCCAAAAAACAAAAAGGAAAGGAAAAAACAACGGACAAGAAGGGAGGAAAATAAATTAAAAAAAAAACACAGTATACAATATCTGATTTCCTTCCTGGCCTTAGATGTTATTGCTGACCAGTGAGCTGGCTGTCCTGGAAGCTTTCAGTCAGTGAGTCAGTGAGTCAGTACAGTACAGTAGTGACTACAGTAGTGAGTCTTCAGTCTTTTGTCTGTCCTTGTCCTTGTCATAGGGGTAGGTGTTCCAGGCAAGCTAGCTACGTAAGAGGACTAGGGGAAAGGGGGGGTCCACACGCTTTGAAATAGACCATGTGGGGATTAATGACGATTCGCTGATTGGACGACAGAACTGGACGCTACTGTCCCGGCGGTGGAGGAACAGGCCACTAGGCTAACGTGGCGGATCAGGGTAGGGCAGGGCAGGGCGGGAGCGGAGCCAGATCTTTTGCAACGAACGGCGGAAGATTCAAAGAAGACGCACTGCAGGCATGCAATAGGCGTACACCAATAATAACTGAAGGGACGGAGCTCCCGCGGACGTCGTGGGCGTTCTCGAAAAGGAAAAGGAAAAGAAGAAAGAAGAAGAAAAAAAGAAAAAAGAAAAAGGGAAAGGAGAACCCAACTCTCAAGGGCCGGCCGGCTGGAATTCAGGAAAGGACGGACAGGCCTTCGGTAGTGATGAGTGGACTCAGTTTTTTACGGTGTTGGCTATTTTTTGTGAAGGAAATTTTTCATTTGGGGTTTGGAATCACTGCTGGATTTTAAGATAAATTCTCAAAATTTACCTAGATTGATCACCTAGTTTTCATATTACTATTATTGAGGATCACCCCAAGGATCACATGAGTATTGAGGAAACAACTAGATATAGCTTCTCCAAAATGAAGAAAATAAGAAAAAAAAAATTGTGGTTGGATTGGCAGGGGGGGCCTAAAACTATAGGCTTTTGATATTTATTGCAGATAATTGAATTTGTAAAATCATAAAACAAGTGGGTAAGTTAATACAGGTCTAAGTAACAAAAATATAATCAATGAATTTGAAAGAGGTATGCGGTTGGGTTGGGTTGGGTTGGTCTCAAAGTGGGGTGGAGAAAGGTGGAGAATCTTTTATTCTCCCGAAATATTCACTCTTCTTTGAAAAGTCAAGAGTCCTATTTTAGGGTGTATATGTAGCAACATGTGAAGCCATCTTGACTTGTTTCCTTGTAGCTTTCCTACAAAAAAAGATAGGGCATATGTTGGGAAGTTTTAAAACTACACACTTGCACATGAAAGTCTCGATTGAATCAAGAAGAGTGGTCTATCTTGTTGTGAATAGTACTATCTAGTTATATTTGGACTTAGACTTGTGCTAGAGTAAACATGAAAAGTAAGATGGGAACGCAAAGAATTTAATTGGCTTGTTGTCTCCACTTGGATAGCTTGGTTTGTTGTAGAATACCCATAAAATTTACAACGAGGTGGCATTCCATGCACAAATATGAAGTGGTCTGAACTCCCAAAATTGGTAGGATTGAGCCAACTTAGAAACATGCTCTTACTTGGTGGTTCGGGTTGTCAAACCAAATTTTTAAAAATAGATTCCAAAATTACAAGAGATTATTTTCTCTAAAAAAATTACACATTCAAAATAAATCTTGCAAATTATTCCTATTTTAACTCCTAAAGGACCACAAAAGTTTCTTTTGGCAACATAGAAATTTTGGACATCTCACTAAAAATGGAATTTCATCTTTTGAATTTTGAATTTTCACACACTATGTGGTTGAAGAGTAGCTTTAAGGCACAACAATTTTCATAACTTTTGACTACATACTTAAGAAAATTATTGTATGATGTGTAGTTTTTTATCAATAAAGCTCAAAAAATCACTTTATGAAGAAATGAAAATTAAATTTTTTTTTCTCTCTCTCTCTCTCTCTCTATATATATATATATATGCATATAAAAATATTTGAATCATTCTATTTTGCCTAACAAGATGAAAGTTGTGAGGAATTTTTGTTTGGAGGTAGTTATAGAATCTCTACTCTAAAATAACTTTTTAAGTATCTTACCTAACTAAATTTTCAATACTTTTTGAAAAAAATATAATCATGGAATATAGATTGTTTGTTAAAATATTACAATCATTGGGGTTGGAATTTTTTTTATTCCATAACTAAATTCTTGACAATCTAGTTTTTTTAATCATTATCTATTTCTTATACCTACTACATTTTTCAAGCATAAATATGAAATATATTTTTTGGAATTATTTATATGTATTCCCAACTTATTTCTTCAGCATATTATGGAGAGTTGTAAGTTCTAGTATCTACGTATTCTTGTGTAAAATTTTTGAAAGATGAAATCTAATTGTTTGGGTAGAGTTAAAAATACTTCACATTTTTGAAACCCAAGCATCATGATCTTGGAATTGGTAAGGTTTTTAATTCTGAAATTTTAGGAGGATGTACTCTAACATGTTGACTAAAGGATCTTGTGTTTTTTCCTATATGATTTGTTAAAAAACAAACATGGATGAAGATTTTAGCCTTGCTTTGGAGACTAGTATTTTGAAGTAGTTTTGGGCATTCAAGTATGAAAGAACTTTAGGGGTTAAAGAATTTTCCAAAATACTTTTTCCAACTCTAGTTGATAATTTAGACAAAAATGTTATCCGAGACTACTTGGTACAATAGTTGAGAGAACCCCTTGTGGGTCTTTGTGGAATTCCATAGCATTCTTGAATAGGGATGTAGAAGTGTTTCTATTATGTCATTGTACCATAAATAATTCCTTAAACATTGGCCTATGATTCATGGGCAAGCTTCTATTCCAAAAAAAATTGCACTAAAAAACAACTTCATTTATGGAAATTAGAATGATTCTTATTATGAAGTTCAAGAATGTTATGCCCAATTGCCTGATACTCTTCAAAGTTACTGGCACTATGGGGATTGGAGAATCTAAATGTGAAGAGAAGCCAATTTTTTCTTTCAATAGAAGAATCTCTACTAAATTCAGGTCTCTATAATTAATCCTAGAAGAACACAATTGCATGTGACTAAGGTAGTCTTAAAATTATATTGATTATTAGACCAATGGGTACTCTCTTTATTTCTACAATTAGCAACAAGTTAAATCACCCATACAACATCCTTACATTGTTAAAAGAATCTAAGAGCTACAACTATATGGAAGTGGTTCAAAATCAAAATATGTATATATAATTTGACTAAACATCATTGCATTGTAGTAATTGAGTGGATTTGTTTAAAACAATACTACAAGCCTTTCAAGGAAGGGTGAGAATTTTTTTTCCACACTTGTCATAAATGTCAAAATTTTCCCCCTACTTTTGGACCGTCAAATTGCATTTTTTGACCTTTTCTACCTAATCGGGGTTATAGGATTCAAAATATGAATTCAAAATCTTATCATCTAAGGTGAAATAATAATTTGTCCCTACATTCACTACAAGAGAAAGGGGTGTTTTAAGTATAATTCTAAACATATAGTCCTACAAGTAACAATCTTAAAGGGGTGTTTTCAACAAAAATTTACGAAACACACATGTATTTCTAGTAAATTTTTATTGAAAACATCCCTTTAAGGTTGTTACTTATAGGACTATACTTAAAACACCCCTTTCTCTTGTAGTGATTTTATCCTTCCTAAGAAGCCTTGTAGCACTAGTATAGTAGAATCCTTGTTGAGTGGTCATATTGATTTTGTGGCCCAAATTATAATCTAGTTGATGAATTAATGGATACATTTGAAGGCAAAAATCTTCGTCATGAGAACATGTGTTAAACTTTTAGAGAGTAGATATTGTAGCAATAAATGAAGAAGGGACCACATTTTTTACCTATTTGTTTGAAATACATCCATGATTATTTGTATATGAATTATTTAAGTCATTTAACAATATAGAATTATACATATCTTAGAGATAAATCTTATATGAAAATTGGACACTACATATTCAAGATTATATTGTTTGTATGAAGCTAATTTCAAATATGGAAAAAAATATTTCTAAAAGTAATATGCATGAGAGAGCGATTGGTATGAAGAATATTTTCAGAAGTGAAGATGAATTAGTAAGCAACTATTGCACTTGATTGTTCAAAATGACATTCTACACGTGCTTGGCTATCCTATAGAAATTCTACTAAAATTGAAATTCATGGTTGTTTGGAGTATATGATTCTCTTGAAAGAATCATAGAAAGAACATTCCTTTACAAATCATTAGGAAGAAGGTCAAGGTAGGAGAAATTGAAAACATAGACTTCTATGATCATGTCATTGATTTCTTTAATAATGTCATTCTTTTTATAAACAACATTATTTTGCTTTGAAATATTACATTGTATTGGAAGTTGTATATTCATAAATGTCTACAATTTGACTTCCTTATTTGATAATTTCTTATGACAAATTCCAATAACATATCTTGTTTTAGTCGTCTTCATACCTCAAAATTAACTAGGATGATTTTCTTTAATATGACCATGTTTTTATATATTGTTTATTAAATTGGTTCTCATGACAAACAATATCATTCCCAAAGAAGGTGCCTCTATAAACTAATGTATTGTGAGTGATTTATAAATCCAAATCATTTGCTATTGTGATTTCCAATGGTCACTTAGGCACCAAATTGGATGAAGGATTAACCCTAAAAAATAGACTCATAACCATGATAACTAGTTGTGTATTTCCCTTATGAAAATGTGAATTCTTTTGTCCTACAAAAGAGTTCAAAGTCATTCATAGGACACTTCAAAATAAAATTAGAGAACCTATAAAAAATCTCCAAAAAATAGTTTTACTTTCTCAAAATTTATTATTTTCATTATTAGTCTAGAAGATTAAAGTTATTAGTCTAAAAAATTATCATGCATCATAATTCAGACTCTATCTACTTTATGTGAAGGTCTGATTCAACACTCAAGTGCCAAAATTGAATTTCCAAGTGAGATTCTTAGAGGTCCACATCACCTCAACACTATTCACAAGATGGCATATGACAGGGATTTTTTACAAAATGACTTAATTTTTGTCGGAATCTGACCATCACATAGGGTATGCACAACAACATAAGGGAATACCAATTTAGATCTTTCTACCTTAATCTACAAACATCAACACAGATATTCAGTGTTTAATAAATGACTAAGTATCTTTTTGTGTAGGACAAAAGTGCAACTATTCATCGTCAAAATTTTTTGTGGAAAGGAGAGATCTTCTATAGTATTTTGACCTCCAATAAAAAATTTTGGTTTTAAAGGGGAATAGGGGTATTAAGGGGATCCATACTAATTAATCAACATTCCACACTAAATAAATATCTACCTTTATTGTACATCAATAGTTGTTGGAGTGTCCAGGATGTACATCATGTTTCAAACATCTATAGTTTTCTTGAACTAGTCCCTTTAATTTTTTGGTCCCCTTAATATCCCTATTCAATGAAGATCAATGTCGGGGAAGAACCGGCAGCTAGTTCAAAGTTAGCTGGTGGAATTGGTAAAATAACCAGTTGCAATTTGAAAACATTGGCTAAAAAACAATGGAAATAAACAAAAAAAAATCGATTTTGAATGGAAAATAGAGAATATATCCGGACTTTGTGCACGAAAAAAACGATTGAATTTGGGAATTGAAGGAAAATAACCCAAAAAACTCAAAAAAATTCCTGAATGTTGGTGTAGATGATGTCACACGGTTCCAAAGGCGATGATTTCCACGGACACCAATCCGTCCTTTAAGGCTTAAAGGACGGATTGGTGCCCATGGAAATCATCGCCTTTGGAACCATGTGACATTATCTACTTTAAAAAAATAAAAAAATACACATTGGAGGTCAAAGTATTGTAGAAGATCTTCCCTTTCCACACAAAATTCCAAGAAAATAAAAAATGAAGAGTTGCAGTTTTGTCCTAGATAGAGAGATTCCTTGTCATCTATTGGACACTAAACGTCCTGTGTCGACCTTTATGGGTTAAGGCTTGAAACGATGATAAATGAAGCTTGTAAATCCCAAGTGTCATATGTGCTTATCAACATTGATGAGTGTCCAAATTTGCCACGGGGACTCCGGAAAGCAGTGCATCGCTGCTGCTACTCGCTAACTTAACTGCAACTCCTAAACTTAGTTCCACTGATGAGCGCCCCTGAATTACCGTGAACTGCTCGTACTTTGCACAGAATCCTCTTCAGAATTCGCGTCGAACTGTTCCTGGGACTTCTGAAACGTCGTCTACGCTTACTCGGCTCCGATCAGCTTGGCCGATGGGTTTCGTTCTTTCTGAAAAGTAACTCTTGAACCGCTACTTGATTCCAATCAAAGCTAACTGAAGCGTATGTCAGTGGATAGACTGTCGTTAAGGGCGCAGAACAAGCTAGACGTCAGTCCGATAAGTTATGATATAATACGTCCTGCTGCTGCATGATTGCCGTGGGGATAATTGAGAATTTTGGTCCTGTGAATAATGTGATTCAGAATGGAGAATTAAGTTATTACTGTCTGTATCCAGGAACCAGTGAACCGGGTTTTGGGGGAGTGATCGGAGCCGATGTGAGCGGTAGATGAGCAACCCACGTGACGAATTGAAGTGCGCCGAGCTTGGGATTTGTTTAATCGGACAGTATTGATAACTGAAGCAGAAAGTCGACTAACTTAAGCAGGATATGCGGCATAGATTTCTTGCTTTGAGCTCGTTGTACAGTTTTGTACCAGCTCTCTAGAATTGCTATCCAGAATGGCTACGTTTCTACGAATTCAAGTTCGAATGACTTACATATTCTTTTTCACATTTTCTCACAAGGTGTGAACATGTGTACCCTCTTTGCGGGAATATCATGTGCCAGTATCCAAAGTTAAGATGACTCAATAAAATACGTATTGTAGATCCCGTGTGTTGTTTTTTCCTTTAATCCTTGAACGTCGAAGCGATGGATGACAAGCAATCTCTCCATGTAGGACAGAACTACAACTATTCATCCTCGGAATTTTGTGAGAAAAGGGTAGGTCTTCTCCAATAGTATGACTTCCAATGAATATTTTTGATTTTTTTTAAAGTAGATGCTATCACACCATTCCAAAAGGGAAGATTTCCATGGTCACCAACATGTCCTTTAAGGGTTAATTTTTTTAATTTAGCAAGTACTCCGTATGTAATAAACATGGTTACATGGAAAGGATTGACATAGACGGATAATATGAAATTGTCAAAATTAAAACATATGGGAAGCATAAAAATCTCATGCCAAGAGAAGTCAAAGTTTGTCAAAGCTAACCAACAAGTATGAACTTCTATTTATTCTAATGCTATAATCTTGTAATCTATGAGGTCCATGTTTTTGACTTTTTTCCTCACATTACCATACTAGTCTAGTATAATTTAATACTCTTAATTTTTTTTAAATACTAATTTATTTTGATTTCAAATTGATTTCAAAGCACTAAAATCAAAAGGCAATTTTGATAATTTCAATTTTTCCTAAATCTACTTCGTTCCATTTGAAATTCTTGTTAATCTTCCTTTTAACTTCTTTCTTAGAAAAATCTGAGAGTTAGAAAAGAAAAGAGTGAAATCTTGACAATGGTATAGGACTTGATTGTTATTCCAAATATATGCCAAATATAACTCTATCATGGTCTTCCACGCAACACAATTATGTTGAAGATAATGGACATAGTATTTCCAATACATTGCAAGCGTACAAAGAAAATGTGGTAAGTTGGAACAAGGTATAAGCATAAACATTCTCATACAAAAATCACAATAATTGCAAACATACTAAAACTACATATCTCATTGAAGCATATCTATCTATATCTATATCTATATATATCTGTGTGTGTGTAGAGAGAGAATTAAATATCCAAATTTTTTTAGTTGAAAATTTTGGAATTATTTGAATAATCTGCTTACACAAGGTTTGAAGTTCTAGAAAATTTGAAATTTTGCATTTTGACATATTCCATATGGATTAAGTAATTGCCTTCTTCCTTTTAGGTTATATAAACTAATAAATGTGTTAGCTTTTCATTGTTCTGATTTGTGTTAAATGACATTGAAATATATGTTGATTTCCATTATTTCTAACATACAATTTCTCTAGTGTTTTCACTATGTTTATTACTAGTATATTAAATTTTGAGCTTGGGTGCAAGGGAACAGCAACCATATAACTATGGGGTTTTATTCTGAAGTTGAGAAGTTGAAATGCAGAAAGCTAATCTAATGCAACTTTAAGATAATTGTACCTAATAATGATCTCCAAGGTAAATCTGTCCTTGTGGGACCCAATTTGAATGGAGGATTTAACGTCCTCCCTTTCTTCCATGTCCAATTCTAATTTTTTTTCTATTTTCTTTTTCTTCTTCTCTTTTTTCTTTTTTTTTCCTTCTTCTTTTTCTTCATGCCGGTAAGCCGGATTGTGGTAGATTCTCGGTGCACGGATCGGATGTCTGCCCTATTTGGGTCCCTTGGCATGAACCTTTTTTTTTATGGGAAGGGCGAATAAATAGGTCTGCACTGAGCTATTCTATATATAAAGATAATAGGAGCCTAGACTGACACCCTTAACTATTATTATGAACTTATTATTATACCCGAGTTTGAATCTTTCTGGTTCTGAACCACTGGCCAAGCCTGGAATGTGGGCCTTAACTTAACCTTAAAGTCCCATTCCCCAGTGGGCCAATCCCAACATCCCACGTGGAAACCTTTTGATTCTTCACGTGTCCATTATTCACGTGTCCATCAGTTCTTCACGTGCCCATTCTGCTGCAAAGTTGTCGCCCTTTCTTTCACATGACTTGCCCAGTACAGTACAAACTTCAGGGATTTGACAAATTTGGAAGTCTATCTTACAATGGAAGTTAACCCTACAACGCCGGGTTGGTGACCGTGGAAATCATCCCTTTTGGAATTGTTCAACATCATCTACTTTTGAAAAAACTGAAAAAAATAGTCATTGGAGATCAAACTATTGTTGAAGATCTCTCCTTTCTACAAAATATTTTCGGGATGAATAGTTGCATACAAGGATTCTTTGTCATTCACTCACTCAAAAGTGGTCATGGCATTGATTATGGGTTCAATCATCGCTAGAAGATTTCCTTTGTGGTCTAACGAAGGTTCGAAGTTCAAATAGGTGTTGACTTAAGAGCATCCCCATGTGACCTCATGGCTCATCTTGAAAAAAGAAGAGAAGGAACCACCCCTCCGAAGTCCTTGCTTGGTAATCAACCACCAATCAACCAAGGCAACATGTTTTCAAGTCCGAAGGCCTATTTGCCTTGCAAAATCAAAAACCTCTTAATCCTAAAAGGTTGCCATAGAGACTAAGTGTTTGATGGATGACAAAGAATTCTCCCATATAAGATAGAAGTGCAATTATTCATTCTCGAATTTGGGTGTGAAAAAGAAATGTTTGGCATAATAGTTTGACCTCCAATGAGTGTTATTGAGTTTCCCTATGCAAATTGATTCACATGGTACTAGAAAAGTTGATTTCCACAACGACTAATCTGTCCTTCTAGGGTTAACAAGTTCATCCACTTCCAATCTTGCTATAAAAAAACACATGCTCTACTTATCAAGTTGTTTTCAAGCCCAAATGCCTACTTGCCTTACAAATCGGATGACCTCTTAAGAAGTTCATCTACTTTCTCTCTTATTGTAAGAAAACATCCACTCAAATTGTTTATAACAACTATAGGATCCATGAGTTCAACCCTTAACCCTAGAGAACAAGCTAGTAACTATGGATATCATCCTCTTTGGTACCGTGTGAATCATTTGCTTAAAAAAATCTAAGAGCACTCATTGGAGGTCGAACTACTATGCAAGACTTCTTTCCACACAAATTCCAAGGATGAACATCTTGCACTATTATCTTACATAGAAGGATTCTTTGTCATCCATCAAACACTTGTAGGCCATCGCATTCTTAAAGGGTTAAAGGGACTTTCATGTTTGGGCTTGATCAAACTTCACTAGTTTTCTATATTAATATGTACATTTCAAAAATTTGATATTTTCACAATCATGTAGCACTATATATTGGAATTTGTTTTTGTTTTTTTCATAATTAAAAACATTAAAAATGATCTTTTATAGGATTTCAAAAATTAATTTCTTTGTAAAAATAATAGTAATATACAAAAATGATTATAAAATATATGAAATTGCAACAAAAATGGAGATCACAATGATAAACAACATGGTATAATTGGTGTACTCCTTGAATTCACACCAATACAATTTGATAGAAAAAGTTCAAAAGTAGTACATTCTAAGCTTCTAAAATGCTGCAACTTCAAAGTGTTATATAAACTATAATTTTATGAATTTTCAAGAAATGAAAACGCAACAAAAAATGATTGGAACTACATTTTCTTAGTTAAGATTGAAAACATTTAAAATAAAAAACTATATGAAAATTGAGGTTTGACTTTCAAATGCCTCTCAAGCTTGTAAGGCCCTTTAAAGATCAGTTTGTATCAATGCTTTTGAAAAATGTCGCATTTGTATTAGTATGCATTTCCTAGTAGTTGAATACTGAAGTACTTGCCTTAACTTCTACCATATTGGTGGATGATTGTAAGAACACTTTTACCATATGTTGCATTTTTTATTTTTGTAAATCAATACTATCATTACTATGACAACTTAGTCTTGTTACTATTTTCTAGTTGGGCTTGGGGGGTCTAGATCATCCATTTACTCCTTGATTTTTAGCAATTCAAGCACATGTATCTTCTCCATTTGTCCATGCAAATGAATGAAATTCACTTCTCATCCTTTATCTTTTCGAAGACACATTTGGTATATAACAATGCATACTTTGTAGAACTCACAAGTACAATCAAGTACTATTTTGGAGGATTTATGTAGAAACAGTGTGCCCTAATTGAAAAAGAATTAAAGAAAGGGAGCTACTATTTACAACTTTTTTTGCAGTCATTGTTATGAACTTTTAAAGGTATGTGACAAAGAAAAGTAGAATTTGCAATCATTCATGAACCACTAGAGCCTTCATATTGCAAGAGTCTAAAGCATTTGCAATGTTGTTTTTGAAACCTTCTACAAGAAAGGGTGAGGGGGGCATAAAATGTTGTAAAAATTTAATATTGTAACCTCCCCTAAAAGGTACTCAAAAGTGTTGCCCCCCTCACCCAAATGTGAAGTGTGATAGACCTATAGGAATACTATTCTAAGTCATATATTTATGAAAAATACCAAAAAAGCTATTATAGAACCATATTCTTGTTGTGCGTTCTTGATAAAAATTTCATATCAATCTTAGTAGAACTCCAAAAAATTTGTACCTAAACCCAATTGTCATGGAACGTGTAAGACAAAATAGTGTTTTGGTGTGACACAAAATAGTGTACAAGTGTTTCTTGCAATCACCCTAGTGTGTGCCAACCCTTGGATCAGGTATGGAGTCCTAAGCTAGTAATTCAACGAAATATATTTACAACTAATTGATGTGTTCTCTTCAGGGAAACTAGTAACAAAAACAACAACTGGAAAGTAATCTAAAAGAACTTAATGAACTACACAAGAACTTGTCAACAAATGTGCATTCTTCATTAATTCCTTCTGGATGGAGATGACAAAGCTTTGGAGGTTTGAGGAGATAGCCATGAAGAGTTGGGCGCAGTGCAATTCGATCGCATTGTTGAGGTGTAAGGTCCTGCGCGTGATCTGCAAAACAAAATCCAATCTGAGGTTATAACTTGCTTACAATCTAAGACTGGTTCTCGCAATTTAGAATGAAAATTTTACACTGCACGAATTTTATGGTAATGATGAAATTTATACCTGTCTTTTCTCCTTTCTAAAAAACGAGCTAACGACGCCTTTCTGGCTTGGGGCAATTCAACTGCAAGACACAAAATGAACCATTAATGATTATGCAATTATCCTCGTGAATTCTCCACAAAAATCCCACACTTCTAAACTAAAACAAATTTGCAACCCCATCAATAATATGGCACACTGAAACGATTTAAGTGATTTTCAATTTGAGTGAAATGCGTCATGAAATGAACACAGCTTCTTACTTACCTTTGGTTGGAAGTGTTTTTAGCCTCTGTACATTTGGTACACATTCTGGTTTGGTTGTCAATGGTGAAGGCGACTCTGCTCTGGACACTGGTTGCTTCATTGCAATGGACGCAGGAACGTCACATTCAGTAGCATAGCTTTCAGGAAGGACATTGGTGTCATTAGAGGAAGCAAATGTCCTCGCTCTACCAGCCAAAACCATGATAGCTTCAGCCTACATTGAGAAACCAACAATACCCACAATTGAAGAAACCGCAAACAAACTGAAAACAAGATATTTCATAGCCATGCTTTTATTCATCTATTAAAACATTACATTCCTGAATATATCATGCAAGAAAAAGAAGTAATAGCTCACCTTGTCAAGCGGAACATCTTCATAGACATTGACCATGCCTGCATAAAAGACGGTGAGTTGTGCTGTACGGGGTTGCTTTCCAACATTTGAATGTGATCTGTGACATCCGACAACAAAATCTAATAAATTACGGTGAGCTCGTTGGTGAAGTCTCATAACATTACTTAGCAATGCAATGGGAGTGTCTTTGGATTACACGCCAGTTTTAAGCATTGCATTCGTTTCGGTTAACCTTTAAAGTGCAAATGGATAGCTTGTACTAACAAGAGTTCACCTCACAGACCTTAAAGAGTTCACCAGCAAAAACCGATGCAATTCATCTACAGTAGAATATCTCTTGACTTAGTATCAAGAGCCTAAATCGCAGAATATCCAACCTCTAGCCACGTACTCGGGGCAGTTATAATTTGCAGAGGTTAACAATGTTGTGGCGTATCAAAACAAGGCCATAATCTATGTTTAGCAAATGGTTAAACAACTAGTTAAAAGATGATACCGTGTAAGGAAATGAGCTGTCTTGTGGCCTTCTTCCACGGAATGCTGTGGTAGGCTCTGACGAACTAGAGTCCTGGTCACTTCTGTGTTCGTCACTCCATAATGGTCCACCAAATGATCTTTTGTTATGTTCCGTAAATCCTCAGCACCTGTCGTGCCATCATTTTCCTTGCATCGAAGCCTCGTAGCCGCCATCATATGTTGGCTTGAACGGCAAAGACCTACACAAGAAAGGGCATCCATTCGTTGAGAGAATTGACATTGTCCAGACCATCCCCTCTCTGGTTCATACCAAGGGCGGGCTCCCATTTGGAGTCGGGGCCGGTGAAGTTCACTGATCAGCGGTGGACAGGAAGTTCCAGAAATCCCCCGGACACCCATTCCACCGCTGATCGGTGGACTTCACCGGCCCCGACTCCACATGGAAGCCTGCCCTAACTGAGCCTAGGATTAGCAAACCGCCATGCCTTCAATCCGGGCTTAACGGAAGCCATGCAGTCTACGGCAATCAACAGTGCGGTTAGAAAATGGAATGAAACGGAAGACTCCATTATCCATTACGTAACCTTGTCCACCAAAGGAGGAAGATGTTCATCTGCCACAAGATCGGAAGGAAACTGGTGATCGAGATTAGACATGCACCCAATTAGCTGCATTTCTACTTCCACATCTGTTCTGATTTTCCATACACGAGACGTATAAAACTCACACTTTCTAATTAGCGACAGCGAGTAGCAAAACTGCTTCCGTACGCGTTCTAGACTTTGATACTGCCTGGGCTTTCCAAGATGTAACTTGTGTGTAAGCTTTCTCTACGAGTCCCATTGCCTCATGAGATCGGCAATTCCAGTTCTGACACTTGAGTACAATAACCCGCTCCAACTGTCTAAGCACACTTGAAGAACACAGTCGGGAATCACCATGTTTGAATTCCCGTCGTGTGCATGTATGCGATCGAGTGTATTACAAGAAAATGTTTTTTTGAGAAAAGCATTATTTTCGGTTCACCGGCACGAAAAGTCATGTCCAGCCGGTTGGCCCAATTTCAAAATCCTTCCGGAACAGACGACAACGGCGTGGACATCGCATACACGCCTTCGACAAGGTGGTGGGCGTCCGGTGGCAAGCCACGAACGGGCCTCGCTAGATGCAGATTGTTGTTATACCCTCGGCGACTACTCCTATCAGGATCCACGCGCTTGCCCCCTCCTCGCAGTCCTACGAAGTCTATCGCGGCTGCCTCTCGAGCCATCCTGTCAAGGGATCCTGCCCAATCTGGTGACGTTCTCTGCTATCGACAACTTACTCCCCGTGAGCTTGCAACGAAATTTTTGACCACTCGGTCTAATCCTCACGCTCCCACGACGTAAGTCGTAGCATTCACCACACGTTGGCATCTACCGAAACACACTCCAAATGGACAGCCAACCTGATGGACTCCATTGGGGATCTTGGAGCCCCCTGCTTGCTTGCTCTCCCCGATCCTGTCTAGTACCACCCCTGCTAACACCTCAATCAAAAGGTTCCCCTTCTCTCACCTCTTGTCTCACACCCGAAGTCGCCGCGAGCAACTCCAGCCTACTGGATTAGCAAGCTTCCATTCCCTCGCGGATTCGATCACAAATTGCGATGATGGTTGACAGTTCCAAGTCCTTCCCGCCGGATGCGAACGATGTGCACAGATCTAGCTAGGTACAAATGCAATATTCGCAACAACCCCAATTCTAAGTATGCTGCTATTTGATGGATTGCGACCACAATGCAGGTACACTGATTCTACATGGACCCAACGCTAATAGAAGAACACCCGGGCGTCGGTTGCCAAGGACATGAGCACACGATTGAGGACGACAATAAAATTGGAGACGGAGAAGGGTTGCGTGTTTGCAACTTGCAAGTGAGTAATAAGGGACGTCAGTAGCCCTGACGTAGAAGTGAAGACAACATGTGTGTTCCCCGTGCGAGAAAAAGCACGTGGTTGGCATGGTGGTTTCCTCGCTTGCCATCCTAACTTACTGTACCCGCATTTTTCTCTCCGGTTCCCAACGCCCAAGGGAACGCTACAGAACATTGGCGGCAACAGTAGGCCTCTAGCATAATCAAATAATCGACATTTTATCATAATATTAGAAAGAATTCTATTATGTTGATGATACACTATTCTGGTTGTTTCCATCACAAGATGGAGTTCTCTAAGTGTGCTTGAGTTTTCTCATAAGGTAGAAGCACCCAAATGTAACACAAGCCATTTATGGACACATAAAAAACAACCTAAATTCAAGCCCTTGTGGACCCATAGTAGACAATGGGGGTTCTAAAGTAGACATGTGGGGTTTCAAGAAGTTGTCATGCTTCCAAGAAGTAACCAATCTCCCGCACTTGATCCAAGTTTAGAGCGTGTCGCCTTTGGATGTTTCCGTGCCGACTTTGATGTTAGTCTAGTATCCACAATAGGCACATCTACGAAGTTCTTTTCAAAAATTTGTATAATATTCATACAAGCTCGGAAAAATACGAAACCAATGTTGTTGGTTTCCTAAACCATTTCCCAATGCATGCACATAATTTTTTCTTGTACACACCGTCCATATCACAAGATCCAAAATAAGTGTCATTCAGGTGCTTCTACCTTGACTTAACTTATACATCCCTTCACACACTGCCAAGCTTATTAGTGTGGGGCTCCAGGCGTCATACGCGCTGCAAGGCTTTCTCCAAAGGCTGCTAGCGTTCATTCATAGCACGGACTAGCTTAGGAGGTTTGACTGACCAAATTCAACGCTATGAGTGCAGTGTTGCTGGTCTTATTATACACATGTAAATTGTATTGTTCTGTTTTCCTGTAGACGGAGTTTTTATTTCTTATTTTATTCAGTGGGGGCCATAGAAGAATTTATAAGTTCGCCTGTATATTAAAAGAACGGAAGATGCACAAGAATAAGTTGAAGGCGGGTCACTCAGTCAGTCGGGTTAAAGCATTGTACCTTAAGTAAAGCTTGAATGATTTTCAGATCTGTCCGTCACGCCGTTGAATTGGCGGAGGTGACCTGTGCTGGCGTGCGTAGAAAGAACGGTGATCGACACTAAGCTTCATTGACTAATCCGGCACAGCTGGAAGCCGAAAAACGCACGCACTGGAGCTACGATGCCACACGTGCAAAAACTGGCACTTCCAAACAGAGAGCATTTAACTTAAACAATCAAAAGTGACTTGTCCACATGTAGTCAATCATCCCAATGCCGTTAGTCACCCAATTCTGCCATCTACAGGAGCCTTCCATTTGCACAATAGCGCCAAGTCTCCCACCCATTTCTGGAGAGGGTAAGCTTATGAGTCATTTCCTTGGGGCAAGTAATTGGGTGTTGTACTGCTACTGTCAAAGAATGACATCAAGTTCACATCTCTTTATGGACGGTTCAAGGTTGATACTTATGTGGCTCAAAAAATGTTGACTTGTCTGTCTGTCTTGTGTTGTTTGTTGTTTTGTGTTACCTTGGTCTGTATTGGTTCTCTCGTCAGGCCACTTGTGGCTGATGGGCTTGTACCTTTTCCCTCTGCAATGAAATTCGTTTCATTTGTTTCAAAAAAAAAAAAAAAAAAAAAAATGTTGACTTAGGTGGATTTAATTGTAAATAAATATTTGACAACATAAGTTGTAGCTTTGATTAATGGAAGAGGTGCTTTTAGAATGTTGAACTTATGCTCTTAAAATACTCATCAAGTGAAAATAGGGTAGTAGGTGAATCATTTTGAAACTTTTTAAGATGGTCATGACCCCTACCTAATGATGATTTTTGTTAGTTTGGTTTGAAAATTCATATGAGTTTTAGTTCTTATCAAATTAATATGATTCCACTTGCATTTTAGTCAATTCAACTAATTCTAACTCTGAAAAATACATGCAACAATATGCACTTTGCACAAGATACCCACATTGCAAATCTAGGTGGTCATAGGTTGCTCTACCTTAACTTGGACTAAAAGACCATTGTCCCCTCATAGGACAAAATGGATTTTGGGCACGTTCCTATGACCTCAACTTTTAGTAAAGCTTTTAAAAAAATTCCTCATAAGATAAAAAAAACTAACTTATTAGTTTCATGAAAAATTATAATTTTTATTTCAATATGTGCTCAGGAGCAAAAGTTATACCACAAAAAGTTCAAATTTAAACTCAGTGGGTAGAAAAATAAATCCACAAAAAATGGAAGGAAAAGTAAATTCTCGTAGATTATATTTTCGTATTATATTTATGTATTAGTGATGTGAAAGTTATGAACAATCTTGTTTTTTGGGCAATATAAATACCTTCTTGAAAAATTAACTTATACAATTCATTTTCTAATGCAATTTTCAAAATATTGCTATGCATATATTTTTTTTCAAAGTGATATTTTTTGGCAATTTTGGGAGGAATTTCCAAATTTTTAGGGGGTAATGAATCTAAATGTATGATCTTTTGAGTTGTTTGAGTATATTCTACAATTTTAAAGTAACACCTCCTACTAGTTGTAAGATCATAGTTCTGAAACTTTAAAAACTAGATTTTTCTAGCCATTTCCAAAGAAGAAGTTTTATCTTCCAAATTTTATTGAAAAGTGTGAGTACATCTTCTAATTTATGTATTGAAGTCAAAATGTAGGAAAATGCATTGAGAATTTAGGGAGGAACTAACAAAAATCAATTTCATATTCATCTTTAAAAAATTGTTTCATAGACTGCAAAACATGATGAAAGAAATAAATACCTCACTTATCAAATTTTTGAAATGAAATTAAAAAATTCCAATTCCAATGGTGAAAAATTGCATAGAATTTCACAAAAGCTATGGACTAGTATATCTAGAGTACATCCTTGACTATTTGAAGGTGAAGGGGGGTCAACCCATGTAAGGAATGCTACCACCTAAGTTAAAGGGGCTCAATATTTATTGGGAGAGTATTACTTGCAAGAATAAAAAATTATCAACATCTATCTTTATATAATTATCTAAGATGTCATTTTTTGGACATGGTAGTGGTAAATTAAATCACAATAATTGTTTTGGATAGATGATAAAGTAGTAATAATTATGTTTTTTTGTGTATGCTAATTTGAAAAGATTTTGAACTTGATTGAAAAATGAAGACTTTTTGTTCTAAATGTGTTTACTTTGAAGGATATATTTGAGAACAAAAATCTAATGAAATAATTAATATCAAAAGATAGCATGTCTCCCTTCTTACCTTAAGGTTCTTGCATATCTCTCCATCATGCTTAGTTGCTTTATCCTTTTGCCTTGACTTAAAAGGTACATCAATTCGTAGTTTCATTTTAAAACTTTTTGTGTTATTCATTAATATTTTCTTAGCAATTGATATTTTATTCTTATCTTAAACATATACTACTATGGAACATGTTATGCAAAGGTGAAGGATAACAATGGCACTTTGAGGTAATAGAAGCACTTGAGTGCTAAAACCTACACGATATCCAATAATTCTTTACTTTATCCCAAAATCTCCTAATTAATCCCATATTCATCCATTTCTAATTTGAAGGTCTCTTATCTAATACTTCATAAGGGTTAGTATCTTATTCCATTCTCTTCAACATCATCTATTATCATACTTATAAAATACATAAATACTATCTAAAACAATATTGTTTAGGTATAGTACTTATGATTAAATGTGCATAAATATTTACTATTCCTAGTAGTTTATAATTTTTTCTTCAAAAGATTTAATTGGACTATACATTTTTGCAAGTAGTTATCTAATATGATAGGGTCACAAACAATTACCAAAAATGAAATATTACCTTGTAAATGTTCAACCATCCATAAGATGGATAACAAATGTTTTGAGAATTACTCTTCATCCAATTCTGTTGGTCTTGAAAAAGCTTCAATGAAGACCATGTACCAATATAATCTTGAAAAAAAGAAATAATGCTCTACGTGAATCAATAATACAAAACATGATTATAAGGCTTTGAATCTTCTTAATTCAATTTGTTTGAAATATAGATTTTGAATTATAATTTTTTTATGTTGAGGACTTGATTATCATTCTTTAAAACATTGTTAAGTAGAAACTTGTCCATGATAGAAGGAAAAACTAAACCATTAATAGTTCTAAGATGGAATTATGGTCAATTTCATTAAAATGGCGGTATGATGATGAAATGGCACAGAATATGTTAGAAACTACACGGCATTCCATTAAAATGGTGCAGAGTATGTCAAAAATGGCACATGGCATATGCCATTTTAATGAAAATGCCCATAATTGAAACACACTAATTCCAATGATGAGATTGTTCAAGAAAACAAAATAACCATGAGGAACTTTATTTTTTGAAAATTTATAAAAATTGAGATAAAAATGAATCCTATAAGTTATTCTTTGAAGAGTATACTTTTATTCCCCCTAAACAAGATTCTCCATAACTTTTTCATCACTAGTCCAAATTAAATGAATCGAATCTTTCTATATAGGGGAGGCAACCCATTTTTGACCACTTAAGCAAATACATGTATTTGCAAGGGAGTTTCTAATAGTGGGAAATTTTCCCATGTACAGAAATATAGTTCATAAGATTTCCTTAATTTTCAGATTTTTATTTCTCAAAACAAAATTACTATGAATTTTTAGCTGAAGATTTTGTTCCACACCATATTGGTCATACATACCTTCCTATTTCTGACCAAGAGCTGGTTGCAAAATCCAACAAGGGTTGGTTTCAATATTGAGAGTGTTGAGGCCAATCATAATGTGCCGAGAACTATGCCAACATTAATCGTGTTAATCACCTCATGATTGAAATTACTACACCTTACATTGCCATAATGGAGGAGAGATTAGGAATGGATTGCTTCCCCTAGTCAAAAATATTTTCTTCTAGAAACTAAATTTCAAAAATATTATTTTGAGATTTTATGAATTTTATTTGTTACTTGGGAAATAGCATTTTGAGCTTATTGTAGTATAAATTTTGTCCCCATGCATCGATGGGAATTAAAAATACATTCATAGAAGCTAATTTGCTATCCTATCTTAAAAAAGTTTTAAAAAATCATGCCAAAAATTGAGATAATAGGAACCTACCTAAGCATTCATTTGTCCCTTAAGAAGGCACTTAGTCTCTTAGAAATTTGAAGTAATATATTACTACCCTTGTATTTCCTTTGTAAAACACGAAGGAAACCTGGGTCTTTCTCAAAAACAAAGGGAGCACATTGGATAAACTCATAAATTTAATAAGTTTTATTATATCATTAATTGGCTTCTTCTTGAACTAATACAAAATGAACATTTTAATTTAGGTGTTTTATAAAGTCCAAATACATCCCTATTTTAAACATTTTTGCAAATATATTTTTATGTTCATTGAGTAATAAAGTTTGCATCTAATATTTATTTTGTTACAATGGAATTACTCTTCAAAATCATGAAAATTTTTAGCTTATTCTTGAAACTTTAAATATGGGAGTAAGATCTCACTAGTTCAAATTTTGCTACATATGGCCAAGCTTAAAAACCTAAACTCTGAAAATTGTTTTACATCTGTGTTCCAAACAATCTCCCAAAGAACCAAAATGTATTGATATTATTTGTCATAAAGTATTCAAACATCTTGGAATTTTTGGAGATTTCTATGAGAAAAAAGAAGTTTGTGAATTTAAGTTGTCAAAATTGGACATTTACAGCATACTTTGATTTAATGAGATTTTATACTATAAAACTTCAAGAGTAAAATGAATTTTTGGGCACAATTAAAGTGAGGACTTTTATTGTTTCTACATTAAAATTGAACACATATTTTTGTTATTACTATTTTGGAAATGCAATACAATTATTTTTTTATTATATATATATTTTTCTAAAGATTACAATATGAATCCAAGTTTCAATTGTTTAATTTTCAAAATGATTCTTTTTGACAAATTGTAGTCAAAATATCAAAAGCAACTCATTGCTTATTGAAGGAGAATACATTGCATACATAGGACATTGAAGATTTCTAATCTTAGACTAATTGAGAGTTTTGGAGTTTTAACCAAATTATGTCTATAAGGTGAATGGGAATTGACCTTTCGTAGGCTTATAGGACAACATGTTTGGGCATACAAGAATTAAGTCTCCATGGATAGAAAAATTCTAGGAGATAGGTGGACAAGAATTGACTTTTGTCATAAATTTGCATTTACCTTTTCATAGTTACATTTATATCTTCTACGGTAGACGGGACGAATAATTTTGGCAAACCGAATAGATGGTATGGGTAGATCACGGGTTTGGGGGAATGAAAAAATATCAAAATATTCTAGGGGTTGACAAAAGAAACAAAAGTGAATCCAAAAACAATAAATTAAGCCCTTTGGAGGGAAACAAGTGGATATGTAGATGATAAAAGGCCACAAGGTTTTTAACCATGTGAATATTGATGGATACTCTAGAGGTCATGTTTGTGTTCAACCATGTGTTCAACATTTGAACAAACCTAATTGGAACTTGAATGTTACAACATTCATTGTTCAAATCAATTTCATATCAATGCTTACTTTGAGGTGTGTGTAGGTTGCAACAAGCCAAGGAGGGCCTTAGACCATTGGTGTAGCATTTGTCTTTAGGGTGTGTGAAACATGGCTACTTTTGAGGAGGTGGGACATTGCAACAAGTCTTTTTTTTTTTAAGTGTTTAGGGGTGGCTTGTAGAGTGGGCAAGGCCAAGCCTACAAGGAGAAGAACTTTGACATGTGGATGAAGTGAAATGAAAATGACTAAGTGAAGGTGAAGTCAGAAGAGTTGAAGTTGAATGAGGTGATGAATATTATGATATATATGGAGTATAATCTTGGATTCAATTTTACAAAAGTTTAACAAGGGAGAGTTGCACTCATGTACTCTTATGTTTGGTAGGTGGACATTTCAATTTGTACAATTGGGTCTTTTACTATGAGATCCTCTCAAAAAATGGAGAAGCAAAAAATGTAAGTGTGTCATGGCCCCACTTTGGTTGTTGTCAACCCCAAATGGCAATTGAATTGCTCTATATTTTAGCAAAATTCATGGAAAGATTGGTATTTCATTCATCACAAATGTCCTTCCCTCCCTACATTAATAAACTCATTGTTTCATTGGTTCTTGGAAAGCAAATGATTGTTGTCCGTTGAACACATATTTGATACATTGATTATTTCTAATAGTAAGTAATTTAACCCCTAAAGGTATTTGACTCTGTTTTCACCAAAAACGCTCCAAAATTGTCATCTCTAGCACAAGTACCAAATTTTAGAAAAAAATACATTTTTGGACAAATGTAACCGTAGGATCTTGTAAGAAGCTGGTTTGGGAGGATCTGGAAAAAATTTCAGAAATTTACAACGTTTGGATTGCAAGATATTAGCATTTGAAGTGACAAAAAGCCATTTTTCGGCCCTGCAAAAATCCGGGCAGATGCACTTCACAAGGTCAGATCATTATGAAAAAATGTCCAAAATGGTTGTAAGTCTTTGGATTCATTCTTCGAGTCATGTTGTTTACATGCTTGAAAATTTTTAGATCATTTGGAATTGTACAACATATAGGAAAAAAATAGTAAGTTGAAAGAAGTAGAGAATGATTCAAAATACTAAATTGTTAATAATTTATTTACGGAATTGGAAAATGCCAATCCCAACGGTTAAATTGTTGTAATAAACAATCTACACCTCGTGTTTTTTATTTTTTTCCAAAAATATTTAAAATAGAGTTAAATAAAGGTCTTCAAAGTTTATTTTAGAATAGAGATTCCATTACCACCCACAACTAAAACTCTTCATAACTTTCATCTCATAAATCAAAATGGAATGATTCAAAGCTTTCCATGTATATATACATCAGGAAAATAAATTCCAAATTTTTATTTAAAAAAAAAGTGATTTTTAAAGAAGTTTTTTTGGCTGCCGGGGCTACCCACTGAGCAATGAAAACCACATATCATACAATAACTTTTTAACCATGTATTCAAAAGTCATGAAAATTGTTGGGTCTTAAAGCTACTCCTTGGGCACATGTTGTGTGAAAATTTCAAAGAAAAAAAATAAAAATTCCATTCGTAGTGAGCTGCCCTAAATCACTATGTTGCCAAAAAACACCGTTTGATCCTTTAGGGGTCAAGGGACAATTTTTTCTTTTTTTATTGTTACTGGGTAAAAATTCGGCAAAGTTTGACTGTAAGAGATATTGGCTTTGTAAATTATGAAACATAAAACTGAATTGAAAGGAAAGTAGGGATCTATAATTAACAGAATTAACTACAAGTCTTAAATGACTCCTAAAGACATTTTATTCATTGTTGAATTGATTATATTAAGTACATGGTGTCACAAACCTATTACAAAATCTATCATGTTTTCATCTCAGAGAAATAACATCTAATTATTTCATCCAACATTCAAAACGGAAACTTAGAGCATGACGAGCATTCTTGTGATTTGTCATGCACATGTTTCCTCTGTCTCTAATGCATTGGAGTTTGTCTAGTACTATTATAACTCCATTTAACAATATCCCCAAACTCTAGTAGTTTACACTTTCCAGTATCTTACTTTAATATGAAGATCTCATATATAACAATTGGTAGCTTGTGGCAAAAACCTAAATCTCCATATTATTTTAGAATGCAAAACTTTTGAACATGACACTTAGAAGAGTATTTTGGATATATCTATAATCAACACTTTGAAAATTTATAGTTTATTTATATGGTGTCCAAAATATATATATGCAAAAAGAATTTGAAATTACCCATAAATTGTCAACAAGGCCTAACAATTCAATAATAGGAACCATCCGCAAATGCTTACGAAGGGAGGTAACCTATTTTTGACCACTTAAGCAATTACACATATTTGCAAGACAACTTTCTCTAGTAGGGAAATTTTCTTGTGTGCAAAAATAGAGTTTGGAAGGATTCCATGTTTAACTTGGGAATGTCCAAATTCATCTCCAAAATTGACAATTTGAGAAAAATCGTTACAAAGTGCTCTTTGGAAGCATATTTTGGAATTGACATACAAAGAAAAGTTGTAGACCGTGAGTTTTGGATTCCATCCATATGGTTAGATTCACCAATTTTATCATCAACATTTTTTTTATAAATTTTTTAAGGGAAATTTCAAAATTCCTTCTAAATTCGATTACAAGCAAAATATTATTATTTTTTGAGAACAATTTGACAGAATGGATTTGAAATGAGGTTCTCTTTATATGTGATATTTTGAAATTTGTGTTCTAAAAATATGTGACCTCATTTTGGCAAATTTGGTTTTCAACTAGAGTCAATGTAATTTTGGTTTGGTCAACCAGTTGACATACTTGCACATTTGTAATTTGAGAAAAGTATGTACACTAGTAACACCAAATTCAAGCATTAGATAGGACAACCACTTGATAAAGTACCTCCAAAAATTAGGATGACTTTCATCCAAGCAAGAATGAAAAGATATGTCAATTTCAATTTGTTCATCATCCACTTTTTGGATGTTAGAGTACTCCAAGGTTAATTACTACTCATCAATATGTGCATGGAAGGAAAGCACTAGGGCCTTTGTTTTGACTTTTAGTGCCATATTGTAGCAAGAGTAAAAAATTGGCTAACTAAAGAATGGCAAACAATTGTGAAGTTTTTTTTGCCAAAAACTTCAAATAAAAAAAATCTTGGATGAAATCACCAAATTGTGGATGAAATCATACTTATGAACATATGATATTACTTACCCTAATGACTATTAATGTGATATTTTCTATCCAATATGTAGATGAATGTTGAAATTTGGAATACCACTATTAAAATTTTATATCACCACTTTGGCACTTCATAAAAAATGAAAAAACCCTATAAAGCACCTTGCACTGCCAAAATAGGGGGTGATCATGAATGGATTGCCTCCTATAGTCAAATTTTGGTGTAATATCTTTAGCCCTTAGACAACGGATTGGTGACCATGGAAATCAATCCTTTTTGAACCGTGTGACATCATCTACTATAAAAAAAATAAAAAATACTCATTAGAGGTCAAAATACTATAGAAGATCTCCCCTTTCCACATAAAACTCCAAAGAAGAATAGTTGTTGTTTTGTCTTACATAGAGATTCTTTGTCATCCATTAAACACTAAATGTCCATGTCAATGTTTATGGGCTAGGGGTTCCTTTCACTATACACAATGATCATATTGCACCAATCAAAATACTTCAATAAAGTTATATTTTAGTCATATTATTGGATGCCCAAATATTTTTGGGTATGGTTCACCCCTTAGTGACTGCAAGCATTGTACCTCTGTCATTTCTCTGTTCTACGTGGCACATATATATAATATTCAACTATTGAACTCAAACATGGTCAGGTATATATCATTGTATTGTGAAGTACCTCATGATTGGAAACCACCAATTCTAAACCAAACTTTTTACAAATGTTGCTCCACTTAAACTGATACCACCAATTCCGAACCTAACTTTTACAGGAGTTGCTCCACTTAAAATATTAGTAACCTCCAGTTGCAAGCTGAAGGTACCCCAAATTCATCATTCATGTGCTTCCGACACTTCCATGACCACAATGTCATCACCACTCTGAGACCTTAAGGGTCAACAAGTTGCAGAAAAAATAAACAATGTCTGTTTCCGAAGTCAAAGCCTCCTGTAGAGAGAATGCACGAAAACATGGCAAATGGTACAGCAATTTGACATGAAATCCTAAGTCAGACACTTGCCCGTACAGAGCTCGAGTGCCACGTACTGTAGAGAGATGGCTAATCCCTGAGTCAAGGCTAAGTCAACAGCTAAGCTCAGTAACAGTCAGCAAATCAGAAGAGACTATTACATTCTAGGGATACAAAACCGCTAGTTTGTTGTAAGAGGTGAACACATTGGAGCGTTGTCAACCATAACCTATATGTCGGTATAAAAAGCACTACTATTTACAGCGAGAAGACTAATTCTTCTGACCTCTGTACATGATATGCTTCCTTTGTTTAAGACTAACATAACATCTTGGAATGGGTCCCTACTCAAGAAAGAACATAGGGCTCTGGGAAGAAACCATCTGTAGATCTGACGTATCTTCATTTGTCAAGCAGCTAACTAGGACGGAGGTAGATCAACATCTTCGGTCACGCCACAAACATTTCCTCCTTTCTTGAGACACCTAGAGTATCCCTCACGAAATTCAAGCTTTTTCTCATCACTTCCCAAGTCACCCACGCAAATAGTATCCATCCTGTCAGATGCATCATCTCTTTGTTAACTTACAGTCCAAAAGTTAACCCCTACACAGGCCCAAGAGGTCATAACCGGGGTCTCATAATTTTCTTGGCACATTTTAGAGGGTCATGTGGGAACTTCTTATGTTCAATCCTACGTTCTGTCTCATTTATTTTCTTACCACCATATGCAGGGTTCTTCACTGATTGCGGTGATATAAAATTTGATCCGGCCTAAATTACAGTACATCAGTAAAGATGGTCGTTTAAAACCATGAAATCGTGGTCCATTACGGGTTCAAACCGCTCCTACAATTAAAAGGATAACGAAAGTGATGCGATCCAGATGCACTCCGCATCTATGTCTGCTTCGGTTCGAATCCCTCACACTAACTGAATTGCAAGTCCTACAGAAGACGATATTAATAAATTGACCAATATTTCGACTAGTACCAACGCAGCCCATAACTCTAGAATGAAATAAGTATATTTAATAGTACCAATGATAGAGTTGCAAACCTGTGAAAAATAGCACTGCAGATGAGGCCATCAAAACAGCGCCTCCTATGATGAAAGCTGTTGTAGCTAACGCTCCAATGTAGATGAATGTGAGCGAGGTGCAGAACATCGCCAGGAAAGCACCGACCGCTGACAGACACATCAGAAACCCGATGATCACTGCGTTCACCGTGGCCACGAGAACAGCCATCAGAAACGCCGATAGACCAGTCAAAGTCGTAACAGATATCAGTCCCACCTGTCAAAACACACACATTTTGAAACCTCAATATTAAAACCACGGATTGCTGCAAATGGGGCAGATTTTGCACAGAAGTACAAATAGAACGTTCTTAGCAACGGAGAGACACCCTCGCTACTGCTGGAATGGAATCCAAAGCATCATGCTTATAAGAGTAAATTAGAAGTGGTCCCAAGACTATGGGTAATGACCCTTGCGCTGTGAGAGGCTCTCCGCTCATAAAATATTACCAATCCGGTGTTCCTTTTGTACCCACATGAGGGATTCTTAATCATAATGGTGATTTTGACTCCAAGTTACTGGAACCTAGTCTAAAGAATGTTACAAACGAGAGAACTCCAGAGCAACTATAATACCTATGGAGTAAGAACACGATAGAGCATCGTTGGACATATATATATTCAAACTACGCTACGCGACATACAAGAGCAACTCATGGCAGTTTGGATAGTTCAGTGGTAGAGTTTAGTTGCGCATGCACTAGTACCAGTTTCCAAAACTTTGTGCATACGTTAGCATTGTCCAATCGCGATGAATTCTTGGATTAATTCCTCGCTGAAATACGGCTCTGCCTAACCACAGTTATTAATAAATAAAAACCCGTGAAGAACTCATTTGTGTGGTGTGCAAGATTACCACGACATTATCACAATTTTACACTGCACTGAATTGCTCCCCCAAAAGGGGCCAAAATAAGGAGAATGTCAAGAACTTAATCCCTAAAGGACCCGGATTTTATGGTCTAAAAATGCGCAATTTGATTGATCATATTGAGAAAAATCATACACGTCAGACGTGGCCAAATTTTATATCACCAGTGAAGAAAATTGCTTGTATTGCTTCCAAAATTTTTGACCATAACAAACTCTCAATACGACCAACTCAGAAGTGCACGAAAACCATGAAGTAACATTGCGTCTCTTGGTCTTCTAAGAGTTAATCTGCTCAAATCCTTCCAAAAAACTCTCATCCTTCAATGCTTCTTCGATCGCTATCAATTCAGTAACACTTGAATATCAAGTTTTCAGCATTGCTCTACCACTTGAGGTGGAGATTCTACAAACTAAAAGACACTCCACATTTCCTTTGATACGTCAACTCGATGAATAACGAGACAGACAGTGAGACGCATCAATCAAAAGACCATTCCAAAGCTAGGGCAAGAAGGGAAGTCAACCCCTCAAAACCCTAGAATTCATCGGTTAAACCAGGTCAATTGATCATACTCTGAAAAATCAATAACTCAAATGCGAACATACTATACTGATCACCAGAATCAGCAGAGAACATTGCATATATTGATCAAAAATACAGAAAGGACCAAAACTTCATATTTCTTACATGACCAATCCAATTGATCCAATTATGAAAAATCAATAAATCAGGTAGACAAATATTTTATATTTCCAGAATCAGCAACGAACATTGCATGCCGGGCACCAGATTATGAAAACGAAAGTCTCCACACGACGATTTCAGAAATGTTTTAAGGAAACAGCCCACTGGTCTGTAGGGTTCAAGAACGCTCACCGACATCACCAGAAGGCTTCGCCACAACCCGCCCTGGTGCATCCACTGTCCGACATCCGCTCCCACGCGATGCGTCACCACTTTCAAGCGCGGCGCATGCTGTTCCATCACCCCGCGCGTCCGCTCCACGACCGACTCCGCCTTTCCACTTCGCACCGCAGTGACGACATCCGTGACGAAGTCTCCCACCACCGTCGCAAGCTCCTGCGCACTACGCCCCGTCTTCTTCATCATGTCATAATTTCCATCCCCCTCCCTCCCCTTCGTCACCAGCACCGATTCCTCCTCACCTCCCAAACCCATTTTCTTGGTCAAACCCAACAATCTCCGAAACAAATGTGCCGCTGCGAAATTGCAAAGAGTAATTGCGAAATGGCGCGTCGAATGGCAATGGGAGGGAATCGTGTATGTCAGAGGAGATTGCTGGGAGAGGGTCTGGTGGTGGAGTGATGGATCGCCATAGCCAGGCGTGGAATTGCGAGAGATGGATGTTTGGTGCCAAAAACAAAGGTATATTGGGAGTGGGGAGTGGTGGCGCTGATTGGATAGACTCCTACTGCTTCCCACGTGGCAGGGACATTATTTTACACCTGTACAAAACCATGCAGTAGGAATGTACTACTGTAGCTTTCTCAAGAGATATAATTTTTTTTTCAATTGGTGCCCTGGAGCAAAAGTTATGCCCCTAGAAAATACATTATGCTTAAGCCCAGGCAATTAAAAAAATCAGAAAAATTCAAAATTCAATTTAATTTAACCTTTTTTTCATATCAAGTATATTTACGTGTTCATAAGATGCTTTGATTCATTCCATTTGGATTTGAGATGACAAAGTTATGAGACATCTTTTTTTGTGGACAATCAAGGCATCTTTCTAAAAAAACTAATGTGTAGGGTTCATTTAAGCACTCAATTTTCACAATTTTGCACTAAAGAAAAGTTGTATTGGGGTTAAATTGCTTGTTACAACAATATCACCGTTGCAATTGATATGTTTCAACTCCATTTTAGAACTATTCATGATTTCATTTCTCCTTCCATCTACTACCTACTTCTACTTAACAATTTTTTAAAAGATGAAAATTAATATTTTTACTTATAATGTTTTTTTCTAGATTCTCAAATTCAATTCTCTACCACAAAGATTCTTACCTAAAACATTTGTAGTTCAAAAATTTTAAGTTAAGAGGATTCAAAGTCTAAAATTTTCTCATAACAAGGTACCAAAATAATGTATTTTTCCACTTTGAATGTTGATATCTTACAATCTACTAAGTCAAAGTTTCTAAAAAAAATTCTAGATATATTCATACAAGTCTAATTCAAGATCCTACAATTGGATTTGGAAAAAAAAATTCCATCCTAGCTCATTACACTAGAAATGTTAGCTTTAGAGTGGTTTGGGGTGAAACATAGCCATAGAACTCTAGGGGTTAATATCAATTGAGCATACTTATTATTATTAAATATAATTTTTTTATTGGATCCTACTCACAAGTAAAAGGGAATTCCTAAATAGTTTAGCATGCAATATTTGAACACCATAATAATAAGTAATGAAATTTCAAAGTATTGTTTGTAGGTGTATCAACAACCAACTTTAGGCTCTTCTAGGCTCTCACATTTTGAGTGTGTATACCTTGCGTTGTCAAAATCTAAGTTTTAGTGTCACTTTTGGGTTCATATGGAGGGGCCACATTTGGGGCTTTCATGATTATCGGTGCACATACTTTAAACACTATACCAAATACTTAGACTCATCAGATTGTAGCTCTTCCAATTATGAAGTCTAATCTAACATATAGGAATATGATTAAAAATTAGATTTCAAAATTTACAATGTCTAGACATAGTTAAAAGTCAAAAGTACCTTATTCATCATTTATTGATTACATAAGTTAGCGTGAAATGTCAACAAAAGAGAGTAAAGCAACCTAATTAGCATATTTGGTCATAAGGTACATGCACTCATATCATCCTATTGTTGAAAGTGTGACACCTACATTAGAATCAAGAAGTGACACTAAAATTTAATTATTATTTACAAAATTAGGACATGAGAGCTTATTATTAATTTTTGGAAGATTTAGAAAGACAATTTTGAAAATTTAGAGTTTTATCATATATTGTTCAAATAAGCATGATAATATGCCACGGAATCCTCTTTCATTGCCAATAATAGTTGATATTTTAGATGATTATGGGTGTACTTGTATCATAGTGATTTATCCTATGAAGCGCATCAACATTGTTTTACCAAAGTCACAATATTTCATATTAATGCAAGCTTAAAATTGTATTGTACTTAAAAAGAAATTCTTTAATTTAGAAAAGAAGTTTCAGTGATGAACTTTGATTCCATATAGTTTTATATATTCAAATTTGTTAGCTTTTGACATAAAGAGTTTTGGGAGTAGTTAACATTAGTTGAGAATGCTTTATAATGGCAAAAAAATGATAACTTCCTATGGTCTCTATGAATTTAGAGGTGGTTCATTTGAGGTCCAATGTCCCACATAACATTCTTGAACCAATTCAAATACCATCTTCTGAGGAAAATAATGTATAAGCGTATATAGATCTACTAAATCAAAGGAGCACCTTGTGAAACTTCTTATTTTAATTTTTTTGAAAACTGAGTTCCAATATGAATTTAATACATTATTTTTTCAAGAAAATTCTATGATTGAGTGCAAAACAAGAAGCTCTATAACTTTCACATCCCTAATCCAAATGGAATGAATCAAAACTATCCATGTAGACTAAAATATGATCTTTGAAAAACAAATTTTTCAATGTTAAATTTCAAGTTTTATTTTATTTTATTTTTCCTCTTTAGAGAGCTCAATTTTGGTCCTACGATGGCATAACTTTTTCTCCTAGGTATCAATTGAAATAAAAATGATATTCCTAAAAAATTAATGTGTTTATCTATCTTCCAAAAAATTTTCAAAATATTAATTTGAAATGGAGATCGTAGGATCACTATTCCCCATGTTGGAACTTTTTACTAACTTTTGCTCCTAGGTATCAATTGAAATAAAAATGATATTCCTAAAAAATTAATGTGTTTATCTATCTTCCAAAAAGATTTCAAAATATAGATTTGAAATTGAGATTGTAGAATCATTGTTCCCATGTTGGAACTTTATATTTTATTTCTAAAAGACCAAGGCCATTTTACTGTCAAAAACCACTCACAACTACCATTTTTGTTGCATTCACCCAAGAAAATAATTCTTTTAGGAATCTAATGATAGGATCTTATACTTTACTTGTCTTAGACCATGTGGTAAGAATTTCATGAAGTTTGACCATATAGATTGAGTGATATTAGCATTCAAAGTTGAAAGAGAGTTTTTATGAACAATGTCTAGCAATTTCAAATGACTTTGATGGCCTTTTGTTGAAATTTTTTGCACTACGGACTTGAATTTTAAAAATTATTTAAGAATTGAATTGATAGTCTAGGATTTTTTTTAAACTCTTGATTTTTAGTCTTCAAAAAATTGTTAAGTAGAAGTAGGTCCAAGATTACAAGAAAGCTAAATTGTTAATAGCTCTAAGATGGGATTGAAACACAATAATTCCAATAGTGAGATTGTTCTAATAAGCAAACTATACCTTGTCAAACAATTTTTTTTGAAAATTTGTGAAAATTGCATTAAAAAATGAATCCTATAAATTATTTTTTGAAGAAACTGCGCATACTGTATGGCAAACAAGATTGTTAATAAATTTTACATCATTGTTCCAAATGGAATGAATCAAAGTTTTAGATGTAGACAAAAATATAACCTATGAGAAAAAAATTAATTTTTTTTCAAGTTTTTGTGGATTTATTTTTCTGCATGTTGAGTTGAAATTTGGGCTTTCATGGTATAATTTTGTTTCTAGGCACTAATTGAAATAAAAATTATATTCCCTTGAAGTTAACAAGTTTTTCAAGAAAATTTCAAAAAATTTCACTTAAAATTGAGGCTATAGAACCTACCCAAAATCCATTTTGTCCCTCGAGGGGACAATGATATTTTAGGGGTTAATTGCTAATGACTTATGCAATCATTTTTTGTCCACTTGTCTTTGGTCATTGTTATTGGACAATCCTTTTTTTTCAATTTTTTTCTAGGAATAGAGAAATGGATTTTTTGAGAGAAAACATATAGGTGGATTATTCATTGAGAGTGCTATCACCTAACTATTTTTAATGCAAAAATGTACAAATTGTAGTACTGTTAAAAATTATCTAAGAAAATCAATTAATGATGTTTTAAATGGTCCAATCTTTTGCCCTAAAAGCCTAATCAATGTATGAAATGTAGGATGAAATTTTAGCCAAGCATTCAATAATCATATTCTAAAAATAAAAATTGTATTTTCAATAAAATATTGTGCATACAATCAAGCGATTGTTTTATATTGATGTTAGAGCTATGTGGGTGGAAGAAATGCAACTTTCTTGTATTGATGAATATGAGAAACATGAAAATTAAAATAAGATGAGGTAATGATTTCTACATAGTTTGGAATCACTTTGTTTAGAATCTTTTATTCTCCTTTCAGTAACTTTTGAACTGATTTTAATATTTTTTTCCAGCTATTATAATTTTATTTGGATGAGTTAGCTTACAATTAACCCCTAAATGTATTTGACAATGTTTTCACTAGAAACGCTCCAAAATTGTCATCTCTAGTACAAGTACCAAATTTTAGAAAAAACACATTTTTGGACAAATGCAACCATAGGATCTTATAATGCGCTCATTTGGGAAGATGTGGAAAAAATTTCAGAAATTTCCACCGTTTGGATTGCAAGATATTAGCATTTGAAGTGACAAAAAGCCATTTTTTGGCCCTGCAAAAATCCGGGCAGATGCACTTCACAAGGTCAGATCATTATGAAAAAATGTCCAAAATGGTTGTAACTCTTTGGATTCATTCTTCAAGTCATGTTGGCTACATGCTTGAAAAATTTTAGATCATTTGGAATTGTACAACATATAGGAAAAAAATAGTAAGTTGAAAGAAGTAGAGAATGATTCAAAATACTAAATTGTAAATAATTTATTTATGGAATTAAAAAATGCCAATCCCAAAGGTGAAATTGATGTAATAAACAATCTACACCTCATGTTTTTATTTTTCTCCAAAAATATTAAAAATTGAGTTAAATAAAGGTCTTCAAAGTTTATTTTATAGTAGAAATTCCATTACTACCCACAAACTACCCACAACTAAAACTCTTCATAACTTTCATCTCATAAATCAAAATGGAATGATTCAAAGCTTTCCATGTATATATAAATCAGGAAAATAAATTTCAAATTTTTATTTAAAAAAAAAGATTTTAAAAAAGTTTTTTTGGCTGCTTGGGCTGCCCACCGAGCAATGAAAACCACATATCATACAATAACTTTTTAACCATGTATTCAAAAGTTATGAAAATTGTTGGGTCTTAAAGCTACTCCTTGGGCACATGTTTTGTGAAAATTTCAAAGAAAAAAAATAAAAATTCCATTCATAGTGAGCTGCCCTAAATCGCTATGTTGCCAAAAAACACCATTTGGTCCTTTAGGGGTTAATTTGAAGTAGCAAAAATTAAATTTGGATAGTTTTCTTGGAGTTAGTGAATAGAATTTCATGAGTGGACGACAACTAGAAATGTTTTTTTTAAGGACTATTGAAATGAAACTTTTAATTTACAAACATGTTATAGATTTTTTTGATTGATTGGTTTAGTATAACATAAATTATTGTGGTGCATGTTTAAGATAACATAAATCAATTTAAAAAATTAGAATAAAGAAGGTTTTGAGAAAAGATAAAATTATGGTTCTTTGAAAGTATTAAAATTATCTACTTACGAAAATGGGTGAAGATTTTATGTAATTCATAAGAAAGTTTAAATGGATGAATTGATTTTAAAATTTGAAGTGTTGAACCCAAGGTCAACTTAAAAAAATGTTTTTATTAGCTATAAGGTGGAACTATTCTTAAGGTAGTATCTCTTGCCAATCATCTAGTGTATTGAAATAGTTTGGTATTCAAGGGATCTCATGTAAATAAGAAAATTGCATATTGACTTGGTTTAGTTGCAACCTCCTTCTATGCACACCTATTGCAAATTTTCACAACAAAAATGTTGAGAGACCATTTGGAGCCCTTGATAGATTGGACATCAATTGGTTATTGATGATTACAATGCTATGTATATATCTACATGTTTTCAAATTCAAAGCTTTTTCCATCAACACTCACTTTCATCTCAAATCTATTATATTCTAGATTCCTTCAATTTCACTCAAGAGTTATTGTTTTTTATATTGCCTTCTACCTAGCCAATTGTAACAATCCAACCATAATAAGAATCTAAATGGAAAACTGAATTTTTATGATATAATAGATGTTTTAGACTTAAAGTGGATCTTAAAATTCAATGACCAAAACAGTTAAGTATAAATATATGTTGATGACCACAATGTTAAATGTATGTCTATTGGTCTTCTTGAATTCAAGGCTATATAAAACAATGGCCATTTCTAATTCTTTGCAAAGACAATTGTCTTGGCAAGATGTTCCATTTGATGTCATTGTTAACATAAAAGTAAGTGGATCTTTGTAGATGATTCCTAAAATGCATCACTAAGAACGTGGGTTTCTTCTCGTGGTTGATTTTGACACTTGAGGCATCATAAGAGTTTTGGCTAGTTGAAAGTAGGGACCCTTTCAATACCTTCAAGCAATGGACTCTTCTAGAGCATTACAATTTACTATTCTAAGATGTGGTCAAAGTTTTCAAAGAAAAAGAAGAAATGATAAGTATACCTAGGGTGCGAAGAAAGGATTAGGGTTGAAGCAGAGATTTGCTACTACCTCCTGCTTTGTCACTCTAGTTGAAGGAGGGGAAGCACTACCCATATCCCAACCATGAACAAAAGTAGGTCAAATTTGCAAATCATGAGATGGCGAAGGTACTATGAAACAAATGGAGGTGGATTAAATGTAGAAAATTGGGAAAACCAAGCCAAAAGAAAGGGATTAGATCCAAACCTACTCATGGGTTGGGCACACTTTTGAAACTCAATGAGGGCATATAATTGAGCTATTGAATAGGTTTGCCACAATTGTAGAAAAATTTGCTTCAAATCAAAACTTTGGTAAGCAAATAGGCACAAAGTAATCCTTTAACCAAAAACAAAGCATACAAAAGAAGAGCTAGCCATGAGGAGTCATCTTTGATGTGGGCACAAGGTTGATTTGAAAACACCACAAGACAAATGCATTGTTATAGAAGCAAAGAAAGAAGGGATAAGTTTTTTGCCATTGACCAAAAGTGGTAGTGTGTCACACTAGCCTCACTAGGAATGGTTAACCTCTAAAGGTCCTTGACTATGTTTTCACAAAAAATGCTCCCACACTATCATTTTTAGTACAAATACCAAATTTTAGGAAAGAAACATTTTTAGACACAAGTAACCATAGAATCTTGTAGTATGCTTATTTAAAAAGATGTTGGAAAAATTTCAAAAATTTCTACAATATTGATTGCAAGATATTAGCATTTGAATTTGAAAAAATCCTTTTGGGGGCCCTACAAAAAAAAAGCAATTGCACTTCATAAAGTCACATTTGTATGAAAAAAGTCCAAAATGGTGGTGCTTATTTGGATTCTTTCTTCAAGGCAAGTTGGCTACAAGTTTAAAAAATTTCAAATCATTTGGAATTGTATAACATATAGGAAAAAAAATAGTAAGTATAGAATGATTCAAAATACTAAATTTTTAAGAATTTAGGTAGGGAATTGAAAAATGTTATGGAAAAATAATTCTAACATCAAGTAGCTACTATTTTAAATAGAAGTTTAATTAGAAAATAAACCAACTTCATTTTTCCCTCTTTTTATTTTCTACAAAAATAAAATTAGAAAATACTTCTAAACACAAACTTGTAAGAATGAAGATCTAAAATATGTCTAATAGAGGTAAAAAATAAAGTTCTATAAGAAGCATCATTCCATCTGCAAGAACTTGAGGCTCAAAAAAATCCTCTAGTTTGGCATACTAAATCTAATTCCATCTAAACAATATATAAACATGTATTTGTATATATTGTAAGTATTTGTTATGTGACATTCATCCCCTCTAAACCTGCACATCCTCTAGTATATGCCAAATTAACCCATCCCCACGTGTGCATTTTAAAAAATCTTGAAAGTAATCACTAGATTTTAGAAGTACACCTCTAAGTTGAGTTTGATTCCTTTCATGATTTAGCCTCATTATCAAAAACTACACTAACTTCTTACCATCATAACTCCAAATTCATGGATGTTGAGCCCCATAATCCAATACCTTAGTTTCCATTCTTGATGTTGTAATATATGGTTGTCTAAGTATTATAGGATACACACCATAATTTGAAATTTTTTTTTTTGTTTAATTTCAGTGTCACCAATCTTTGTTTTCAATGTTGGACAAGCTTCATATAATTCTCCTCATCTATTGTTTGTGGCCTTCATCACCCAACTATAATCAATTACAATTGGTCACCTGCCTTTCCTATAAACTTTCCACGACATAATTTTTAACTCTAAGTCATAGTCTAAGAGAGCTAGAATTGAGCCTTTCAATTCTCCACATTATACTCATGTTTCCATGGTGGCCTTAGCCCTAAATGGTAGAAGACAATCCATTTTGCTTTCAACTTCTCTACCAACCTTAGGAATTTTACATTGAAATGAATTTGCTTTCACCTTAGTTGCTCTTTTACATGTCACCTCAATAGCCATCCTTTCTACCATTTCCATTCTCTATTCTTGAGTTTATGTGGAATAGGTTTCTTTCTTCAAGTCCTTCACCCCTTTTAATTAACTTACCACTGTCTTTTGACCCTCTATGGAATGCTCATTTTTGGCAATATATTTCTTGGTTTCAAGTCCACATACTTGTGCAAACATATGCAAAATCTCATTAAAAGAGATTTGAAAGCATGAAGAGTCCGTGAGTTATTTTGAGTTCCCAAGGTGTGGGAACTCACCACATCAACAATATGATATGGTATAGATACTTCTACGTTAGAAAATTATTTTTTTTCATTTTTTTATTGAAAAAAATTGAAAAAAATTATTTCTTTAATTTATTTTAGATTTATCAATAGTTTTTAGAAATTTTGGGAGAAATTCATTTTTCATTTATTTTCTCAAAAATTCGGAAATTCAGCCCATTATGGGTAAGTTCCCAATTTCTAGCTCTACAAGGAACAATCCAAGGAACAACCTTGAAACTGGCTCTTGAAGCCCTCAATTTTCCTCGAATGCATTTTCTTCTTCATTGGTAAAAAATTCTTCCACTTCTTCATACTTGTTGATCTACACATGCCTTGGTTTCTCCATCCATAATTTTCACACTCTCAACTATTAGAGCACACATTATAGTAAATACTTGATTGATTTTAATTTCCTCACCCTCTATCATGTGAGTATCCAATGCTTTTAAGGTAGACAAGCCTATTATCACATTGATTTGGAACTTGAATATCTTGGAACCAATTCTAAGAGGGGATCATATTTTTTCGATGTGTGCATTTATTTCATAGATCAAAACCAAGTGGAATTATAATTTTTTGATTCAAATTGTAATATCTATAAATTTTTGAAGTAGTCAGCTTGAAATTATGAAAGCGCCTACAAAGTGAAGTCATAAACATCTCATAACCATCCTATAACCACCTTTCTATATATCCATTGGTACATAAGTACTCACCAATTAAGAATTGTTACATTATCCATTTTGACATTAATGCACTAATTTTGTTATAATTTGAATGGATCATAGTCCGAAAAGTTCTATAGGAAAATCGATGGATTTCCTAAATATTTTCACCTACCTTAGTTTTCTTGAAATTTGTTCGGAAGTGTGCCAAAAGGTGGAAAAAATTCTCGGTCCATTTCCTACAACTTCATTTTCCTCCCAGTGGCATTGCTACCATTGTCAATTTTCATTCAGAAAATTTCCTTAACTTTGTAAATCCATTCGGTTCAAAATTTTTTTTTCTTGCTTAAGTTGTTTTGTTTTGCTTTGATGGGGTTCATTTGCATATTGCAATATCCCTAGCAGGATTTGAACCGAGCATTGCCCCTACTGATTTAGGGCCAAGGATTCAACCTTCCAAAAATGCACAAATCCAAGAGAGGTTCCATGCATTTTGGGGAGGTTGGTTAGTACAACATGCCCACAAAACACCATTCAAAAGAATCAAAACCACATGTGCACAAAAACAAAATACAATAATGCCACATAAGCTATGATAATGGTGTCTTTTACTGATGTACATCTCCAAATGAAGAAGATGCATTACTTGCACTTAGACTTGTGGCTGGAGTAGACAAATAAATAGATGGGTTAGCATAAAAAAATTTGTATTTCATTTCATTCTTCCATAAGGGTATGGCATCTTGGAGTATATCATCAAACTCCTCCTCGGGTCCCTCTAAAGCGATTCTAAGCAGTGCTTCCAAGTTTTTACTTCCCAGCCTATTCCTAACATGAGATTTTATCAAATTCTGGACACTGAAAGCTCTCTCACAGGTAGCCGTTGAGACACACTACACTCTAGCTAATTCTGCAAGGACAATCAAATTAGGGTAACGTGTTTGTAAGGCATGATTCTATGTGATCATACCCCACAAATCTTGAAAGGTTTTGTCTCCCCATTCAATTGTACATTGCAATTTGAAGGACAAAAACTCCCGCTTACAAGCTTGCACATTAAGAAGAGGGGGGAAGGAAAAATTGGCATGTGAGCGATCAATTCCATACAATGCTAGCAAAGTGTCCAACTCGGTGACACCCCAACTTTGTAAACTAACCTGCTTAGATGGCATATTAGAAGGATTAAGTATTTTGAAACAAGACATAATGTCATTGTCACAAAATCTAGCATTCAGACCTTGACAAATCACCTCTGCAAAAGAACGCTGAAATTGTAGAGCCTCCTCCAAGTCAATTCCTAACCTACAGCGTTGCATTTCAAACCCATGGAACATGTTCCCCCTAATCTCACTTGCAAGCTTCCTCAAATGACCCCCAAAAGGGCCATACTCAGGAAGCACGTGATATCCAATGTCTTGGTTGAACGAGTCTGTGTTCAAATCAGTAGTTTCCACAATAAACAACATTCGAATCTATGCTATCTCTGTACGCACTATGCTACCTATGGTGGTTACATCCACAAATTTACATTGAAACACCTTTGACAACATAGCCAAGGAATGCAAAATGTCAGCAAGGAAATACAAAACATAAATGAATTTGAATTGGGACAACTTCTCCAAGATAGCTTTCGCTTGATCCAAATCCTTGCCTTGTACATCACGGAAGAAACAAAGCATAGACTCCAACGAATCACAGAGAGCTGTGATTGCTTGCCACCTACTAAGCCACCGTATTTTGTGGTACCGTTTCATTGTTTTTTTGGAATCAAACAACTCTTCTTGCAAGGAGGTAAGTGCATGTTTGCGCTTACTAGATTTGTTAAAGAAGGCAACAATTGAATTCAGCAAAGAATCAATCTCAGAAGACATTACCTTACAATCTGGTGCCTTTGCAGCATCTAGGGCTGCCAAGTTAGTTTGATGCGCAACACAATGACATGCTAAAAGGTACGGATTTACCTATTGCTTGATTCGTGTAGCCACTCCATCGTGAGCACCCACCATGGTGTTGGCGCCATCACTTCCAAAGCCCACAAATTTCCTTAAGTCCAAACCCCACTTGCGAAGGTGTGAAATTAATGTTCTGTAAATCACAATTGCATCCTTCTTTCCCCCTTCTATCTACAGCAAACCTAGAAAAACAGTAACAGACAAACCTTCCTCGATTATGGTAGCAAAAACAACAAGGTGCCCTGTCACACTAATATCTGTGGATTCATCAATCATGATACCATAGAATGGTGAATTTCGAACACAATTAATGATTTTCTTTAGAATCACAATAGAAATGCACATAGTATGTTAGCACATGCTTTCTCATTGCGATACATAGATAAGGTCATTGGAGCTTTGACACTCACCAACAATTTGCATAAAGAGGGAAATTTGGAGTAGGGTAAGGATTGCTTCCCTAAAAAATATGATGCCCGAAATAGTGAAGCCATAGCCTCATCACACGCCCTTTGACCTTGGACGATTGCCTTCTCCATCACCTTCCCACCACTTTGTAATGCCCAAGTAAGACGTCTATGTTCATTGGATCGAGCATGATCTTGGAAAGCACTTACTTTTAAATTTTTGGAGCCCTCTTTCGCATATGTTGAACGGCCCCCATTATCCCTACACACCTTGCAAAAAACCTTCCCAATGTCTGGAGAGAAATGGAGCCATTCAAACTGAATGCACCATTGCTTTTTCCATTGACTTTGGGCAATCTTTGCATCTGAAGGGGGAGGTCGATCAATGCCTGATTTACCAATTTCAGGACAACCAAAGGTCTCAGACATTGAGGAAAGAACTTCCACTTCCCTAGACTTTGCAAAAAAATGGTCCCTTAAGGACTTCTGCCATTTAGCCATCCCTACTAAAGAAGCCCACTTATTTCAAAATTAAAAAATCAAGTAAAGCATGAAGAAATTATTCAGATTCAATGCAAGAATGATGAATAATTTGGATTTAGGGGAACATGAGGAGTAAAGACATACCTTCAGTAGATGAGTGATTTAGCCAAACTCTAAAACTACACCTAAAAAAACCAACACAAAAACCATACAACAACAAAGTGGATTATTGAGATAAAGTAATCCACATTGATGAAAACTCTACAATCATAGTGTATATAGTTAATATAGGTGCTTAAAAACCCTTAAGCCTCACAACACTTTTCAGTAATCTAAGAGCCTAGCAATGTGTGCATTGAACAACATTAAGTAGCTTATATAAACTACCTAAAGCCTCAAGATACTTCCCAATAATTTGGTGCCTCCCAATGTTTGTATCCAATAACACTCACTAGCTTCAATAGCCCTTAGTCTCACAATACTTTTCAATATTCTAAAGCCTCGCAAACTTTGGATTGAATAACTTATAGGAGCTCCAACAATCTGGTGCCTCACTTTTTAGTTATTTGAAGCTTCACAGTGTGGGCTTCAACAATAAATACTAGCTTCGATAGTGTGAAGCTTCACAAATGTTGGTTGATATTTCTGCATGAGAACATAGACCAATAATTAGTCCTAAACTCTAATCTTACTCTTCAATAGAAGAATGATTAAATACTCCATACAAAGCACTACAATGTACACTGGTTCATACTTGGAGTTGTAATGGATGCAAGGTACACAAAATCAGCCTTACTTACACCTAAGCTTTGAATATAAAGACTGCAATGGAAAAAAGAATAATCACGAAATCCAACCAATTTTTACACTATGCCAAATCTAAAGAGAGTGTAAATGAAATTTGAAAAAGCATGCATGCACCTATAGTCTTCAGGGAAAAAAGGGGGCAAATAAATATAATGTACAGTTCATTTGTAAACTAATTTTGAAATTTCTCTGGATGGTTGCCTTCCACAATGGAATGCATATGCTACTTCAACATCCCTGCCTAAATCCACACCTTGATTAGTATTACATTGGTGAAATGAGAAATCACAACATTTTGCAGCTTCAAACAATTAGAAGATTAGAAAACTGTCAATAGGAACCAACATAAAATTACTAATTACTAACCAATGCTAAAGTAGTTCCAGAGTCCTCCCCGAAAGGTCATGCACCCATCCTACAAAGTGGGAAATTTGAAACATCAATATCCTATTCAATTTTCACACATTATCTCAACATACTCTACAGACCAGAGTTCAATAGTTGCTTCCTAGTCTTCTTACATTCACAAATGACAAGCAAAAAGATCTTTCACCGTTCTCTATAGAAGTCCTCGAAAAGACTCACTTCTTGTAAATTCTCTTAAATTTAGTTATTCCCTAAATAACCAACTCAATCCATTATACTGATTCTTTTCAATAATTTGACTTCAATGTCCAAGGGTTTGTATTCAACAGCATACACTGATCCATAACCTATATAACATTTATGTACTCAACAAGCTTCGTACACACATTGGTTGATCTAATAGAGGACTTATACAGATTGCACATCCACATTATCTTCCTATTCGATCTCAATTTTTTTTTCCAAACAATGCCATGGGTATGGTTGGCATCACTAAGAGGTTGTAAGCGGTGTATTGTTGGTAAGGAAATAAACAGCTACTATCGAAGAGATTTAAGAGAGAGCTTCGTTAATGTTTGCAATAATCTAATGTTTCATTGAAAGAATAAAAAACACTAAATTGGATATGTGATTTGAACCGTAAACCCTAAAAATGACAATGGAAATTGTAGTGTGGGAGAAGGGAGATTCTAGTCACACCTCATGGTCACAAAATCTGTCGATTCTTGATGAAGCAAACATGAATGCTTCTCAAAGCACCAGAAGCAAGCAAGTGGAAATCCCCATGAGTGTAAATTGATCTCCGTCCAATTTGGCAGCATAGAACTTGCGGAAATTGGAAGTTCAGAACCCTCAACCTAAAGAACGACAAATCCGTGATTGCAACAGCAAAAGCAAGAAATTGATGAATCACAAATGTTGGATAATTTGAAAAGATGAGTGTGGTGGGAGTATAGGAGTGAGCGGGTGTTTGGGCGATAACTTAAGCTTGCAAAAGTGTGACAGTAACGGTGCGTCGGTCACTTAGGTGGGTCACCCACTCACTTGGGCAATTGGGCATTGGAGGGCCCATTATAGAAATATCCGCCATAGTAAGTTAATAACCGGCTAACTATTGACAATCCTTTATTCCAAACGGTAATTTTCTTGCATATTCCCACAGGGACCAGTCTAATTGCCGGATTTAATTTTCTCCATCCGGTCCATTTCCAAAAAGTGCCTTCTTTCATCCGAAACCTCATCCTAAACTTTTCAATTTGAATCAGAAATTCTCAAAAACATTCGGCTAGCTTGAAACTAAATGCTGGTACTCCCCATTCATTGGAACAGATTTGCATGTTTTTCTAGACAAATTTGAATACTTGAATGGATGGACATGGAGAGAAAAACAAGAATCTTTCAAATTGGCCACACTAAGAGCTTCCCTTAACTTTAGAAGGGCATGAAAGCCCTTGGCAGTTGTATAATATATTATGTATTTGGTGGTATTTGGATCAAAAAAACATTGACCAAATATTTTTCAATATAAAATAAATTAATGAACATGATAATACATAAATAAAAATGTATCGTAACTCATCTATTAATCTACAATTGAAGAGAAATAAAGCTAAATATGGGTCATGTAAAGGGACCCTAAGGGCCTTTCTAGGGTTAATGTAAATTCAATCTTGGCATCCAAGATTGATCTTTTCTTTCAATATATCCTTTATGTCAATTTTAGGCTCAATTTCAAATTGAAGTTTGTAGGCTAGCCCTTTGGCTTTATCTTTGTTGAGATCTTCTTTATTTTTTCCCTTCTTTCTATTGCTTAGATTTTCCCATATCTTCTTAGGAAGTGGCCCATCTTCTTTTACAACCTCTTTGAACCCATGAGGCTTCTTTTCCGATGTAGCTAAGTTCATCCATATCTTCTTCTTCAATAGCTCTACCTTGCTTTACTTCAATAGACGCATCATGATGCTACCTATCACCTTGGACTTCACTAAAAAAAACTCGAATATTGACTGCATCAATGGGATCTTCCCTACTAGTCAAGTTTTTGGTTGTTTGCACTATTTCTCTTGATAGAGTTGATAAAGCTTTAATTGTGTGATACCTGCCATACTATTAAATGTCTCAACTCCTTTTGCATGTAGAGCACTTGACCTCCCTATATTCACTCTTATAAGTTTTTTCATTCCCCCCTTGTCAAAGTTTTTGTCCAAAAGCGAGTCTATAGATGGTATGTCAAATGTGAAGAGGGAGTGGGAAGAGGGGACTTTGAAATTTCTTATGGACATATGTGAGGAAAAGTATTGGGAGTACAAGCACAAAGCCTTCAAACAAGCAAATTTGTTTTTTTTACGAGACAACTTAATACATAGTTCTCTACCAATCCTCAACAAATTTGGTAGCAGAAGCGTAATATGTGGGGAAAAGGTTTTTACAAGTGATGAATCTATTGCCTCTAGTATAACCAATTTCTCCAAGGGAATTTTGGAGGCAAAGAAGATGAAGTTGCACATCACAATGAAATTGATAGACAATAAAAGAGAAGGTAGCGAGATGATGTTGAAGGAGTAACTACACATGACAACTTTATTTGTAGAATTTTTGAAGGCCAAGGATTCTTTAGGTAGTTCTAAATAGATGTTGCATCTTGTGTATTGTTTGCTTTTAGAGTTTTAAGGCATTGGAATTTTATTTCCAATCTTGCAAGGAATTTGATTTGATTTGAGTTTGTTTGGATTTATCCCAAATTCTATTACATTGTATAAATTTTTTTCTATATAATTACATGTACATGTATATGTGCATTTGAATTCTAAAAAGCTTAGACAAAATTCAACAAAAATGTCATTGTAGTCATTTATCATTAGGGTTTTCCAAAATCAATTGTCTAATTAATTTTTACCAAAGTCTTCGTCCCTCATGTTTTGCTTGTTTTCCCCCCCTAGTCATGAGTCTTTACCTTGCATTCTTAAATCCAATAAGTGGATCTCTTTGCAAACCAATATTAGTCATACAAGGCTTTGGCTAGTTCAATAATTCATACTACTTGTGTAACCAACAACAAGCTATTGTAATTCTAGGTGCTCTGTTAATTTTGGAATTACAATTCTAAAGACCATATTCGTTATATTGAGACTTTTCACAGATTTTGAGATAGAATGCTAGTCATTGGAAAACTCATTTAAAAAAATAATAATTGAAATAAAAAATAAATCATGCTCAAATAGTGATCCTATAATGAAATTCTAAAAGTTGGTATTGTTACCTATTTATAAAAAAAAATAATAGTAAAGAGATAAAGCAGTTCATCTTTGAATCATGGATAAAAATGAGACTGCGAAAAGTCTCAATATAACAAATACGTCCTATAATTTCTTCAAGATTTTCCGTTTGTTCTTCAATGTGCTAAATGCTTGTTCTATCACAACTCTTCAAGAATTCATAGAGTTGTCAAACCTTTTTTTCTACAAATCATTAGAGGCCTTCCAATTCTTCATCAAGTACATGCACTAGAAGAAATTTCTTGTCATCTGAATTTTGTTCAAGTGAATGCTGATTTCTTCTAGTGATGTAAATGGGATAGGTAGAATCTCCAATGAAGCAAGGAATACACCTAACATCTCTAATCACAACCACTAGTTTTTGCAAATTTTTTTGTTTTCTCAAACCCTTGTACAAATTAGACACTTAAAATTAGTCACCATCATACACTCTTCTGGATTGGCTATTGCACACATTCCAAAAGATCTTTTGTAAATCACAAACTACTTGCAATACAATGGGGTAGAATTCTTTCCTATAAAAAAATCACTGGCTATTAATGTTAGTCTTTTGCTTGAATTTTTTTGCTAACAATATATATATATATATATATATATATATATATATATATATATATGTCATATCTATTGCTCTCCATATGTTGGAAAAATTTGTTAATTCTTCAAAATATAAGATGATGCTTTGAATGTCATTTTCACTTAGAATGCTAATGTAGTGACTAAATAACTTGTCTCTATCATTAAGTATGTTGCAAACAATGTCAATGTACTTTTTAATGGTTAAAGCTTCAATATTGAAACAATCTACCATGTGCTCTAGGCTATGATTGTGTGCAAATCTATAAATTACACAAGCTACAAACTTTTTGATTTCCATTTGAGGTCTTACTTGATTCATGCATCCACTTCTCAAGAGAAGAGTCAACCTGTTCAACAAATTCTCAAATGCCCCAAAATTCATCCTAAAAAACTTCTTGAATTTCTTGTGGTGCATCTCATTTGTTGATCTTCAGTCTACCCTTTTTACATAGTTCCAATGGGTCAATTGCCTAGATTCTACCCATTAGGGATCGGAAACATTGGATTTCTTCCTATAGCCAAGCAACAACAACAACAACAAAAGAAAATGAAACCTCATTGAAGTCATGCTATTAAAGTTCAATACCTCCCAAGCCTTTGATTAGTAAGTTAAGGAGTTGCTCGTTGCCAAAAAGAGCATCATCCACATGAGCACAACTTGTGCACAAAAAGAAGGCTCTATATGCACTTACAAAACTCTTCCGAATTGATTTATAAAAAAAATTTGGTACTCAAAACCTCAGAAGGGGAGAACCTTGAAAACCTTATCCTCAATTCAAAATGAAAGTCTAGAAAAACAAAGAAACATTCTCCACAACATATACTACCATTCAAAAAACAATAATGAAAAAAACCAATAAACATAAGGTAGGATGTTCTAAAAGCAACCATGCTCTAATAACGACTACTAATATAGACGTACATATTGTTTTTTTCAATTTCAGGAGGTGTCCGCTTTTAATGACCATTGCCTTTCAATTGCAAAAAATTGTACTATTTTCAAGAAGGTCCAAAAACTACAAAATGACTCGAGTTAGATGCCTATTCTATTTTTCGTCCAAAAAAAGACTTACTGAAAATTGATTAAAGGAGTTTAGTTTTCCCTTCACATGCAATCAACTCTTAAAAAATCTCTTCAAGAATACACTATCTCCTATGATGATGCGAACACTCCTTTTTTTCTACAATTAACCACCCCATCCTGGCTATGTGAAAAAAATAGAGCCATTGATTTGGTTTCAAAATAAATGCTCCCCCTTCCAATGCCATTGATTTGTGGAATAATCAAGGGTCATCAATGCTACTGATATGAAGTACAATATAGAATACAAATACGAAATATTGTACAAAATATGACATGGAATGCAAATACTAAAATGTTGTACGGAATGTAGTATGGAATACAATCTGAAATGCAAATATGGAATAATGTACTAAAATATTACATTGAATATGATACGGAATACGAATACGGAATACTGTACATATATTGGATAGGTCCTGAATGCCTGTGGTGGCAATATCCCATATTGATTGCCACCATGGGAACTTTTCAAAAATATCAATGGTGGGAGGGGGGGGGGGGGCAACCTTCTACTTGTCTTATCAATTAATTTTGTCTCGTAGAATTTCAGAAAATCATTTGGAGTGACTGTCCACTCAAAAGACAGCCATCAACAACATACCTTACCAAGAAAATTCGTCACTAAGTTGAAGCTCTCCAGAGCAGCAACAAAATTTGCTCCCAGTGGCACAGCATAGATAGAAAGAGGGTGCCCGTAGAACGCTGCCAGAGCCCCCCTAAACGGTCTGAAATTGCAAAAGCGATTTAGAATTACAAACTCGCCGCACAGGTGGCGTGCCCATTGAACAAGGCGGGACAACAGTGCGTTTGACGTCGCACAGAGCCCCCCCCCTCCCAACCCCATGTACGCGGGCTTCTTGTTTGAAGGGCTGCTGTGGAGGTTCTCGTCCTTGACGCCGTCATCCCGCGTCGGTAAGTTCTTCGTGCTCAATGCGACATTGCAACCATTTTTCATTTCAGATTCGGTACTGGCTTCTTTCTCTTCCACGATCTAGCCTCGTTGTAGCTGGTTTGGAGTCGGAGTTTCATTCTCGAGACGAGTGGGCTTGCTTGCGGGTGAGGAGGTTTCTCTCTGTCGTGATCCTTGTTTGGGTTTTTCTCCATTGTCCGTTCTCTCGTTGTGTGGTGGGTTGCTTGCGGGGAGGGGCTATCGGGCGCTTGGGTGCTTGGGTTTTGGGGGTTTACTCGAGGTGGTAGAGTTTTAGCGTGAACGTTGTGCAGCCATTCTCGAGAGTGAGAATGAGAGTGAGGGGCCGCCGCATTGGGATCGTGTTAAGGGTTGGGACTCATGCGGTCTTCAGACGCATTTCAAGGGTTTAGCAGACTGGGACTCGTTGTTGATATTTTGCACAAGCGGACGCAGTCGTCATTCGAATAAGTGGCATTTTGCTCAAATTTGGCCACATTCATCGTCTGTGACGGGTTTTGCCCATGCATGGCATTCGTCTGTTCCATCCATAGCCAGTGAGGTCAAGAACGGCAGTGCCTTTATAGAGTTTTCGGTCCACATCCCTATTTGGGGGTGCAATTGAGGGAGTGTGGATCGTTTCGTAAGATAGTAAAAGTTCTCAACGCAGCAGACGGGCTGAACCCATGAGAGGAATTGAGTTTCATTTTCTCGTTTAGTTCATGTTGTTGCTCGAGTTTGTCATGCGAACGAACACAATGCTCCAGAGTCCGCGAAGTGCGATCCGTCCATATTTTCTACAGTTTTCGTAGGAAGCTCAGTTACTGTATCGGTTCCAGATTAATGTTCTGTGACTAGAGGTGCTCCTTGGTGTCGGGAGATCCTCTGAATGACTGCCCATCCTTGTGATTTGTGGCCCGTTACTGCATGTGCAGCTGACCTTCTTGAGCAGGAGTGAAGAACACCCTTGTTGCCGCCACCATGGGTTTAGCGGGCGCAGTGGAGTACGGCGTGGGTGAGTGGGGCAACCAGCCTCTGGCGTCGGCCGACGAGGAGAGTTTCAACCTGATCCAGCACTACCTACTTTTTCTCGCTGGTCTCTGCTTAGGGCTCTGAAGGTACGAAAATCCGACGGCGAGCGTATATATGCGACGGCGACGAGGAGGACGAGGAGTTTATTATCTGTTGCTGTGAGCTGATTCCTTTGCTTTATCAGGTAGTTGTCTACCGACAGCGCTCGTGCCGCTGAAAATTAAGTATGAGACAATGCAGGGGTATTTTGTTAAACGTCACTATGGAAGTACTCCTGATGATCTGTTGTGGCCATGTACCTCACTTAAATATCTTTGAATCTCGCAGTTGTGTTGATTCTGCGAGCTTGCAAATCAGCTGTGTTTAGTCAGACTGCTGTAGTGGATGCGGTTCGGCTCTACTGGTTGAGGAAGTGATTCATTTGTAAACGGAATGAGCCTGGATAGTGATTTCTGAGCAACGTGAATGCAATTCACGATGGTTTAGACCATCTGATCTGCTGCCTGTCGGCTTAAGTGCTTAGTTCTGGGATTTAATATCATGAGTGTAATGCTAAAGTTTACGGTTCTTGCATGAGACGGACAGTAGCTGATGCTCGCTTGTCAACTATGTCGTACAGGATGGGTGTGGAAAATTATCATGTAATAGAATTAGTGGGAGAGGGATCGTTTGGGAAAGTCTATAAAGGCCGACGGAAGTACACGGGCCAGGTGTGCTCCTGCAACCACTTATCAATTCAACAGATCACCTATTGCATTCTCAATTTGTTCGCATGATTTGCTCCAAAAATCTAGACGATCAAATGTATTGCGAATGCTTGATTTTCTCGCAGACTGTCGCAATGAAATTCATACTCAAGCATGGCAAGAGTGACAAGGATATCGAGAATCTCAGACAAGAGATTGAGGTAAGTTTTCATGTGTTCTCTCAAGTATGCGTTTTCCCTTCTGTCCTGTTCAACGTCTGCTTGATCTGCCATGAGTAATCGATTTCTCACGAAGGTGTAGCTTGAAAACATAAGAGGCAGTTGGGATGCTTGACTCTGTTTTCTGATCTTTCTGTGAAGATATTGCGACAACTGAAGCATGAGAACATCATAGAAATGCTGGATGCCTTCGAAAGCCCTCAGGAGTTCTGTGTTGTGACTGAGTTTGGTCAGGTATGCTCTTCTTTTACCACATCTTCTCACCAGAACGCATTTCTGAGGAATGGTCGTGCTTGTCCTTTTGATGACCGAGACAGAACGTAGGGTTCATTAGGTAGGAAGTATTGGAATGGATTTTCTGATGGCATGGTGTATGTACGGAAGAGAAACTCGAAGTTCTCCTGAACCAGTCTGATTAGTGTACTGTATATGTGAAGACTGTATTGAGTTTGAATGTTTGCATCTATCGTGATGGGTGGTGTACAGGGTGAGCTGTTTGAAATCCTGGAAGATGACAAGAATCTTCCTGAGGCTCAAGTACAGGCTATAGCAAAACAACTGGTGAGCATGGACATCTCCTCTTTTATTCTCACTGCACGTGTGGATATTTTTGGATTTTGGTTGGGTTTCTACGTATAATATCTACAACGTAGAAGTTTTTCACCCAATCCAGAAACTGAGAGTTCTTGGTCTCGTGAGCTGCAGGTCAAAGCGCTACATTACCTTCACTCTCATCGAATCATTCACAGAGATATGAAACCACAAAATATATTGATTGGTGCTGGAGGAATAGTGAAGGTAATTATCTTTATACAAAATGCCTTGGAAATAACTCTTTAAACTTGTGAAGACGTGTTTGACAAAAAGTGACATCCTCTAGTCTTCCAAGATACAGTATACTCTGAAAACTGTAACTAATCCTTGTTCTCCTGCCTTTTCAGCTCTGTGACTTTGGTTTTGCAAGGGCGATGTCTTGCAACACTATGGTTTTGCGGTCCATCAAAGGTATATCCCAGTATTAAAAAGTTCTGATTGCTTGTGTTAATTCTCTTGCATTTGAGTGTGAGTAATGCTGAGGTTTACTTCGTTCATACAAGCTGCTTTAGCTTTGTGTCGTTGTTCTCCGCTTATACCACTGATTGTGTGAATGATTGCACACTTAGGAACACCGTTGTACATGGCTCCGGAGCTAGTTCGAGAGCAGCCTTACAACCACACAGCTGATCTTTGGTCTCTCGGTGTTATTCTGTAAGTTCCTTCGTATATAACCAAGGTGGCCTTTTCAGCTTACCCTCAGTTTTGGTCCGAAGCACACCTGAAGCCTCATTACTTGGTCATATCGATATCGTGGAAATGTCGCACGAACCTATATATATATATATATATATGCAAACAAAATGAAAAGAACCTTGATATCATGCCGAATCAAATTTGGGTTCACGTAGAAAATATGACTTAGGTCTGCCTCCAAGTTTTTGGCTTTGGATCGAAGCATTGACAGAAGCTGCATCTGTGGTGAATGTGAGGAAGTTTGAATAGGCCCTTGCTCGAAAAGCCAGAAAGATCTTTAGTGTGCTCAAAGGGACAGAGCCTCTCGTAGCGTAGCTCTGCTTGTTTTAACCATGTGGCCTAACATCAGGGTGTACTAGCTAATTATTCGTGTATATTTTAGTAATCTTTACCGGGCTACCTCTGCAAGTTTAAAAGTTGAGTAACTCTCTGGTGCTCTGTTGTCGTGGTTCTTTGGTTATCTGGATCAGATATGAGCTATATGTTGGGCAGCCACCTTTCTACACAAATTCAGTGTATACACTTATAAGACATATTGTTAAGGTAGTCTCCTAACCAAGACCTAAGTCTTTTTTCAATGTGTCGAGGCAATCGAGATTTCTCCATGACATTATTCAAGTGGCAGAGGACGCGGTAGTTTATTATAGAACTCACTTCTTCGTGCCATTGGTTCCTGTTCAGTTTCATTTACAATATTTGACATTGTTCTCACATGTATTGTTTGAGGTTCACAGTAGATTCCACCGAAACCCTCTGCATCATCTTTTGGATTTCGGCGTGTTAATCGTTCTCATTTACCGTTCTAGTGCATGCTTGCCTTGAAACTGAATGCTGCGTTTATATGCAGGATCCTGTAAAGTACCCGGATAGCATTAGCCCAAATTTCAAGAGCTTCTTGAAAGGGCTCCTTAATAAGGTACTGTTCCGACTTGTATGCCTGCTAATTAGGTCCGCAGTTTTTTGTTGAGGAGCGTGTCTCACTTTGAATTGTTTTCCTCAGCATGTCCATTTAGGTTCAGAACATTTTTCCCTATACCGAATGTCGATGCCAGTGAATCAGTTTTCTGAGGTTTCCTATGTATCTCCGGTTATCTCAGCCTATGCCTGAACTACTCCTGGATTGCCCTCTGAAATGCTCTCTGTTGACAGTGTTACGCTGTGATATAACCATTATGTACGCACCTCACCATTCGCTAGTTCCTATCTGGCAGGTTTCCCAAAATCGCCTTACGTGGCCAGGTCTGTTGGAGCACCCATTTGTACGAGAGACAAATGAGGAGGTGGTTGCATCGGTAAGTTTTGGGCAGAGCAGACAGATGCTGGAGGAGTTTCAGAAGTTTTCGTTTTTCTTTCGTGTTGGCCCATTTGTAGCAGAAATGTATTGCTTCATTTGCCCATGTTGGAATGTCTATCTAATAGGAATGCCTTGTGGTTCAATGGTTTGCAGGAGGTTCGTGCAGCTACTGCAGCGGCCAGGGTTTGCGATGCAGCATGGAGAGGAGAAGTAAACATCACTTTGGCTTCCCCAATGCCATCAAGTCGCAGCGCTGCTGCTAGTCCTGCTGCTGGTTTGCCTCCAGACTCTTGTGCCTTTCATTTGTCCCACTCTTCTGCCTTTTTTTTTAAATCTCAGTTTTGGTGAACTGTCTGGTTCGTAAAGCAATTGTTTTCTCTCTCATTTTTTAGGAAGAGCACGGACACAACCGGAAAGCCCAGCTCCTGCTGACCGCGCAGCAGTGGCTTCCCGAGGAACTGATGGAAATCATTCTACTACTCAGGCTGCTGGTGTTCCGGCTAGTCCATCCACTCCTACGCCAACTATATCTGGTACAGAATGTTTCTGTTTTAACTCTACATGTCTTACCTTTGATTTTGAGCTGAACTCACTTGTAACCCTTTCGTATATCATGAGAGATTGTGCGTGCTTCTAACGATGAAGCTGGAATTCAACAAGCACTTAGTATTATCAAGATATTTTGTACCTTCATGGAGTCCGCATGATTTTATTATGGACTCTCCGTTTCTGTCTATTTACAAGATTATCCCAAGGCTTTATTGTATGTTTATTTCCTCTCTTTACACCGTTCATAACTGACTCTGCACGTGCAGGCGTGGATGTGGTATCAACTTTAGATAAGATAGAAAGTACATCAAGAACAGTTAAAGGGGCTCAGGCTGTTGGGCAGGACAGAGGATCTCTTGCTCATATCCTACATCCTTTTCGCAATCTTCATGCGAAGGGCACTGCAGCTTTTGCAAGGCAAGGATTTAGTTTTTCGTTAGTTTCCTGGGTGGCTTCTCTTCGAATTTTGACCTCCAGCAAATTCTGTCTCTTGATTCTAGGGTGATGGTACCATAATAATTCCAGTATTTGAAACTGAACTTGTATTTTTCTTTTCCCATCACTAATATCTATGTTTCCGTGACTGATATCTTGTAGACTTAGACTATGGAGCCTTATCAATTTAAGAATCTGAAAGTTTGGTTGACAGTGAGCAGGCAAGTTCAGCAGCCAGTCAAGCACTGCGTGTTTTATCAAACCTGCTTGCTGGGAATGCTCTCAGTCAGACAGTGGCTGTTGAGGATGTCATTCCAACCGTAGTTGTTCTGTTAAAAGCAACGTTGACTGCTCCCAATGGCCAGCATGTTCACCTTCTCATCAAGGTACGTAGAATGATCTACCTACAAAAATGCAGTGCAATTCTTTGCGATGCCCTCTTGTTTCTAAGATCTGGAGTTTATTGGTTTTACTGCCTGTTCTAGGGACTTGGTGTTTTGCGCAAACTTATCGAAGTTGGAGCGGGAAAGATAAACGGCTCCTTTCTTCATCCAAGCGTTGCACTTCTACGCCTATATCCTCAGGTTGACTTCTTGAATGCTTCTTACTTGGTAGTTATGGAAATTGTGACAGAAGACTCAACCGGAGATGGTACTTTACACAATCATCACATCCTACTGACTGGAGCGTGCTGCTTATGTTATTCTCATGCCTTTGAGATGTTGATGCCCGTGTTTAACAGGCTGTGGCATATGCCCATGATTCATCTGGTCGCGTTTTATACGAGTCAACGTCTTGTGTAGCAGTCCTACTCACAAGAGTCGCAACAGGACTTGCCGCGTTGCTGGCACCAGGCGCCGATGGAACTGAGAATGTCGGAGGTGCGGCCACAGCTGAAGGGCAAACTATGACTCAGATTATTACACAAGCCAGGGTTCTCAATACCGCGGATCATCTCTGCTCTTGCTTGGGGGCAACAGGTAAATTTACTCTGCTTGAGAATTTGCTACTTTTTAATTCTTCTTTGTTCGTTTTTTTCAGTCCGGACGTCATTTTTGTACTCAGTTCGGTCGATCGACCAAGGCATTCCCCTTCGAGTGGTCTAGCTTTTTAACTGAAAATTCTTGGTAATTTAAAATGTGGAGTTAATTAACTTTCTCTCGGCTGATCAAAGTGCGCCATTGAAAACTGCATTCCTAAAAATAAATTCTATGATGCAATTCAGGATCAAATCTCATATCTGGTGCCAGTACATCTGCACCAGTGGCTGGTGAAGCATACAAAGCCCTGTGGGCTCTTTTGAGTAGCATGAGACTAGCGTCAGGAAAGGGAGAACAAAGGCAGGGTTTTCCTTTGGCAGCTCTGCGCGGTTTCGCTGAAAATTGGGCTGATGACAAGAAAGGAGAGGAAGAAGGAGCATCTGGAGTGATTGAGACTGTGACTGACTGTATGGCCAAGTCAAGGGGTGTCCAGGCCGCAGGATCTTATGCCCTTCTCCATGGATCTGATGCAGCACTCTCTGCGACTATACAGGTCTGCATATAGTAGTCGCATAGTAGGTCGGTAGTTGGTACATGTCTGAAATAAATACGGGTTTGAAACACAGAGAACAGCCTATTGATTTTGATCCTGAATCTATACCTCTTCAAAACTGGCCCTTGTTCAGCTTTAAATAACTTTTTGTTTTTTCTTTCACTTTTTTCTGGTCTGCTGATAATGGCTGGTATATGCAGGTACTACTTGGATGTTGCAACCTTTCTCAGCTAGTATGTGACGTTTTGGCGGGAATTCCAACCCATGAACCACCATCGTACAACACGATCAGTGGAGGTGGGGATGGCACAGCAGTTGCCGCAGTGTATAAAGTCCTTTCTTTACATGGAGCTCCAGGTGTGGCAACTCCAAACGGGGCAAACGAAGGTGACGGAGGAGCTGTAGCAAACGCAACCGGAGATCTTATCACGCATGCTTGTTTAGCCCTTGCTGCTGTTGCGCAAGGACTGGCGTCTAGAGGGAGACGTGGAGCTTCCTGCATCCTCACTACGTCTCAACCTAAGCAGCGTGCGAGATTGGCAGCTCTTGCTCATCAGGCTTCAATCGAGACTGTTCCAACAGGTGAATGCACTATGATTTCCCATAGTTTACTCTTAAGAAATATACGTTTTTTTTTAAAGTAGGTATCTTATTTATAAAATCAGTTAAAGAATTGCTCCAAGTGATTTGAGATCTTCAATTAAGGGCACTCCAGAGAACGAGACTGTCCCAATCTGTTCTTCCCTTACACTTCATTCCTTGGAGGCGGCTGTGACGTTATGGGAATGCTGCGTTGACCTCCTTGTCTTGGATCTACCTTTATTATTCTAATTTTAAACTTTTTCTTGTTTTTTAACTTATTTTTATTGCAGGTGGTTCCTTGCCACCACGTTGCGCAGCAGCCATGCTGGCCTTGTCCTCAATTCTTGCACTTGAACAAGGTCTTGAACTAAAAAGTGGCGTTCCAGCTTGGACTGCTGAGACTGCACTATCTTTGCCAACCTTTCCCTCCCTATCTGCCCTTCGTAACCTCATCAAAATAACTCCCCAGGCTGCTCTTCCAACACAAGATGCACATGGCCGTAATTCTGGTATGCTCACAAGCTGGCATGGGGTCCGCGATGGGTGTGTTGGACTCCTTGAGGCACGCCTTCGTTGGGGAGGTGTAAATGTTGCAGAACAATGCTGTTCAATGGGTTTTCCAGTTATCTTGGTGACCTTATTAGCTGGTGGCTTAAAGCAAGGGGATGACAATGATGAGCCTAGTGGCTTAGGAGATGATCTAATAGGATTGTCGCCTATAGGAGTTACGTGGGCGGTTTCTGCCTTAGCATATACCCTTAAGGGTGGCGGCTATCGTGATGTCTTATTTCGCCGTGCTCCTGTGCTCACCTTATTGGACCTCATGGATCGGGTTCATCTATCACATCTGCAACTCTGGGAAGGAAATTGTGGTGGTCGAGATGGATTGCGGGCCTTGGTGCATGAAATTGTTGGGGTTCTGGAATTTCCTTTTGCGCAAGCTCAAAATATGCCAGGCTCAGCGTCAAGCAATAATGCCGCTCTTACTTCTCCCTCACCTGGTGGGAAAACAGCGCCCGACTCACTCATAGATTTAGCAAGAGCCATGACAGCAAATATGCCTCAGTACTGGCAACTTCTTCAAGAGGTAATGTTCGAGGCAATTTATCGCCTCTATGCTGCTTGGAATTTTCTAGACCTCCACAATGCTGTGAAAGTTACAGTTACAGTAAAATCTTTCTGGTCAGGGTAGCCCGCAGTGCAACGATAATCAAACTGGAAAAGAGGCAGCTTCTACACGCTTATTTCTCCATCCACATGAAGCAAATCATGAGTGTGCAGGTGTTTTTTGGTTCTTGAAATGTCGAGAATAAATCAGCGCTTCCTCTTTAGGCACACTCATATTAAACCCGCACCTTCTAGGTATGGTGAACTTCCAAGTTTTCTCACTGTCCTTGTACCTGAATGTTTAGGTACATGCTGCAGCGCCTCTTGTAAGATGCCTCGAGTTACTAGATACGAATGATCTTGGGAGGCCGGTTGGGCTCATTGCCCGGATGGTTCAGAGTTCAAGAGTTTTGGCAGGAGAAGTGGTTTCAGAAGGCTTTCTGGGGGCTGCCCTGATGACCAAACTCTTGGACCCCACCTCTCCCAAGGAGGTTGTGCGGGATGTCCTAATGACATTATCCAACCTTTCTCGCATGAACAAGGTACTATCCGTTTCATTGTCAGTTAATACTCTAACGTTTTTGTCTTTGTCCTGGGTCGTGTTAACATTTGAAGAACAAATCATGTCCTCACGGGTTCAAACTTCATGAGTTCTCTATCAAGTCGTTTATTTAAAAAAAAAATTATTTTCCCAATAGTAATCTACATCTTGGACTTACCTTCATTTTTTCTTAACTAGAAATCAAAATGAAATTTTTATGATTTTCTTGAGTGAGTTCTTTGGAAGTTATAGTAATTACAAAGTTCTTAAATACTATGTAATTTTTAGCAAAAATAAAGATAATAATGATAAACTTCATGCTATAATTCGTTTACTTCTTGATATCATATCAAGAGAATTTTAATTGAAATTTCTTTCAAATGGCTACAAGAATTCTTTCGAATAGCTATAAGAAATGCATAATTATCAATATTGAAAAATTCAAAATAAAGAAAACGTAGACCAATGGAGTTAAATTTTCTTAGTTGAGCTCAACTACGTTTAAAATGAAGAACCATATTAGAACTCAGTGTGAGTTCGAAAATGCCCCTCGTTCTTGCTATGCATTAGACACATCAGTTTCTAATCTAGGATGTGGCTTGCGACATACAGGACTTTTATGAGCCTATCGGACAGGCCAATCTATGGGAAGCTTTGAAAGCTTGTCTAAACCACACGGATCCTGGAATTCGATCTAAGGCTTGTAGTGCCCTAGGGAATATGTGCCGGCATACGCCCTACTTTTACGACCCTCTGGTATTCCTTTTTTTTGCCTCATCCAACTGCATATTATCACGAGAGGTTCCCGTCTTCTATTCGCGTATTTAGTGGCTAGTGCTCTCTATTCCACTACTGTTACTGTTGCCTAAAGAATTCTGATTGAATGCGCTTTTATTCTGTCGACAGATTGAGCATGATATCATCAACATTCTCATCGACCGATGCGTGGATCCGGATAGGCATACACGAAAGTTTGCCTGCTTTGCGGTCCGCTATCCTCATTTCTTTGCTTCCCCTTCAAATGTTTTTGGTTAATTTTACCTAGTTGTAATCTCTCTCTAATGTTCTCGTGCCAAGCCCGAGTGTATACGAAGAAGTTCCGAAAGGTCCATTAAAACCGTCGTAGATCCTAGAAGTCATGCTCTAGGTTGTTATTTTGATACCTACCACCTGTGGGCGCTGTGCGTACAGGTCGGGAATGCCGCTTATCATGATGATCGGCTCTATGATCAACTGCAGCGTTGCATTCCACATCTTACTAGATTATTGCTAGAAGATGAGGAAGACAAGACTAAAGCAAATGCAGCTGGTGCTCTCAGTAACCTTGTGAGGAACTCCAGCAGGCTCTGTGATGATATTATCTCCAAGGGGGCAATGCAGGTTCGGGGTCTTCTCTCTATACGTTGTTTGAATATTTGAATTCGGATGCGGTTTATTTCTGTTTGCAGCTGAATTGTAGATGCCCTAGTTCTTTTCCCATCGTTTGAGGTCCAATTTCGCAGCCCAATTTTCGTCATTAAAGAAGCTCTCGTTTCTTATAGTTGAGGATACCATTGTGGCTTTCCTGCCTACTTAGCGCTGTCTGCTGGAGATACTAACGTCAGTACGTGTTACACAGCTCCAATTAATCCTCGTCTTTTGTCTCATTCTGTTTTGTAAGTTCGTGTCCTTGTCGAGACTAATTCTAAGAAAAGTCATAATGAGTAAGGGGTTTAGTTTAGTAAGGGGCCCTGAAATGTCATAATGAGAACCTTTCTTTCTTTTTATGTGCCTGATGTAGTCTACATGGTTTCTCATGCAGGCTTTGTGTCAAGTAATTGCTGACTGTGCAGCCGCTCCAACTAACGAGAGACGAGAAGTAAGCAGTGAATCTCCTCTCAAAATTGCTCTATTTTCATTGGGCAACATGTGTATTCACGCACCTTGCCGGCACCATCTACGATCGCCTGAACTTTTCAAGGTGTTGATGAAGCTGAAGAAGTCAACAGATCCTACGATTGTGAAATACATAACTCGCATCACCAACAAGTTTCCTGATGCTAGCACTCGATAACAGGGTTGTCAAATTTAGTAGCTACTGAACGCTGCCTGTTCCAGCACCCTAGGTACACTTGCTCTTTCCCGGGTCTGGTCTTATTTTCGTACATTACGATCTTCGCTGAATGCAGCTTCACGAATGGAGCTCTTGCGGAGTTATGTAAATCATGGTGTTCCAATTTTATACCACCCCTTAACTCATCTGTCAGTTACCCAATTGTCCATCACTAGCTTTGTACATCACTCCCTGGAGTTTATTTTATTGGACACTTTATTTCATTGTAAAAACGGAGTTCCTGAAATATTTTCAAGTAGGATTGGATACCGTAAGCTTCACTTGATTCCTAATGTGGCTGATTCCTATTGACTAGATGTTGGTATTCCTTCTTTACGCGTACTGTCTCTTCATCCGGAATGACTCTCAATGGGTCTTGAACAAAACTTAGATGTGCCATAAAATATGCTTTTTGCAACATTTTTTAGGTTTTCCTGAAGTTAGGTTATGCATTGTAAATAGAAATTATCTGTACAGTGAAATTTGAAGAAAAATTTATTAATATTTTTCAAATCAAACCTTTGTGCATTTCACTTTACCCCCCTCCCCTCCTAAATGTGTTAGTCCTTTTTGAGCTTCTTGGAATTGGCTCTTAATTGAACAAAAAGTCAATACTTTGATAAGTTTATGAACTGTTTTTTAATTGTAACCACATGAATTCAAATTGGACATGTTAGAGATCACATGGAAAAAGAGAAAACATCACTTATGGATCAAAAGATCATGATGTTTGATCATGAGAGTGTCAAAACTGTGAGTAATTTGAAGTCTAGTTCTTGGACCCAAAACTTGAACCTAGAAATGCATGGTATAGTGGTGGAATATAAATTGAATGCATTGTCTAATGCAATAAATGTTTTAGAGGCTAGGGCATTAAGATGTAACAATGGTCCATTTACAACCTATATTCTCTCTACAATGGCTAATGCTATCCCATGCTCTTAATTCCAAACAAGTAATCAAATATTGTGACAATCAATATCATTTGCATGTTTGTCAATCTGTTGATATTTTAAATTCTATAAAGGACAATTTCCTTCAATTTTTGTGCACAACAGTCTGAAATGGTGTATACCAACATGCCAAGGCACAAAAGGTTTTTTCAAAGGTCTAAGAAAAAATTGACAAAAGATAAAGTAGTTCTAAATCATGTTCAACAAAACTGAGTTTTAGACATGGCTAACTTTGAAATTAATTTTCTTTCAAATCACAACTAACTTTTTTCTTCAAATTTCCATTATAACATGTATTATGTTGCACTCTACAACTTTTGTGTATATACTTTTGGACTTACTCCATTGATGTTTACAGTATGGTTGTTTGAATGGAAACATTTCAACCTTGTTCTCAGTTTCATTCATCACTATAGTGTATTTGAGGTTCATTTTCAAGAACATTGAACACTAAGAAATCTGGATTTGCAAGGGACATCCTTGCACAAAAGCTTGAATAGAAATATCAAAATCAGATTTTTCATGCTAAAATTAGACCTCAAAAAAAAATTCAAAAGAACATAAATAAATAAATACTAAAAATAGTACTATGGTCATGGTTTATTTAACTTAGAAGTATTGTTGACACCCAAATTAGGTGCCTTAGGCATTTAGGGGTTACAAACATATGTATGCACATAGATATGTGTATATCTGTCTATACATATTATTGTCTATTGTTAATGTAAAGCAATTCCAAAACCAAAATAGAAATGTTTAGACTATCTACTGTGACACTATAATCTTAGACATTAGGGCTTTACATTAGTGTGTACAATCATTGATGAAAGTATTGGAAGAAAGAGATCTTCCTTTTTATTATTATTTTATAAAATTGTCTGTGTGGATTAGAAACGAGACATTGCAAACAAGCAAACACACACACAAGAAAATTTGGATGATAATGCCAATGATGCTGACAAAAGTTTCATATTTCATTATAGGTAAACCCTCTTGGATATAACTATATAAGTAACATCAATGGAATTAACTCCTTAAGGACTATATGTTCAAATTTTGCAAATATTCTATAATTCGAAGGGTGTTGCTAGGTCTAGCTTGAAAAAATAACTCTTTAAGTTCAAAAAGTAATTTTGAAGTCCAAAAATCAATATTTAGTCCAAAAAATAATGACCCTTCAAAAACACTTGAATAAAAATAAAAATAAAAAAATCTTCAATTACTTCATTGTAAACTCAAATATTCAATCTAGAATTGATTTTAGAAGGAATTTTTAATTTTTAGCTTCAAATTTTATTGAAAAATATTAGTTTGTATACTAGTTGATCTAACCATATACATATGATCTATGAATCATATTTTACAACTATTTTTGAGGGTCATCATTAAATTATTCTAAGTTGTATTTTATAGTACATCTTCACAATTTTGGAAATGTGGACTACTCCTAGTCTTTAAGGGTTTAAGCATTTTAAAATGTTTTCTTATTAAATAACAAGCAATTGTTCCATCTAATATCTAAATTTGCAACAAAGTTATCAAAAATTAAATTTATTGGAATACTTGTAAATCAATTAAAACCAAAGATATCTTTATCATTTTTCAATTCACACAAAATGTATTCTTTGATTAATATTATTTGATCATAAATTCAATTTCTAAATTTATCATAGAAAAATGCTCTCAAATTCCAATAATAGCCTAAAGCATATGAGGAGTCTTATACTTAATCCAAACCTTAAGACTTCCTCATGTTAAAACTAATGTAAATAAAATTTTGTAAAGTTCATTTAGTCACCATTTCTACTAGCCTATAAAGACTACCACTTTATTCAATGCTACTATTTATCTACCTACAAAATTGAAGAAGATCCACTCTTTTACGGTGTTCGATGAGGTGCTGCACAATCATACAACAAATAAATAATCTTTCAAATATTAGGGGTAGTATATTCTTTTAAATATTTTTAAAATATTTTTTGTATAATATAATTATTCTTGCAAATAAATAAATGAATGTCGAGCTAACTTTAATTCAACTTACCACATTTGCAATACTTTGAATTAGGTAAACACTTTGGGGCATAAAAATACCTATTCATATAATCAAAAATACAATAATTAGACTTGTGAAATTTTCTTTCATTTCAAGATTTTAAATTTTTTCCAAAGTTGAAAATGATGGATTCCTTTGAAAATATGAGCATGAATAAAATGATAAAAATTGACAATATCTTTGTAAACTAACTTACTCTGAAGAAGATTTGCCAACCTTCTTTGGTACAATGCCTCTCAAACAATTATTGCTTACATCTCTGCAATTGGGGATTAATAGAATGTTAAGGGTTTAATAATTTATCAATGTTCCTATTAGATAGCATCATCTTTACTATGAAATAAATTTAAAAATAATAGTAATTGGTTATGTCTAAAAAACACCTACAAATGGTCAAATCTATTTATGCGCATATGAGGAAGCCTTCCGCTAAAATGGTTATTTGCCAAATTTCTGTATAAAATTTATTAGTGAATCAATTAATGTTTGGATTTGAATTGTATTCAGCTAAATAATTTTAGAAAATATAGATAAAAATATCAAATATAATTTTCAATGTGATTTTTATTTGATATTTTGTAATGTCATAAAACATTTTTAATAAGTTCAAACTTTTGATATTCAACCAATAACCTTTGCAATTAAATTTTTTAATAAGTAATAAAATTAATATTTGAATGTAATTTGAAACTTCTTACATAGAATTGACTTTAGACTTGAAGAAAGTACGTGGTACATTTCCTTCAAGCATGTTGTTACTCAAATCTCTACACCGCACCCACCATGACCAAGTTTTATTGAAGCCTCCAATAAACAATTAATGAAGAACATTGAATGGTAGACTACCACTATACATGTATAATTTTGTTTAGTATAAAATATATTTTAAATAAGTGCTTTATTATCATGTTAAAGTACTTACATTTGTTTCAAATTTGGAAGTAAGCGATGCAAATCATCTGAAATGTCTCCAGTAAATGCATTATTTGACAAGTCCCTGCATCAATATTTAATTAAAAAATCAATAGTTTACAAGTAGGATTTTTATAAAAGTAAAAATCAATTTATACATAAATTTTCCATAATGTTTATATCAACAATCATAAACTTTCATCTATAAAAAAATATACATATTTTAACATTATTTGTTGTTACGACTCAATCTACAACATTTTCAATAAATTCAATATCATCAAAATGATTTATACAAGGACTTAAGATTGGGTAGGCCATTGATGACGCCTTCATTTACTTGAGCTCTGAAATTTACCAAAAAAGACAAAAAAAAATTAGTACTATATACACCTAATATTGAAATAATTTTGAAATATTATTATAAATTAGAACATCATAATTGTAGTTAATACTTATTTTTTGTATAGAGAAATCATGTACATGAAAAATATTTTATATTTAATCCTAAATTCCATCTTCTTACAAGTTTAAATGAGTTGAATCTGATAAACGCCGCATATTATTATTCTCATTAGTAACTTTTTGTTTTTTTTCTTGTTTATTATCATCACATGGTGGAGTTCCGGGCCTATATAAAGTTTAATATTGCAAAAAAATTGTAATTATATCACATATAGAAATATAGAAATATAACAAACTTAAAACTTATGCTTATTATTATTAGTAATAAATAGATATTATATTTTTAAAATAAGCTAATAATAATTTATGACACTTGTTAAATTTAATATTTTCATATTTTGATACAATCAAGATTCTTCATTTTAATGAAAACAACTTGTCTAAAATAATTCCTAATTTAAGGTATTTCATATTCTATTATCTAATTAATAAAAAAAATTACTAAATCTTTTTGGTTTTCACATAATATCAACATACCTATATTTATGTCTAATTTTATCCAAATTTTAAAAGGACTCTAATTTCAATATAAAAATTTATTACTTACGTTGGAGGTTTGTTTTCAGGAAAAGGATTTGTGAAATTGAATCTGCATACAATGTTGATTTGAAAATTATTTATATATAATAGAATAAATCACATTTAATAAGAATAAAAATCTACATAAATGAAATATTATATTATGATAAGATTTAAAATTAAATTATTAAAAATCACAAAAATAAAATTTAAAGCCTACAATGGTTGACTTGGAATTGTGATATTCGGTGGTGTAACAATCGGCATTGGAGGAAGACTTGGAATAGTGAAATTTGGAGGAGTAAATTGAGGTAAATGTGGAAGAGTTGGAATGGTAAAATTAGGATGTGCAAATTGAGGCAATGGTGGGAAAGTTGGAAGAGTGAAATTTGGGGGCGTGAATTGAGGCAAGGGTGGTATTGTAGGAAACGTAAGATTTGGAGGTGTAAAATCCGGCACAGGTGGGAAAGTAAAGTTTGGTGGTATAAATTGAGGTAGAGGTGATAAATTTGGGATTGTGAAGTTTGGAGGTGTATATTGAGGTAGAGGAGGAAATGTAAAGTTAGGCAATGGCAATTGTGGAAGCGGTGGAAAGGTGAAGTTAGGTGGTGTAAATTGTGGAAGCGGTGGAAATGTGAAGTTGGGTGGTAGAAATTGTGGAAGTGGCGGAAAGGTAAAGTTGGGTGGTGTTAATTGAGATAGAGGGGGAAGTGTTGGAAATGTGAAATTTGGTGGTGTAAATTGAGGGAGAGGAGGGAAGGTATAGTTTGGAGGTGTATATTGAGGAAGTGGAGGAAATGTAAAATTAGGAGGTGTAAATTGTGGAAGAGGTGGAAAGGTGAAGTTAGGGGGTGTAAATTGAGGTAGAGGAGGAAGTGTTGGAAATGTGAAATTTGGTGGTGTAAATTGTGGGAGAGGAGGGAAGGTAAAGTTTGGAGGTGTATATTGAGGAAGTGGAGGAAATGTGAAGTTAGGAGGTGTAAATTGAGGAAGTGGTGGAAAGGTGAAGTTAGGAGGTGTAAATTGAGGAAGTGGTGGAAAGGTGAAGTTAGGAGGTGTAAATTGAGGTAGAGGAGGAAGTGTTGGAAATGTGAAATTTGATGGTGTAAATTGAGGGAGTGGGGGAAAGGTAAAGTTGGGAGGTATATATTGAGGAAATGGAGGAAATGTGAAGTTAGGAGGTGTAAATTGAGGTAGAGGGGGGAGTGTTGGGAATGTAAAATTTGGTGGTGTAAATTGAGGAAGTGGGGGAAAGGTAAAGTTTGGAGGTATATATTGAGGAAGTGGAGGAAAGGTAAAATTCGGTGGTGTAAATTGAGGAAGTGGAGGAAAGGTAAAGTTTGGAGGTATATATTGAGGAAGTGGAGGAAAGGTAAAATTCGGTGGTGTAAATTGAGGAAGTGGAGGAAAGGTAAAGTTTGGAGGTATATATTGAGGAAGTGGAGGAAAGGTAAAATTCGGTGGTGTAAATTGAGGAAGTGGAGGAAAGGTAAAGTTTGGAGGTATATATTGAGGAAGTGGAGGAAAGGTAAAATTTGGAGGTATATATTGAGGAAGTGGAGGAAAGGTAAAATTTGGTGGTGTAAATTGAGGAAGTGGAGGAAAGGTAAAATTAGGTGGGATAAATTGGGGAAGAGGTGGAAAAGTGAAGTTGGGAAGTGTGAACTGGGGTAGAGGAGGAAGTGTTGGAAATGTGAAATTTGGTGGTGTATACTCAGGGAGTGGTGGAAATGTAAAGTTCGGGGGTGTATATTGTGGAAATGGTGGAAAAGTAAAATTTGGAGGTGTGAATTGAGGTAATGGTGGAAATGTGAAGTTTGGGGGTGAAAATTGAGGAAATGGTGGAAGTGTAAAATTTGGAGGAGTAAATTGAGGTAGTGGTGGGAATGTGAAGTTTGGAGGAGTAAATTGAGGTAGTGGTGGAAAGGTGAAATTTGGAGGTGTGTATTGGGGAAGTGGTGGAAATACAGGAATTGTGAAATTTGATGGTGAAAATTGAGGTAGAGGAGGGAAAGTGAAATTTTCGGGGAAAGTTATGGTTCTATTGAAGAAACGAAATAATGGACTCTTTTGAAGAGGTGGTAATGATGGAAATGTAAAATTCCTACAAAGCCAACAATTAGAAGTTGAATCAATATTTTTTTATTATGTAAATAGAAATATAGTAGAATAGGTATTTGATAATCATTGAATTATTGGAATATTGAAAAGAATTGAAGTTCAAGGTATAAAGTATTATCATTGTATATGCTTAAATATTTTTAATGAAGAAAATGATGGCATGATGTAATATAGAGCATGTCTTACGAAGACAATGGCAATCCTTGTGTTGTATTCCTGATCAATCAATAAGAACATATATCATCAACCTACTTATAAGTTTAAATTTAAGGCTCCTAGTTAGTATATTTCAATTGTTTCATAATTTATAAATAAATCACATTTTTGAAAAAAGAAGAAACTATTGTTAAGGATGTTGTCAAAGAAAAATTGCTTACTGTGGAGCTTGCCATGGTGGCCAGAACATAAACATTGGACTACAATTACTGCACATTATACAAACCACCAAAAGATAATTATGTAAATTATTACTTCGACAGTCTCTTGAAGTTCATATGAATTTGTTTAATAACACAATTATTCAAGTATTCTACAAAAGCAACCATTGAAAGTAGCACTATCAAAGTGAAAAAAAACATGTTTTGGGGTAAAGGTGAACCATGCTGGATTAAAGAGGAAATCAGAGCCATTCCTGCATCATATGATAAAGCAATTATTGTTTTAAAATGAATTTATAGTCTAAATTCTAAACTAGTATCTTAAATCAAAAAAATATATTGGAATGTTTTTCCATAACAATTATAGATTGAGCAAATCCATGAAGTTGGTTTAATCTTAAATGTGTTGAGTTGAATATTTTCAATAAAATCAATATCAAAGTAATTAATAATGCAACTTACATATAAGGCATTGTATAATTTGGGTAGCCACCAAATCTGCAAAAACAAGTCATGTCCATACATATTTTACTCATTTTACTCATCTCAATATCTAGCTTGATGACTTTATCAATAAATTTAGCCCATGTCATCTTGCTTTTGGTTAAAAATTTGAAAGATACAACAAATTCAATTGGAAGTTTGGAACATACGGTGGTGATAGTTCAGGTGGTGAAAATCCAAGAAAATCAAATGTAGGGATTGTCCAATTTGATGTATGGAATGTTCTGCATTGTTAGACAAGGTGCCAAAATTACTATCATTAGTAGAAAATCTATAATTAGATTAGCCAACCTATATTTAGAAGACTACATACCAATGATTTTTGACTTTTTTCCAAATATTTTGGTCTAACTAGAAGTTTAAAGGAATTTTAAGGAAGAAAATATGATTATTTAGCTAGATTATGTAACAAACTTGTTGAAATTTTGTTGTAGCTATAGAATATTAAAATTACTATGCAAAATATCAATTTTTGAAATTGGTAGTTTCAATCAAAGTCTAGAAACACCCTAATGAAAATAGAAATATGAAATTAGTTGCCATTAAATCAATCTAATTACCCTGGACAAGGAATAAATTAAAAAAATAGAAAAGCTAGTACGCAACTTTTGTGGAGCATCCACAAAAAGCCTAGGATTGAAATAGTCAATCAAGATTGAATGTTTCAACCCAATCATTGGCCATTAGAAATACAAGATTTTCTAAAGGTATATATATATCACTCCTCTACTCAATCCATATTCTTGATTAATCCATAAATATTCAATATTTCTTTAACTTTAAACTTGACTTTTACAAAAAGAAATGTTGAGTAATGATACTCTTATTGTCATCTATTACCTTACCATGTACAACTTTGAAAAATATCTTGATAAGAATGTGTAAGTTCAATAATCAAATTTTAATTATTAAATCATACAAAAAGCTTAAAGTTGCCACCTCAGAGATCTAGCTAATTTAGCATCTTCTACACATGCATTGATCAATATTTACTACTCCCTCCGTTTGGAATTAGTATATCCATTCTTAATTGTGATTGCACTGAGAATGGATACACTATTTCCAAACGGAGGGAGTACATAATAGTAAATTGATCAAGGAGTATGGTGTCTATTTAAGAAGATTATTGAAAATAACCTTTAATTCTAAACTAAAACTAAATCAAGGCTATATAATATCTTGAAGATATTTATAGTGTTTAGAGAGTCCAAGAAAAGATGCTTGTGCAAGTGCACCCTCCTCTTTCTCATTACCTATTTGACATGGGGGCAATGAAAGCAACAAGAGAGATTTATGACTTTGACAATAAAAACTTTGTTATAAGAAAAAGTGGAAACTAAGTTACATACACATTTGCTGGGGATGGGAGCGTGCTGTTTGGACACAAAAATGCTCTGCCAAAATCAATACCCAAATTGCAAGACATGAATAACTTACTCATGATCAAAACCCACGTCAATAGTATGTTTTTATCTTTGGAAAACATCCTACTCCATTGTAAGATGCTAACATGATAGCTAACTTTGCTGAAATTTGAAGTAATTGAAGAGCATGTTTTTAAAAAGGAGCAGAATTTGGCTACTTACAAAGTGGGTGTGTAACTGATGTCTGTCACGTTTCTGCTTCCCGAATATCATACATCCCCACAGAAACGCCAAGTATTGTCTGTTAAATTATACTCCAAAGTAGAAAAGAAAAGACAAAATCTGCCAAAATTATGTAAAAAATTTAAACAATCGTAACTAAATGTATTATTATACTCGATTAGTTGCAGGGCGTATCCTAGTCTACTACAAGATCTACACTGCCTACTAATTCATTTCTAAAGGTAAGGGCGTCTGAACTTACACTTTCGGAAGCTTGGAAAACCACAAAACTGGAACCACCACAGCTGGGAGTGTGACATTCTGAGGCGTGAACATGACTACCGGCACATTGGGGAGAGTAAAGTTCACAAGAGAGGTGATTGGCATCGGGAAGGAAATGGACACATTTCCTATCGCCATCCTGCTTGCACCGGCCACATAAATTTGCCAAAGAAATTCACTTAAGAGAGAACCAAAAAAAGAACAATGGAAGGCTGGGTGGCTTTAGAGCTTTGAATAATGACAGTTACAATTTCGATGTTGTCTAAAAATGTTGTCTGAATATGTTTAAACCCATTCAAGAATACCGACTTAAAGTCATCTCACAAACAACTGATCAGTCACAGTGAGGGCAAAGCAGACCCTTCGATTGGCTTCAAAAACAGCTTTGTTTGTGTTAAAAGTCCCGAAATCGAATCTATCATAATACTGGAGTCCTTCGCTACGACTTTGAGCGCAACAACCTGCTTACAGGTTTATATAGCCAGGCCTCTTTTTTCCCGCGTAAAGTAAAATTTTGAGCTCAATTTGAAGAGAAGAGAATAATCTGCTTACTGGTCTGTGGTATTGCAGCCTGGTAGGGAGCCCGTCAAATTGTTCCCAGCCAAGCTTCTGCACATACTCACAGTGACTGTCTTTAATGTCGTTGCCACACTCATATCAAGCAATAAACCTTGAATTAACTTAGCTGGATTGGCATACAGAAGTTTGAGAATGGTCGAAATCTCACAGCTTCTCAAGGTTCTTGAGGTTCAGTATCCACGATGGAAAAGTTCCATTCAGCTGCGGGTTGGTTGCAATGATCCTGCCAGCGGGGGCAATTAATTTCTTTGTCATGGGTCTATTAATTAATAGACACATAATTATCTATCCCCCAACTCAGTTAATTTCCACCTCCATTAATGGAGTTGGAAGGGATTTTGAATTAGCAATTTCTAATAGATGAAAATTGTTTTTTCAAAGAGTCTCATTCTCTCACTGTAGAATATGTAGTAACTTAGTAGTGATATCATGCTTAGTTTTTGGAAGAACACAGCCTTCCTGGAGATCTAGGCTCTCTTCTATTTTAACCGTGACCCTCCTACAACTGATGAATAATGTCATGTCTTTTTCTTGGAAAAAGTGTTATTAAAACTGATTAGAAAATGTGCAAAAATTTCTTTCGAATTTGATATTGTGTCTTCCAAGAAATGTCTTCCAAGATATGTCTTTCCATGTCTTTTTGAGATATAAAAAGAGAGGTCGACTATTTCTTTCAAATAGGAGGAAAAGAGTGGTGTGAGAACGGATGTAAGCTTCATATGGTCTTATCAGGCAGTCTGACGTTCAGTAAGGTTATTTTGCAAACGGTGTGTCTATTTAACATGCCAATAAATATTAATTGAAGAATTCTTGTCGGTTCTCGTAAGCTATCTCACAGGTTTTTCAAGTTCCGGAGGTCGGCGATGGCCTGGGGAATGGCACCCAGGAAGGCAGTTTTCCTGATTGTCAAGGACTTCAAGAACTTCATCCGCCGGATGTCATTCTGTACAGGAAGAGCACATTGTGATCAGACTTACTCGATGGGAATCCATACAAGAATTACCTGCTGTTAGTGAAATTCAAATGTAAGAAAATCATCAAATTTTAAATTATCAAACGTCAGAGCTTAATTCAGTGCGGAGGTTGATATAAAGCTCACCGGGATGGGCCCAGTGAAGTCTTTACCCTCCAGGGTCCTGCACAGCGCAAAATAAAAGTATGAAACATCTTATGGAAGTTTCTACAGACATTGCTGGCTTCGATTCTGCTTCATATAATTCTCCAGCTCAGTCATGGAGTTCTACATTAAAACGGGTAACCGAAGCTAACAGTGAACGTTGTAATGGCTCCATGTAATATATTAACTATCCATCTGCAGAAATTAAAGGCTAGAAAATAGGTGGCTCAGCAGGAGCTTCGTGAAGCTATTTGAATAAGTAATTAGACCTGTAGAAAATTAAGGTAATTAGCGGTTCACAAATCACACAAAATTAAAACTTACAAGCCAGTGACTTCATTCTGAGCACCGTTGCAAGTCACCCCTCGCCACGAGCCCGAGCAGGCACGGGTCAGCTTCGGATTCCATGACTCCAAAGCTTCCGGACGCTCCAAGGCTTGCTTGAAAGCCACCAGTGCATTCTCTGCAATGGTGAAATGAAGCGATATATTAATGAAGCAATTATACTCATAAGATTGTACGCAATTGGCTCCCGAATAGGCTATTCACTGGAATAAATGTATATGCCAGGTTATTTACAAATGCCACGATTTGTGAAGGCGGCGCGGTTACGTACCTTGAGAGGAGAGATCCCCGGTGAAATCATCAGCAAACGCAGCCGACTTCGCAAGAGGAGCTCCCCCAAAGACACAAAGCACACACACGAGCACCTGCACCAGCTGCAGGGCCCTTGCCGGTCCACCCATCTTTCGATCTCACTGCACATCAATATTGGTCTATCAACCTCGATCTACTCTTACAAATATACCCACATTCGATCAATACCTTGCTTGATTAATTCGATATTCATGACAACGTTTACATCCAAATTCGGAAGTTCAGAAGCAAAATTTGTCCACAGAGGGATATATATACATATATAATACTCTCGCTGACATTGACTAATTCTCCTTAATATCAATCAATCAATCAATCAATCCAGCTTACCGTACCAGGTTCCAACTAACTTCACTTGCGATACCAGATCGTTGAATCAACTAATTACAGCGTAGCATGATAAAGCAATGTTCAGCAGGAGCTCCATCGACCACGATTCAATCGCGCGTCCATTTCCATTGATTTCATTTCCATGGCCAGATCGAAAGCCAGATCGAGTTGCTGAACGGCGACAACGTACAAAATTGGTCTAATCAACTATGGTCTAAAGTCTAAACTCCAATTCTGCAGCTCCATGGTGTCGTCGATCGAAGTGGAATTGAATCGAAGGAAGCTAGAACTGAATTATGTCGATGAGCAGCACCCATTTGCAGGTGCACATGCAAGAATAATCATATATTATATGTGATTTGTATGGAGAGGGACGTGGTGCAAGTAAGGGTAGTGAGAAGTTAGTGGGAATGAATGAATAGAGATTGAACTGAATTTTTAACAGGAGGTGATCGATCGGGAGGGGTGGTTATGGGAGCAATGCAAGAAGTGCGGCAGGCCACGTCTCCGCCTTAACTGCTTTTCTTTAACCGTTTTCTTGGGCTGTCCTGGCGCCCGGACACGCAGTGACGGACGCCTTCAGGTTTGGTTATGGGCCATTCCTGCTGGTGGTGGGTGACACAGTAAGGTAAAACAGCCCATTGTGGACAGCCTTTTACCCATTGTGGACTCCAAAGAATGCCCCCATTATGGTTTTCTTTTAGTGATTGAGATTTGAGACACATTCAATGTCTTACCTAACTGGAATGGAGTGATTAGTGACTACAATAGGCACTTTCAGTTTTTTAGAGTTAAGGTAGAAGGCTCAAGAATGGCAATTAACCCATGAGTGCCAAAGCATGTTTACCAAAATCGAGACCCTTCTCAACTCATTCTACTCAAATTGCCATCCAAAACAAGATCCACATAAATTGTCCATACCAATTGGTAGTGGAGACATGCCCGGAGCTATGGCGGAGAAGATAAATGATTTCACTGTACCATTGAAAAGATTATAAGAGTCAAACATGGCAACCTTTCATTTTAGGAAGGCCATATTTAGGGCGCTGGGGCGCTCAGGGATTAAGGAGAAAAACAGATGTGTGGAAGAAATTGTCCGTCCAATGATTTCCAATTTTTTTGGTAGATAGAGAAATGGAAAAGAAATGTACTTCAATTTAAATCGTAATTTTCTGACTTAGAATGAATTAGATACGATTTTCCAAAGTGAAGAGTTTGTGGGTCATTAGTGACGGTCATAGACTTTAGCAATAATGAATTAACACATGCCTTTGAAAAGAGCAGATCCATCCAAAATAGATGAAGTTGGGTGCTCACTATGTTCAGGAAAGTTCTATAATGTGTGAATAGAGTGTTCTAAATCAAGCAACAGAAATATGTACCCTGAAATTTTTATTTACCATTTCTTTCTTCTTGTCATCTTGAATTTTGTGCTCTCAATTAAATGATGCATCCATGATTAGTGAATCACACATAATAGTAGTCCAAAAGCATTGCTCACTACCCTAAAATCACACACTTGCAGTCACATTTTCCTACCTCAAAAAATGGTGTCTATTTTAGCAACCACATGCTTTGTATATTAGCCGCTCCTATGGTCACTTCAAAATGCCCACTCCAATTAAGGACCTCCTCCCATAGTTCATTGCAGAAAGTACCTTTTTCAAATCTTCTATGTTAGAAAATATCGTGACTACAATAGGTGAGTAAGGTGAGCATTATGGATCAATTTTGGTAGGTTTTCGGGTACTCTATAAACTCTTTTAGGCCGTGTTAGGCTAAACACTTCAAAAATTCATAACAAATTCACACTTTGTTGAAAAAATATAGTTTCAAATCCTATCGCCATTTCTATCACTTGACTTTCTCTAAGAAAGAAAGTAGAAAAAAATTCAAAAATGACAAGAAAGCAAACCCCCCTATTTTGTTCGTTGTCGAGTAGAGAGGCTTTGCCTTGAGGAAAACGCGAGGCTTCTAGTTGCAACTAAATGTGGCCCAAATAATGGAAGATCCTATAGTCATATAAAACCACAAATATAATAATAAACCCCCAGATGATGCCACATGAACCAAAATACTATCAAATCTTCATATACCTCTCAAAAGATGTCATGGAGTTTCAATATACATCATATGTGATAAATGGTAATAGAAAAAGTCATATCCTCCATAAACTCCTCTTGGAGAAGTGTATGATAGAAAAATGAGTGCCACGGATGCTCTACAACTCCAAAATAAGAGTGTGATATGTCCCTGAAAAGATAACAAAAAATTCTACAACCTCTCTAAAATTCACTCAAAACTAAGCTATTGTCCAACTTTTATGATCAATCAAAGTTCACCCTTCCCAATTCAAAGGCAACTCACCTATACTTCACTCCCAAGCTCATAACTTTCACATACTAACTCCAAATCAAGAAACTAAACTCATTTTGGAAAGTTAAAAGAAATATTTACAACCTCTATAAGTTTCACTCAAATCTAAAGTACTGTCCCACTTTCATAGACTTTCAAAGTTCACTCTCTTGAAAACCCGAAAGTAGCTCTTCACCCTTTCACTCTCAAGTACATAACTTTCACACACTAACACCAAACCAAAAAAATAAACCCATTTTGGAAAGCTAAAAGAAATATGTACAACCTCTTCAAGTTTCACTCAAATCTAAAGTACTGTCCCACTTTCATAGACTTTCAAAGTTCACTCTCTTGAAAACCCGAAAGTAGTTCTTCACCCTTTCACTTTCAAGCCCATAACTTTTACATATTAATTTCAAACGAAGAAAATAAACCCATTTTGGAAAGCTAACATGAGTATCTACAGCCTCTCTAATTTTTACTCAAATCTAAAATATAATCCAACTTTTATAGTCTACCAAAGCTCACTCTCTTGAAAGTTTGAGGCAACTCCACAACACTTCACTCTCGAACTCATAACTTACACATACTACCTCCAAATTTAGTGAGTGATAATTTTTTGGAATCACAAAAACAAGATACACAAGCTCTCAAAATTTCATTGCAAAACCCTCCATGTATAATGTGCAATGTCTTCCAAAGTGACGGCTTCCTTCAACTAAACAAGGAGGAGGAAGAAGATGACCCTCCACCTCATCCGCCAACTCAACCTCCATGCCATCCACCTAAGCTAGTGGATTTTGGTCACTAAGATGCCACATTGGCCATAATACACTCATGAGTCACCTCCTATCATCGATAAGTTTATCCACATCATATACATGGACTTCTAATCCATTATAAACAACCAAAGAAAGACAAAACAAGTTTTACCTTTTGTTTTTTATAATTTCAAACAAAATAACTAAAATATTAAAACATCTTCAAATATAAAAATAAAAAAACTAAATGTTTATTAAATAGAGGTAAGAAAAAAGAGTTCAAATGGAGTATGATCCCATTTGTTTCTTAAGACTCTAGAAAAAACAACTCCAATTTAATAAACAATTATGTATTTTCACATAATGAACGCATTTACAATGCGACACTGTAATGGGTTGTTTTATCTTAAGTCCTTAATTAAGGTAGGAGGTTCTTTAACCTACTTTTTTCCAGCTAATTTGCAATTGAAAAAGTTTGATTTCTTGAAACATTTTTCAGGAAGTTTTCTTGGAAAAATAAATGCAATTGGGATCTAACCTAATTCATTTCATACTTTTTGAATCTTCATGAAATTACTTATGAATTTTGAAATAGGAATCACAAAAGGCTCTAAAAGCATCCACCCCATGATTTGTTTACCGTTGGTACATTGGCAAATGCAATTGGTATATTGAAGAAAGCGATATGTACCTATGCATTAGAGAATACTTTAAGAGCCTAAGTGAATTGTTTTAGGTGACCTCCTACGTTAACCCTCCATCGCCAAAGGGGACCAAAAGTGTCCTCAAGTCAAATTCAAAGTTTTGTAACTTTTGCATCCGATGTCTGAATTCAATAAAACTTATTGGAGAATTTGAGCTCTCTCTTCTAGTTTTTGTGGTAAATTTTTCAGATCAATCCAAGATTTTATGAATTTTTGGAAGCCAATCAAAGTTCACAGGTTCAATTTTAGTTCTCCAAACTCCATTCGATGGCTGCAACTTCAGGGGCTTATATCTCCTTCATCCAAAGTTCATTTTCAATAAAAAAAAATTATTGTGTTATGTTACCCTTGAAGTCTATTTGTTGTGGTAGAATTTTCATATCAATCTAGGTAGTTTTGAATGTCTAGGAGCAATTTGAAGTTCAAAATCCCGACGTTTTTGGATTGCGGTGAACTTCGATAGCTTGTTTCTTCTTCATACAATGTTCATTTCCAATAATTTTTCTTGGAAAAGGTGTGCATACTAGTCCAGTTTGTGTGTATAAAATTTCATATCAATCCAAGAAGTTATGAGTGACTAAGAAGCATTTTAGTAGAAGGAGGTTCAATTTTTGATGTGTTTTTTGTAACTTTTCTTGCTATTTTTTACATTTCAAAGCCATTTTGCAAACACAATGAGTCAATTGAATGATATTTTTTTTCATCAATGTGTTTATATGCTAATTTTGAATCACTTTATAGTTTAAAGTTTCTTCATTTGAGTAGATTTAGAAACCGAATTTTGCCTCCAAATGTATTTTTAGGAAAATTTTTGCATCCTTTTTCAACACTAAAACATTATAATCTTGCAATCTGTATGGTCAAATGACACCAAATTTGTTGCACGTCATCTAAAACAAATGCACTACAAAATTGTATAGTTGAGGTCTCTATAACTCATTGAAAATTATATTTATAACACTTCAAAAGAAATGTTGTTTTTGAACTTGTTCAGGCCTTGGGCGGTGAGGGGTTAATTGAAGAATCATTTGTTATAAGGTATGCCACCCTCTTGTAGATTCAATTCTTATTTGCTCCAAGTCGAAGAATTCTGGAAGTACCGAGCAACGTGTTGGTTGTGGAACATAGGAGAAGAGGCTTTCCATTGATAGAATCTACTCGAAGAAGTTTGAATAGCTACCATACTTTAAAAATGAACCAATCCCTTGTGGCCTTTGGTAGTGTAGCTATTTGTTCATTTTTATTTTTTCACAAGTTGAGGAATAGGCTAGGATTACAAAGTATTAGTGGAAAGCGAAACTATATTTTCCAAATGAAGTATGAATTTGCCTTGATTATTTCAACCCAAAATTGTCATGATATTTTCCTTCAAATGGCCACTATGTTGAGGTGTTAAAATATAGTATTCACCAATTGTAGAGAAGTGCCATTTAGGGGGCCTAACTTCCTTGGTTCACACAAAATAATGATTCTCTTTTTGGAGAATATATTATTGGATCTTCAATTAAATGGGGTGTTCTCAAGCTATGGTAGAGTGTTTGGACCAATGCTATAATTGCACTAAAATGTGGTGTTTTGAAAAAACAAATGTACAAAAATAGGTGGATAATAAACACTTGATAATTTCTAAATATTCAAAGTAGTCAAAGTAATATTAAAATTTTAAAATTTTAAAAGAATCAATCCAAATAAGGTCCAAGTTTTATTTCTTCAAAAAATATTTGAATTTTCTTTCCCTTTTTTGGAATAATTAATATAGAAGTTGATGAAATACTAAAATAAGGATAGAAAATGTTTCTTTAATCATTACAAACATAGTACATTTGTTGCTTTGAAATGCCAAAAATATGATGAGATCGTGAAGAATGAAACCTTATAATAAATAATAGTTTTCATTCTTCATCATCTCAATACGTTTTGTTCCCCAAAAGATATGGATGTCAATATGCTAGATTTTTAATAAATGTAGTATTTTGAATTCGAATAAAAGTTTTAAACTATCATAGAAGTTGAAAAATTGGCCAAACTTTCACTTTGTAATAACATTTTTCCTCCACCATGGTTTGAAAACAACCAATGAAATGAATGAGAAGTTATTTGAACAAAATATTATCTAAAGCAATAGATTTATTATATAGAATACAAACTTCATAGCACTTAGGGATAAGACACCAATACAACTCTCCACAAACAACAACAAGATTGACTAGTATTGTACTTCATAAATAGTAATACAAGAGTAGTAGTATAGAATGCAATACTTATTCATTTAGAAGGTACTTTGAGGTAATTATATAATTAGAGGCATTGTTGTGAGCATGTATTGTGGGTGACATATCAAGGGTGGAGGGTAGGACATGACATCCAAGAGGCACCACTACAATGTACCTCAACAGAGTGCTTCTTGTTGCATTAAGCACACTATAAGAAACCCACGTTTTAGGTGATGGATTTTAGGTGACATCCATTATAATAACCTTGTTTTTTACGTCAATAATAATGTCCAACGTAACATTATTGAACATTATTGTTGACATAAAAACATGGATTGTCACATTTGATAGCACCTAAAATCCATCACCTAAAACATGGGTTTCTTATAGTGGCATTGTCCGATATTTCATTTGCATTCATCTATGCGTCATAGTGTCTTGTGACACATTGTGACAATATCCATCCCTATGATGTGGATATAGTGCAATAACATAATACCAATCGAAATGGGGAGGTTTGAAGGTTTCAATAGTTTCAAGACACATTTTACAAGATTCAAAGGAGTTGGTTCAAGAGATAATTTGAGGTGGCTTTTTCAATTATGAATTATGGGCATGTCACTTAGAAAATTTATAGAAATGATTAATTTTATAGAAAAATATGATTCCATTTAAATTTATTTTATATAAAATAAAATCTATTTTATTTATTAAAAAATAAATGTCTTTATTGAGTTATTTTTTGAGGTATTCAAATCACTAATTCAAGTAATTTTAATAGTAACAGACTAATAAACCTCATTAGTTGGATTTTGAAGTATCTTGTGCCCTAAAATGAATGTCCCATCTTTCTCCCTCTTTAGTTCAAACCACCAATATAAATATCTTTCTTCTTACTATATAATTTCTAAAAATGAAGCTCGGAACCTTCTCTTGAACTTGAGTATTATTTTGTAGGAAACCATTAAATACATTAACATCCATATTATGTTAAATCCAAATTCAAAATACAAAATGTAATGATGAAAATTTATCAAAACAATGGTTTGTCATTGATCGGAGATTTAATCCTATTACAATTGATTGAACAAGAAATATATTTTTCAATCATTACATTTAAATAAATATTAATGAAAAGACTATTTCTTTCTTATTTGGAACCATGATTTTTCATATTTTTTAAAAGTGTTACAAATTAAGATTTTTTTTGGATATTTGGAGCTAATATGTAAACTCTCGAATTCTCGAATTCTCGAATATAGTTCAAATTCTCGAATTAAATTTATATACATTTGTCAAATTCATAATTTTCATTATGAACAACAAGTATTCTCATTTACAATCATTTAACTTTCAAAAAAGTCAACATTAATACAAAACAAGTGGTTTCTAAATGAATTTTGGATTGTTTGGCTAATTATATGAGACAAAAAGATATGTAAGAATACATCTCACTTGGATCCCTTATCCCCTCACGTCCTACTAACACGTGTACCAACTTCTTGAGAACATTGGCTATAAATGAGTAAATCTACTTTGATTATTTTTTGCACTTATAGATGTGCTTAAATATTTCAATAATAACAATATAAAATGAAGGTAGTCTATCTAGTATGCATATAATTAATTACAGAAAATATCAGTATTGACTATTGGATTTGTAGATTTAACAACTACTTTGCATGATTATTTTTCTTAAATAAGAGAAATGACACTTCTTTTATAAAATAAATTATTAAAAAATGATGAACTTGATTTTTCTAAAACTAGAGATAGATTTGAAGATACATATTGTCTTTGTAAGCCTTGAGGGTTAAGATCTTGATTAAATTATATAATTTGAATTTGAATAGCTTTATTGAATGAAAATGAAAAGAAATGAAAATTTCAAAACATCATAGATCACACTTTTTAGCGAGTTCTATCAAAATTTCAATTATTCATATTTCAATATTTTTCATATTTGTTAAAGATTTCATTTCTAAAACAATTATAAAAATCTGAAGATAATTATGAAAAATTTAACTAAACAAATGGCAAGTCACAACTATTCAAAAATAATCCATTGTTAGTTTGTTACAACATAAATTGAAAAGGAGACATATTTGGAGTCTTGTATAATTAGATATATTTTATTTCTTGTCATAAGGGTTTTTCTAGACATTTTAGTTAATAAAAACTACCATGTTACATTCTTATTAAGAAAAAATCTATTTAAATTAGAATGCATAATTTTTTCAAGTTCATTTTTTTCAATAAGAAAATCCCTCTCTTTGTAAAAAGTTAAAAATTTCTAGAACAAATGGTAACCAAACTAACTAAGCAAAGTTGTGAGAGTGATTAAGAATGCATACTTAAATTAAAGCATCATGAATGGAAGGGATTTATGTCAGGATAATATGTCAAAGTTTTGTGCACTAGTCTTAGAGTTTCCAAATTTGTTGCCTCATTTGCTATGTGCAAGAATCCAATGGTCCCACATAAAAGGAGATTGTTTTGGGGGACAAGTAACCCTCTTCACTTCCGTCATACCATTTTAGTATAAAATTCTCTCGAGTGGATTCCCATTCAGTTGTTGGGCATCTTATTTGTGAAAGCTCCTTTGATTTGACAGGCACAACATAAGACTCCCTTGTATGTGTCTCTTACCCTATACTTTGTCCTCCATCTTAATGTTGCATCGGTGATTGGAAATTCTTTTTGCCGTTGAGAGTCCTAGATACTTGACATGCTCATGTCATTATGGTGTCACAACTTTGTTACGTGAGGTGGGGGGAACAATCCATATTACAAAAATAAAGTCTTAGGGAGGAATTTTTTTATGCACTAAAGTGAGAAATCATGTAACATCCCTCCATTGGGGCATGACTTTGAGCATTTCCATGACTTCTACAATAAGTATAGTGATTTTTACCATTATGAATGTGCCATTGATGATGATCTTAGCCTTCCTTTAGTACAATTAATAGCAATACAATCACATCCAATTATAACTGCAACAAAATGATAATTTAGTATGGTCTAAACCATTTATCACATGGATATACTATTCAACTAATTATAATTGTAACATTGCAACATTTGTGGTGTGCAATGGTGGCATTGGTAAATTGGGCATCCTCACTTTCAGGCCGGCTAATTATCCACCCATACTAAATAACCATTTGGGTGTAGTTACCTTATTTACTTTTACTTTTCTCAGATACTTTATTTTCGTTGCACGCCATAGAAAAGCAAGTCGTCGGGGCGTCACGCCGCTAGCTGCCTGCACCCCCACTGCAATATAAGCTAGCATGGCGTTGCACAAATTTAGCTACACTCGCAAGAATTGCACTCTGCCATAGTCATCGTGTTCAGATCCAGATCGCAAATTCTTTCTCTCTCTCACTCTCTTTCTCTCGATGGGTACCTTAGATTCGTTTTAGAGCTTCACTGTTTCTAAGCATTCACTTCATTAGAAAAAATACTCCGATCCGCTGTTTGAGAGCCTTTGGCATGTTTGGTCGATTATTAGCTAAAGTCTTTCACGAATTTCTCCTATTCGTGACAATTATTAAAATCTTTTGCACTAGCTTAGCTTGTGGCGTCGGTGAAGCTCTCGATCCCAGAATGCGTTTTCTGTAAACACATTGGGAATGGTGTCAGTGTATTTTTGAGTATTTCACTTGCTGTTTCAGTCCTGACCTTCTGCATTTTGAGAGGGCTTTTGATCGGCTGCAGAGTGAAGACGTTTCTTGCATTCGGGGAAGTCATCACGTATGGGGACGTTGGAGCTGTTGATCTGCCACTGTGTTTTTGATCTGTAACACTTTGGGAATGGTGTTGTTGCATTTTTCAGCATTCCACTTGCTGTACGTTTCAGCCCCGGTCTCTTGCTTTTCGAGGGGCTTTTGATCGCCTGCAAACTGAAGAGATTTCTTGCATTCAAGAAGTCATCAGATTTGGCGTCTTTGGAGCTATTGATCTGCTCATGTGTTTTCTTTAACACAGAACTGGAATGGTGTCATTGCGTGCATGCAGCTCAAAAATATGTGCTATTGTTTGAGAGTACGCATTGACTGCATAGGCATGCGTTATTCGGAATTCTTAATGTGTGTTTGCACACAGGCATAGCTAGAAATCTTGAATCTATTTACAGAATCTAGCGTCTTTCTTTGCTTGCGTTAATTTGTTCATCGAGGAGACTCTGGAGCATTGGAGCATTGGAGCATTTGCCATTGTTCATCATTTCTGGAAACAGCGATCCAATTACAAAAGGGAAACTCGCACATGTAGTTTAGGGTTTGTTAACCTTCATCATTGGACATGGCGGTAACGTTGAGAACGGTGTCAACCCTGGGTCGTTTGACGTGCTCATCGGGTGCAAACAGGAAAGTATCCTGCGGAATTTCCAAGCCGAATGCTTCCTTCAATGATCAAGAGACTTCGTTCTGCAAGTCCAAGAACACCGCCGGCTTCTCCCAGGCGTCCGATCTTCCATCTCGTTGCCAAGTGGCTGTTGCGGTTTGCCCTCTTCCGACAAGACGAGTTGCTGGAGTTTTGGAGCTGTCAATCCAGATGGAGCACCTTTCACCTGCACCAGAGACGATTGAGCAGCACGCAGCGCCCTTACCTCGATCTTTTCTCGCTGAATCTGTGAATGGTATCCTAGTCGAGTGCAGTGCTCGAGGGAGTCGGCCACTGTACTCAAATGTGCTGACGGGGTTTCAAGCGAGCTTCAGCCAGGGAGAGGACCTTGCGAATGCAGATTACAATGTCGTGAAGAAGGCTTTTCAAGCCGCTCTTGCGAATGCTCCTGGCGATGCCCATCTTCTGTCCAAGTTTGCAATGGTCACGTGGAAATTGTTGGGCGACTTGGATGCCGCGGAGGAGCTCTACAACAATGCTCTGGAGCTCGCACCACACGATCCTGACATTCAGGCCAACTATGCTCTGTTTCTGTGGCAGTGTGACTCCTAGTCTCACATCTTCTGAGCTTTCACTTGGAAAGAATCGAAGCGCTAGAGATAGTAATCGTCATCAACGAGCGAAAATTCTTTGGCGATGGAGCAATGTGAGTAGATCTCCCCGAACATGAGGATTAAGTGTAATATAGAATTGATGGAAAACAATTACAGGACTTGTGAGTGAGATTTGTGACTGCATTTCTCTTCTATGTACAGATATGTTTTAGCATACGAATGCTAGACCATGATCTAGTTCCTTGCATCGTGAGACCGGTGTGTTGTTAAGAATCTTGAACATCGGTTTTAGAGATCATTTGGATGACTGGTGGGTAATGGATTGAAACACCTCAGTTTGCGTCAATGCTTTTCTTGGGCGAACAAAGGTATAAGTAGATCTCCTAGAGAATGTGCATCTAGTGTAACATAGACAAGGTGGATAACAACAAGAAGACTTGTAATTATTAACTTAATTTCAACAGGAGTTTGTTACTGCATCTCTTCTATGTAGAGATTTTCTATAGCGTAAGAATGCTACACCAACTTCTTGTTGATCTGTTTCCCTTTGCTTTATGATCCCAGAGGATTGCTTAGTATTGATTTTAGAATTGGTGATGATTGTGATTATTGGTATCTAATGGACTAGAAATCCAGGAGGTTTGAGAAGATTATTGGACATAATGTTAAGTTAAATTCTTACAATGATTTTTGAGATTTCATGTATAAACTAGCATCCAATGTTCTACATGGTTAACTTGACATTAAGTTTTGGGAAACTCTTTGTAACACAATTGTTGCCTTTGAGGTATGTATACCCATTATTGTCCCTCTCCCAATTGCATTCCCTATCTACAAATATCCAACATTGTAGTTCACAAATCTTTAATAAGTGTAGATAGTTGAGGCAATTAGGAGAGGGTTGTATTGGGTATGCATGCAAACCTTAATTAGTAGCTATTGTGGATTTGCAATTATAACATTCACATGAGCAAAACATATTGTAAATAGATACTAAAACCAATCTTTCTCTAGGCCTAATAATTTGTGTCTTATTTCCTAGACTCTTCTTATCAACAAAAACTCACCACTTCATACATTGGGTTAGCAAGTGCAAGAAGCAATATGATTCCATGACTTAGCTCAATGTCTACAACCACTAACTTGTGAAAGGAAATGAGTTGTCTAAAATCAAGTTATAGTACTTACAGTGTTTTACAACCACCTTTAAAATTGCATAAGAATTTCCTACACACTAATAAGAATTTATTCACACTATGATTTATCCTATATCCTAGTAGGGACAAAAATCCAATGTCAGTATACCTTTTCTTTTCTTTTTTCAATATTTTTTAATTTAGTAATATTTCAGCTTGCATTTATTTAAGTTCATTGCAAATGTCAAGACTTTGGAAAATTAAAGTCACTCATGCTAGTAGGTACATCAATGTAGTCAAACACAAGCATTGTAGTGGGGGGGGGGCCTTTTAGAGGATAGAGGGGATAGTGAGAGATTACTACCCATTCACTTAACCCCTAAAGTCCCAAACAATGTTTTTTGGCAACATAGATATTTTGGGTAGCTCACTAAGAACGAAATTTTCAATATTTTTCTTTGAAACTTTTAAACAACATGTGTTTGAGGAGTAGCTTTAAGTCCCAAAAAATTTCATAACTTTTGACTACATGGTTAAAAAGTTATTGTATGATATGTAGTTTCTTTCCCAACTTCAGCAACCTGAGTAAGTCAAGAAAAAAAAAAAAAAAATTTTAAAAATTTGGAAATTGGTTCCCTAGATTTATATATACATGGAAAGCTTTGAATCATTACATTTTGATTTATGAAATGAAAGTTATGAGGAGTTTTAGTTTGCAAGCAATTATGGATTCTCTACTCTAAAATAAACTTTGAAGTCCTTCATTTAACTCAATTTTCAATATTTGTGGAAAAAAAAATCATTGGATGTAGATTGTTTATGACAACATTGCAACCATTGGGATTGGCATTTTTCAATTCCATAATTAAATTCGTAACAATTTAATATTTTGAATCATTCTTTACTACTTTCAACTTACTATTTTTTTCCTATATATTGTACTTTTCCAAATGATCTAAATTTTTTCAAGCATATAGCCAACTTGCCTTGAAGAACAAATCCTAAGATGCACAACCATTTTGAACTTTTTTTCATACAAATTTGACCTTGTGAAGTGTGGCTGCCTAGATTTTTGCAAGGCCCAAAAAAGGATTTTTGTAAATTCAAACACTATATCTTGCAATCTACACGGTGGAAATTTTTGAAATTTTTTCCACATATTCTCATACTATTTTAATAAAAGATCCTATGGTTACATCTATCCAAAAAATTTTTTTTTCTAAAATTTGGTACTTGTTCTAGAAATGGCAATTTTGGAGCATTTTTAGTGGAAACATAATAAACAAACTTGTAGGGATTAATAAGTGAGTGAATTAGTAGCCCCCATATTTTCTTAACACAATTGATATGAGATTAATAACCCTATGATTCATGTCCCATATGTCATGTGTCTATATGTTGTATCATACCAATATTCTATGACATTTGTATTCTATATTTCATCCCTATATCAAAGTTTTTTGGTACTGGTTTTGGAGGATGGGTAGAAAAATTAGGTATTTTATTTACTTATTTTATTTTGGGGGGATTAATTAATTAATGATATCTATGTACTGTGTTCCTTTTGACGAGATAGTCAACCTCATAAATCTCACATAAATAAAATTCCAACAAAGTTATTTATGTTATGTTAATTGCATTCCTCATACGTAAAAATTCTATGAGGTTAGTGAGTCCATTGTGGGCAACATGGCTGAGCAAGGCCATTGTTTGCAAAATGGGCAAAATGATATTAGTGTTGTACATTTTAGAACTTGATTGTGGGTCATTGCAAGAAACACCGTCCATTTTTTCGTTAGAATTAGTGTGAGTCTCTTGTCATCCACTAAAACTTTTGAATTTTAAACCCAATGCCAAAAATAAAAAAATCTATGTCTAGTTAACTTGATTTTCATTATATTTCTTATTTTTTAGAAATTTTTAAAAATCATTTTATATTTAAATGTCCATTATATTAATATGTCACACTTTCAAGTTTAGGGTTTTTTTTATATTAATTAAAAATTTAAATGAATGATTATTGGTTGAAATTTTTGTGGTATATTTCTATAGTAGGTAGACATGTCCTTACCAAAGGGAATCTAAAAAAACATTATTTTACATCCTCCACGTTTGTGCAAAGAGGCCTCTCTTGTACATGCACTTGTAAACATTAGAAATGGTTTTGACCTTATTTATTTAATCCAATCTCATTGCCATAAAGTCTTTTCCAATGGCCAATTTTTAGTTTTTTAAAAATTGATTTTCCTATTTTCTACAAATGAAAATGTCCAACTATGTATTTTCTTCACCAGAATTCTATATCCAAAAAGTTGTCCCAATAAATACAATTTGGACATTTTCATTTGTAGAAAATAGAAAAATCAATTTAAAAAAAACCTAACAATTGGCCATTGGAAAAGACTTTATGGCAATGAGATTGGATTAAATAAATACGGTCAAAACCATTTCTAATGTTTACAAGTGTGCACGCAAGAGAGGCCTCTTTGAACAAGTGTGGAGGACATAAAATAATGTTTTTTTAGATGCCCTTTGGTAGGGACATGTCTACCTACTATAGAAATATACCCCAGAAATTTCAACAAATAATAATTAATTTAAATTGGTAATTAGTATAAAAAAACCCTAAACTTGAAATTGTGACAGATTAATATAATGGACATTTAAATATAAAATAATTTTTAAAATTTTCTGAAAAATAGAGGATATGATGAAAATAAAAAATTCTAGAAATAGATTTTTTATTTTGGGCATTGAGTTCATAATTCAAAAGTTCTAGTAGTTGACAGAAACCAGTTTCCAAAATGCTATGCAAAACGAACAGTGTTTCTTGCAACGACCCTTGTACACCACCATTCCAATTTTGTCCACAATGAGCTTGCTCCCATTTGCATCTGCAATCCATTAGAGAAATTTCGGACTCTCCGGAGGGCTGCTAGGAAGTGCCGAGAGGGACCCTCAGTGCATTACATATATTTTGCTCGAGGAACTTTTCCCCTATTTCTGCACTTCGTCACTTCCAAATGTTAGAGCATTCACTCTCAAGTACTATTAGTTAGGGTTGTGACAAGTGTTGTTTTGATATCTGAAAGCACCCCCGAAGCACCTCCCTCTAACAATTGTGGAATAGAAAATTGAAATATACTTTTGGAACTCCCGACATTCACACAAGGTGAATCTTTGTTTTGTCAGAAAATTCCCTCTTTTAAGTAGCTTCAATAGGCTCCAGAAATAGACTAGCTTGTCAAACCCTAGCAACCCTCTGGAGAGTCCAAAATTTCTCTAATTCATGGGCTCTTTTTAACTTATCCCCCCACTACCTAGCCATGGTTGTTGTGTGCTTCTTGACCAGTGTGGAGAATGAGTTTTTCCTGGGGTATCGATTTCCACATAAACAATTCTACTCACCGTTTTGATTGATTGACACCCTTGAGGCGTGTTAGACGTGATTTCTTAATCAGAATTTTGTGGACTACAATTTCAGATTATAACGTTTTAGCTTGCCGTTTGTTTTCAATCATGCTTCCCTCGCTTTTTCAGCGTCAGGGTGAAAAAAAGTCCCATGAGAGGTTCACATAACTCAGTGATCAGTGCTAATTTCGACCCTCTCCATTTGATGCTAACTAATCCTGACTCGTGAGAGCTAGCATGGCACCACCTCTGTCATTCAAGTGTCGCATTCATCAGTTTGGCCGAACCAGAATGCTATCAAAGCTGGGTACAATGGACAATTGTAAGCTATCACAGGACTGGGCCGGGAATGATAAGCTTAAGTTAGTACGTAGTGGAGAGTCAGGTAATGTCGGCACCACCACCGCAATGGCAGTAAGTTAAGTTACGTGTACCAGTGAGTGATCCATTCAGTCCATTCCAACAAGAGAATGGGATCGATAACTTAATCTGAGTGTACGCACGTACCGGATTGAGATCGAAGCCTGGTCGGAGCCTTGAATGTGTTCAATGATGGTTGTGTGTACGTCGGTTCAATTCTCAAGCATCCCTACAAAGAACTGACAACGTCATGTGCGGTGCACTGAAATGGACAATGAAGACTCTCAAGTTCGAGCGGCTGGGGTCACAGCTAACGTGACGTACTTCTTCGGGTCGTTGAATCCTTAACCCTCACCGCCCAAGGGAACCAAAAGTGTCCTCACATAGTACGGAAGTCCAATTCCATTCCATGTGCTGGAACTTTTGCATCTGATGTCCGAATTCAATAAAACTTACTGGGAAATCTGTGCTCTCTCTTCTAGTTTGGTTGGTAAATTTTGTACATCAATCCAAGCAAGATGTACTGATTTATTGGAAGCCATTCAAAATTGATGAGTTCAATTTCAATTCACCAAATTACATTTTGATGGCTACAACTTTGGGGGCTTGAATCTCCTTCATCCAAAGTTCATTTTAAAAAAATGTTTTTGGATTATATTCCTCTTCTAGTTATGCTGGTAAGATTTGCATGCCAATCCAAGGTGTATTGAATGTTTGGGAACAATTTAAAATTCAATATTTGCACATTTTTGGATTAGGGTGAACTTTGGCGACATATTTCTTCTCCATACAATGTCCATTTCCAATAGAAAATTTTAGACTATTGTGCAGACTAGCCTAGTTTGTGTAGTTCAAATTTCATATCAATCCAAGGATTCACGAGTAATTGAGAAGCATTTTAGTGGGAAGGTCAACCCCAAATGTAATTTTTTGCAACTTTTCTTGTTATTTCTTGTCATTTCAAAGTCATTTTGTAGACACAATGAGTCAACTGACTAATATTTTCTTTCACTGATGTGTTTGAATGTTGGTTTTGAAGCATTGTATAGTTAAAAAAAAATTATATAACTAAGTAGGTTTAGCAATTGAAATTCACCTCCAAATTTGTTGCTAGAAAAATTTCAACATCCTTTTTATATACTAAAATATTATAATCTTGCAATCTATGTGACCAAATGACTCCGAATTTGATTCACATCATCAACAACACATTCACTACAAGATTGTATGGCTGAGATTTCTATACCTTAATGACATTTTGAACTATATCACTTCAAAAGCATTGATGTTTTTAAACCCAAAAAAGTTCTAGGCCTTTAGGGATTAAAAAATCATGGCCTTTTTCCATCAAAATAACACTCAAAACTACCATTTCTAATAGAAAGAGCCAAAAAATATTTTATTTTATTTTTTTGGCACATATCTAACCATAGTATCTTTTATTTTGGATTTTGAACTTTTTTGAGATTATCATGAAGAATTGAGTTTAGAGTCTAGAGGGGAAAAATCCAAAAAAAAAATCTCAAGGTGCTTTTTATTCTTTAAAAATTTGTTAAGTAGAAGTATCTATGAGATAGAAGTTTTGCTAAATCATCGATAGCTTTAAGATGGAATTGAAACACACTAATTCCTACAATGAGATTGTTCTAGCAAACAATTTAAAACATGTAGAAATTCTTTTTTTGAGAAATTGTAGAAATTGAATTAAAAAATGAATCCAAAACGTTAATTTTCTCAAGAAGGTGCTATCATTCCTTGAAAAACTCTATGCTCCATAACTTTCACATCACTAATTCAAATGGAATGTATCAAAGGTTTCCATGCAGACAAAAATATGATTCATGACAAACAAGTTATTATAATTTGTATTTCAAATTTTTGTGGATTTTTTTTCTACCCGGAGAGGTGAAAATTGTACTTAGGGTGGCATAAAATTTTCTCCTAGACACTAATTGAAATAAAAATTATAGTTCTAAAAAACTAATATACTTAACTATTTTTAGAAAAAAATTCAAAAAATCACAACAAAAATTGAGACCATACAAACTTGTCCGAAATCTATTTCATCCCTTTAAGGGACAATGGTCCTTTATGATTAACTCTAAAAGGACAAGACCTGCCATCAAGGTACTTTGCCAAAAATGATTCAATTTATGGACTAATAGGTGCATTCATCATTTCTTCAATGATATGAAAAATCATCCAGTGTCCTTACAAGGTTAAGGAAATGGAGACATATTTCTTGGGTAATAGCAACTTCTATCAACTAGATTAAGATGCAAGTTTCGAAGAAATATTCAAAAATTGAGTAGGTTTTGGAATTAGGAAGGAAATGACAATTAGTTTGCATGCCTTATAACTTCCAAATGCATTTCCATTGCTAATGAAATGGACTTAGGGCTAGTGCACTAGAAATTGGAAATATTCACTATGTACATAACTTGTGATCAATACTAATAACATTCTTAGATATAGACATCCCCAATCCCAACTTTTTTGTAGGATATGAATACCTATTCTTAAATTGGTTAAAGTACTATATACTGCATATTCAAGATAGAAATTGGAAGAATATCATAACATAGTAAAGAATGCATCATTTAAATATTCAATACAAAACATGTGGGGTGAAAGTTCTATAGACAAATTTTCTAAAATTATTTCTTTGACAATAGGTACATGTTAATTAATAAAAGAATATTATCCAATGTAATGAAGTCTCTTTGATGACTAGTTTTGGGCAAGGCCTAAAAGAATAGGAAAAATGTAGTTGAACATGACTAAGTCTTTTTTAGATTGATATCTCCCAAATACTCTATGTTGACCATTTATTGGGGATCTTTCTTGATTTGCTTTGAATTATTATGAAGGGAATTTATACCAATTAAACATCTAATTAAGTGTCTTTCAGGCCCTAGTTCTTATTGTGTCCAAGGCTTTTTTTTAATTTTTTAATATTAAATGAAAAGGCAATAATAGTTTTGTGGTGTGAGCAGAGCTGGTGACTTCTAACTAGCAGGATGCAGTTTAGGTGTGGTGATGGGGATAATTTATGGAAATATTATTTGACGATTATTTAATGGGTTGTACCTTCATTTGGGCGAAGGAAATGTAGTTGGTAACGTTGTTTTGGTGAACTCAAACATTCATATGCCTGGCAATTGGCGACAATGTGAGTATGGGTGCATTTTTTGGGGCGAACTGATTGTGCTTGTTGATTAGTTTAGAACTTGCAAATTATAGATTTTGAAAAAGGACTTGTACCTGCACCCACCCAAAAGCCCCTCCAATGCAAAAGTCACAAAATGTCTTTGAACAATGAAAATACCATATTTTTCTGGTTGAACACCATTATCTTCCTATTTGTGGTGCACATGTGCCACAATACACTCACTTACGGAAGTTGCAGAATTTAGCCAATTCACCTAAAAACTTCAAAGCATCCAAGGTGACCCCAAAAATTTCTTACATGTACCAAATGTGTGATTAACACTCACCTGCGCCCACCACAAATCCCCTCTGATGTTAAAGTGAGACACATATCTTAGATAAGAAAATGCATAGTATAAACCAGAGACATTGGCAAGAACAGAAGGTTTAGGGATAAATGATTCTTAGACATTCACCTGCAACCATCCCAAAAGCACTTTGATGCCAAAGTGAGAAACTACCTTCATTAAAAGAAACGAACACCAAAAAGCAATGACATCAGGTAGAAGATAATATCATAGAAGGTAAGGAACGTTATCCTTGGCATTAATCATACAATCATAGAAGACATTGCAAGATGTGAAACACAAGTATATACATCACAAAGTTGATATACTTACTACTAACCTACACACTAGGATACCACTGCTACAAATGCACTTAAACACCAATATGAACAAACAATTTCAACTATGTTGTGAACATAAGTCACAAAGCACAAAAAACATGGTGATGCAAAAGCAAGCTATATCACACCAACCTACATTGCGTGCATCATAAAACTACCTGCCAAGTGCCACTCAGTGGTGCAAACTCTTGCACTTTAGCTACAACACATAACTCTTGCACATACAAAACTCCAAAACCAAGATGCCACTAACTAAACACTTGTCAAATACCTGCCCTGCCCTCCAATAACGAACCAATCATCAAAAACCTTTTGATACGGGAAGTTTTCAAGGCTGAAAATTCTCTAAGAAAACATTCCTACTACCACTTGAATCTCTTCTTCAAGGTTATTGCGCAACTTGAACTTCAGAAACCCAACACTTGAAAAAAGACGTTCATCCTCCACAGATTCCAAAACGTGAACCACCGCCATCTCAACAAGCTTGAGGAACTCACTAAAATTTTGAGTCAAGCTATTGTTGCTGTCTAAGACACACTACACTTCCATCAATGGATTTACATCAAACGATGAGAGCATGGCTACACGCGCATTAGACTTCATGTAGGTTTTAAAGAAAGTACGCTCAGAAATGAGAGCCTCATGATCAATTAGTGGAGGGATGAGGAGCTTCTTGTCTCCCTCCTCCAAAAGTTTGCCATGACCATATGTGTCCATAAAGGTTTGCAAATGATTGTCAAATGCATCCTCAACATTCAACTAACACCAATAGTGCAAATAGAAAATACCAAAAGCATTCATCACGTTCTGGGTAGGGAATGAGGCATCCAACTCTGCGACTAGCATTTTGGCAGCACTTGATGCAAAACGACAAGAGGCATTTCAGTACTCATTGAGGAAAGGAGAAGTGCAAGCATATAAGCAGAATTGCAAACACAGTAGAAGGATTCAAGAAAGGCAAATCTACTTACCAATACATTCCAACTTGACTTTGGCCAACAAGGTTGCCCAAACCTTGCAATCCATTGGTAAGCCCTTGTGCTTTGCATGTATTTGCTCTCCATGATAGATGAAGGTTAGTAGTACTGAATCATTGTTTAAATCAATAATCTACTTAATGCGAATTTGCTCATGACTGCAATTAAAGAGATTAGTGAAACTCTAGAACTTGTCACTGCTGTAGGCCGTCCCCTTATCATCATACATTCGGTACAAAGAGGCTTGGCACACTTTAACCGTTGCAACAAAGTCACAGATATACACGTCGCATTTCTGTGCAAATTGGACCAATGTGTCAATGGCCTCCAACAATAGCAACAAAGCACACATTCCAAGCAATGTAGACGGATCAAGGAGAAGTTGCAAGCAAGCCTACACACAACCACAATGACAGATCAAGACAATGTCCAGTAATAGGTGAAAGCATGAAAGCACCAATACCAATTGAGGCATTTGCATAACCAAGGCATCAATGTAAGAAATTGACTAGAAAACCTTACAGAAACTCACCACGACTTAAATAGTAGAAACACTAGAAGAAAAAAGAAATAAAGTAAAAAAACAAGTGAGTTTAAGAATACGAACCTTTGCCTTATTGTTGTTGTTCAAGTCGGCAATCATTTTATAAATCAAAGTGTAGTACTTAGAGAGTAAGCGCTGCAAGGGTTCAATAAGCTAACCCAATGGGTTTGGACATTTTTGAGCATTTTCAATCCTTTTGTCTTAGTGAACTCCGCTAGCATCTTGAACTCAAATTATCTTTTGGGACTTTTGTAAAAGTAACCATAAGTCACGGAAAGCAGTTTTTCAATGTCTGAGAAAGTGACAAGGCTAGACAATGCCTTGAATGCTAAATTGTGACAATGGACCACGCAATGAACACCAATCACAAATGGTGCATGCTTTTCCTTAATTTGGAGTGTGACACCAAAATGTGTTCCTTGCAACGTGAAACCCCCATCTGTGCCAAAACTCAATAGTTTTTTGGCTACAGACTCAACATCTAAAGCCCTACCGGCACTGATGGCCTCCACTATCAAGTTCATAAGATTTTCTACATTAGGTGTGCATTCTACTCATTGTAGTGAGATCAAAAGAGGAATATGGATCTAGTCCCGCACAATGTATGCATAAACTGACAAAAAACTATTGTTATCAACTGCAATTACTTCATCCACAGTGATAGCCACGTACCTTGCAGCGCCAATCATCGTTTTTGTTTCCTCAACTACCTGTTTATACATGTAGCCAACCATGGTCCACCCAAAACTATTGCACCAATGAGTAGTAGGAAGATTAGGAACACCAAATAGTTTATAGAGAGCTTGACAGGACTCAAACTCCTACATAGGTCGACCGTCATGAAGTAATTGAAATAAAGTTGCGAATTGGACCCTTTTCTTTCTAGCCTCCAAACTTGTACACTGATTGATTTGCTCAAGTATTGATGCTGGAGGTTTTGCGGCATACAAACGTATGTTCTTTCGATGCTTGCATTGCGTGGCCACATATTGTTCTCCGGCCTTCACATAGTATTGAGGGAAGTCTTTCTTCGCAGTACGTTTGTCATCATGCTTGAAAAGAGTGTTCGACTTCAGTGCCATCACATAAGGCTTTCAGTCGATGATGCTGCAAACTTTGCACTTCACCATGTAAAGAATCCCGTCATTTGCCATTATCCCCTCCGCCCATGGCAGCTTCGCAACCCATACAGTTTGAAATTTGAACCTTGGAACACGAACTTGTAGACTTGTTGCGACTTGTGTCTTTCTTCAACAGAGGAGATTGGAAGTCTGAGTCGTCCAAAGAGCCTTCTGAATCTATAGGGAATTCTATGAAGTTCGAATTGTCAGGATCGTCCAAGGATGCTAAAAGTGTAATCATTTGTGACTTTTTACTCAGAACAACCATGTCCCTAGACCCAGATGATAAATCAGGAGTTCTGGTTGTATCCTATGACAGAGAAATACTTTGGCTTCAAGTGAGTAATTGGCATCCCTCACTGTCACTCAGCTACTTGTCCCCAGAAACTGGCTCCACCCCTGGGATCTCAAGCATTGACCCATTAGGAACCAAAGAAAGTGATTGTCCAGCACCAACACCTCGCATAGAGTAGAAATCTAAATTCATGATTTTTTTCCTCACCTCACTCTTGCGCATGTCAATCAATTTGCCCTTCTACTTCAACTCTCTACGGGCCACCTCCAAAGCCTCCTTCGTAGCCTTGTCTACTTTTTTCTTTGCAGACCGTGCGATGGAAGCAACACGGACAGCTTTTGCCACTACATCCTCCCCACCATTGTCGCGCCCACAGTCCATGGCAAAAAGCAAACCCTCAACAGCATACACAACAACCAAGCAACAGAAGCTTTAGTGAGCAATTGAAGCAGGAAACGCACGCAAGTAAGGAAGCTCAAAATGCAATCAAAAGCACAAGGACTTTCATAACTCAGAGCCCAAGTTTTTCGCAATTTCAAGTGCATGCTACCTGTGCAATGTGCATGGTGGTGTGAAACCACCATTTTTGTAAACTACAAGCAATGAGAAGATGAATTAATGACCAACATTCAATTTGCAAGACGTGGAATTACAACGAGGCTTGTGGAGTACACCCTATGATGAGCTTCTCTCTAGCGAAATGCATAGCTTCACTCACGCAAACAAAGGTGAAATAATCACAGACCGAAACCACTACGTTGGCGAATCATGAGAGCTCACCAATGCCGAATTGAAGAAACTATGGCAAAAGAATCCAAGTGTTTAGAGCAAGAAATGGAGATTATTGAGGAAGAGTGGCGATAATTGCAGTGAGAGTGGGTCCAGGAGGAAGATGCAGTGGTGAATAAACCCTAATGGTAGGAGAAGATGGGCGCGGACTTGGCCAGTACCAGTCACCTTCAGTCGCCAACGTGGCGAAAAGCCAACTTTTTGCACCACCCCATTCCCATTCTCATTTTGCCAGGACCCTTGGATGAGTCCATTCTGGCTTTTTTTTGCCAAAAAAACCCACCCTGATTGTATCTCTACATTATAGTAATTCTATTGGCCATTCTTTAAGTTGGCCACATTACAATTTAATTTTTTGTTTCATTTCAATCTAAACTTTGACTCCAAAATATAATTTTTATAAGACATTTCATTTATACACTTAATAAATTAATTTCATAAAATTATAGAAGATATAAAATAGTTCAATATGAAAATGAACATTACAATATGTTATAAATATTCACTTGATAAATTTATCTAATATTCCAAATTTAACAAAAACATCAAATGATACATTAGGTGTTTTTCAATAGCTCTAGAGGGCCATTTCAGGCCTCTTCCTACAACAATGAGGGAACAATTGATTGCTATTAGTTGACCTAAAGACATGTATATATATAAATTAAAAAAAAATTCTCTAAAATTGAAAAGAAGTTGTACAAAAATTTTAAAAAAAAAAAATATGACTTGGTCGCCTCCTGACCACATCAACACACTGAAGTGGCACAGTTCATTGAGTTCTCTATTGCGGGGAACTCGCAGTCTTCTAATGTGGCTAGATTTCATCTAATGAGTATTGCAAACTTCAATGGTATGTGACCATGCTATGCAATGGTTTCAATGGCCCAGGGAATTCCACTTTGAAAATTTATAGTAATTATATGTTTTGTCAAAAGAATTCTATTTCTTCTATTTCTATTATTACTTTCAATTGCTAGTATTACAAAAATATTTTAGTTCTAGAAATAAATGCCTCCAACTATGTTGAATTGCTTATTTTGATGTTGTTGGGTGTTTTCACCTTCCATAATATTATTATGCCACAATAGTTTGCAATGGACATGAAAAATAACTTGTTTCTTAAGACCATTTTTATTCATTTTATACTAGGATGGATCAATGTTGGAATGGGTCAATGTTAGACAAAAGATCCAATTCCCCTCCCCCCTTCCCCCCACTTGTGCCTAAACTTTGACAATCCTTGTACTTCAGAATACAACTTTTTCTTTGGCCTCCTCTAGGTGGAAGCTATATCCCTCCACCAATACACCTTCTACTATGACTTCAAGCTAGTTTGTAGAACTCTATAGGTTGCAACTTTCCATTCTATAGTGGTTGTCAGATACTCTTTCAATGAGAACGTTGGGACAATCCCTAGATTTTGGGGAGCAAAAGACCCCCCCATAGTGTTGTAGAAACTTATATCGTTGATAAACTATTTTTTGGTTATTATTTTTTGTTTTGGCAAACGCTACTTCCCAAAATTATTATGTGACATGAAAAAACAAACCAGCAAAATTGAATTTCCATTCCATTACAAAAAAGTTACTTCAAATTTGTTTCTTTGTCCTCTACAATTAAGGCATGAGTTTCTTCTACTACCAACAATAACTACCAAATCATGTTATTGGATCCTCACTCCCAAAATTGTCCAACCAACGACACGTAATTTTGGCTTGCTTTTTCTAAAACTGGTCACCACATATTCTTGTCTAAAATGTACTCCCACTATTCATGAGAGTCTATGGTCGGTTTTAGAAACACCTACCTATAGTACTTGAAAAATTCATAGTTTATTCATCTTGAGTTTAAAAAATGCCTTCTCAAAGAATCTAGAATCCCCTTTCAACCACCGACAAGACCCACGAGCAGATTTTCAATACAATAATGAGAACCCTGTTGAATTGCTCATTATATGTGCAATTTTAGGTGTAGTGACTTTACAAAGAATGAACGCTGCCGGTTGGAATGCTTGCTAGCTCGATCAGCTGCAGGCCGTTGGTTAACTTAATTTCCAGGAGTCCAGACACAGTTCCGGTGAGTTCCTCATCACACAGATGGATCGTGTCAACTTCCAAATCTAAGCTACAGGCAACCAGAAACTTAACTTAGAGCTGCACTCACTCAGTCAGGTTGTGTCCACTGTCCAGCCAACTAAACCATTAAGTTCAGTGAATTGCACTGTACACTACACTACAATCAGTGTATATATATATATATATATATATATATATATGTTGGTCATCTAGTAACATCAAGCCATCCAGGCACCCAACCACCAGCATTCCCAATGCAAGTCCAATGCCAAATAAGATAAATTCCTCACGCTTGCAGCGTGCCATCCACAACACTTCAAACCTGCAGAGAAAGGTTCGTAACGGTCGAAAAAGAATCATTCATGTCAAACGTGGGAAAGAGGTTCTTGGAAATCGCTTCAAAAAATGAGGCGAACTGAAGCTACTAACAACGGATAACTTACTGACGACAGGGTCGCAAGGAGCGTATCAGAACATGCCTGTGCGGAAGAGAAGAGAGAAGCGTGGCTGAACCGCAAAAATAATCGTACGGTGGGTACCCCCGAACCGTCACTTTTTGCTACTACTAATATTATTAGAATGGTCAAATCTTCATTGGTTTTCTTGTGGGCGAGTGAAAGAAGGTTTCAATGCATCAAAGAACGTGACATTTGGATACCATATGCAAATGTTAGGAAGGGTCAAAATTTTGTTTGGCCGTAGATGTTCTAAAATCGTAGAATATCTTCAATATAGGTTATACAATTGTAGATTGTTGTGTAGATTGTTGATTTCGGGGGATATACACATAGTGGTGATGGTGATTTTAGGCAAGGTGTGATTTTTGGGTGTACCCACTTTAGTTGCAACTTGCAAAGGTTGGTGGACAAAAAAATGCAACATTTGAAGATAGGAGAACACATTGGCTTTTGGGGAATATAATTTTTTTATTTCACTTGGTGCTTAGGAAAAAAAGTTTGCTACCCTAAATGCAAAATGAAGTTTTTTGCAAAGAAAAAAATAAAATAAAACTTTCAATAAGTTGTTTTAGATTTTGTTTTCATAAATTATATTTTTGTCTAAATGGAGAGTATTGATTCATTCCACTTGGATTGGTGGTTTGGAAGTTATAGAGAATTTGTTTTCCAAGCAATCATAGAAAAAATGATGTATTGGATTCATTTTAAAATTCAATTCACAATCTTTAAAAAATATAGTTCCATGTGGTTTAGTTAGCTTGGTAGAACATTTTGATGATTAGGATTATTGTGTTTCAATTCCATCTTAGAACTATTGACGATTTAGTTTTTTTCCTTCTATCTTGTACCTACTTCTACTTAACAATTTATAAAGAATGAAAATCAATTTAAAAAAAAAATTATTTGTAAACTCTCAACTCAAATTTTTAACATAAAAATTTATAAAATCAACATGTGTCATGCAAAAATGTTGAGTTAAGAAGATTCAACATCTTATAATCTAGTTACACAAGGTGAAAAAAATCTATTTTATTCTACTTTAAACCCAAATATTTTGCAATCTACATAGTCAAGGTTACTGAAATTTCTTTGACACATCTAAATACTAGTCTACTGCAAGATCCAATGGTTAGACAAGCATTTTTTATTTTATTTTTACCTTTTCTCTTTACAATAGAAATGACACTTTTTGATATTCTTTGATGTAAAAAAGCCTTAGTCCTTCAAAGGTTTAGGATAGTCTCGTGTCAATAATTGATACTCCTGTAACCTCAACTTTGAATATTCACCGTATATTCATACATACACTCTAATCTTTTTCTCAAATTCTGTTCAGAAGTGCTGGTTTAAAAAGTAGAGTTGACAGACACAATCGGCTCATCTGCTCGTAAAATAAATTAAACTAAATCGTACATGACAAATCTCGTGCAAACACTTCAGTCCTCTTTGGATCTATTACGACAGATAAATTAACAATTCGGAATTCTATGTACCCAGGTGACGCATCACCTCCATTCGACGTCACAACTCACAACGCCCTAACTAATTGGGGTCGCAATTTGTAATAATGATCGTGTGACGTAAGGGTAATGTAGTCATTACTGTCACGACTGCTAAATCTAATAGCACAGCACAGTACTGTAAACTTAATGAAGTTATTACCGGTACCTGGTTCGTGAGTGCCATTGCAGTTCGCATTCATTACCGTAAATGGCTTTCATTCATTTGTTCGTTCACTTCGTTGAGCTGATACGTGTTAGAAAATCTGGGACAATCACCAACGCAAGGTCAGATATATCGATTTAAGCTTCCAAGGGGTTGACAGATGTTGAAACACACCGATATTCTACAAGACGGGAAGAAAATCAGAACATCCATTCATCCGTCATCATTCATGATGCAATCCAGTACTCCATTCCAAGTCCACATAAGTGAAGTCATTAAGTGCAGTACCGATTCTGAATACAATGTACTCTAGTTGGACATCAAGGACACTGAATCTAGGTACCAGAGACAGAACATTCACAGCTGTTGGATGAAAACATTCACAGGTTACGATTCGAGCAGATCACATGAAGACAAATATATCTATTCACATTCCTTTGCCGAACCATGCATCAAACACGGCACAAACGCAAGAACTGTTACAAGAATTGAATGATGAATGGCTGTTGATAGAATCGCGTAAAGTTGATTCTTCAATCAACACCGTTCCGCTACTTTCATTTTCAGAAAGGGGGTCACACTATTATTGTCCACTCATCCGCCAAGGGTTTCAAATTTCCAATTAGGGTAAATCCAGAACGGGATGTTTGAATCGCTCGTAGGAAGCATCAATTGTGAAGGTAGCCAGATATTGGTTAGACATTTGACATGAGAGGTTAAAACAGATGCAAGCAGATCCGAGGATAATGAACCTGAATGAATCTACGGTGGCATTAAGAAAAACCATGAACAAGACTCAGCTGAAACATACACGAACTGGTCTTGTGACCACACATTCTTCAACAGAATATATCACTAGTTACAGAAATGGCTGTCTAAATATCCTCGGAGGAGGAATTAATTGTGAAAAAGTTGCCTCTACGTACTTCTCTACGTCATCAACGAAAGACATACCAACAGGCTTCAGGGAAAGAAGCACCTCAATGGTAGCCCATTTACGACTGGAGATGAGGAGGGAGGATCCGTGAAGTCAAAAAATCAAGAATAGGACTCGATCTATGTTCTTTTGCACAGATACTGATGAAATCCATGGGCGTTAATGCTATGAGACCTACTCTAATAATCCTTTTACAATTCACATAACTTGGAAAGAGTTAAAAATTTATTTACCATTTAAATGAACTGGTAAAGTGCTTGATTGGTGTTTGGAGTCTTCGAACTTTCATCAGCGCTTCTTCATGCTGGGCTTCCCTCTCAGCCATACGAATGCTCATAACGAAGTACCGATCACGAAGATCCTGCAATTCAGCCTCGAGGGACTTCACTTGCTCACGCAGCTTAGTGATCTCCTCGTCCCCAGCAGCAGCCGGAGCTTGCACCACCTTTTGATCTGCAAAAGCAGTGTGAAGTTGTGACTTGTACAAATTATTGACCTCCATGGCTTCCGCAAGCTCAATCTCAAGAGTCGCGATCCTCTCAAGCATCTTGTTCCCAGACTCGGACTCTGTTTCAGCAGGCAACCTGTTCTCCAAAAGCTGCTCATTCAATTCCTGCAAATGCTGGACCTCCTTCTGGAGCATGTCCTTGGTACTCAGCTGAAACTGAAGCTCCCGTTCCCTTTGTGACAGCACGGTGTTCTGCTTCTGCAACCGAGTAAGTTCCATCTGCAGCTGCTCCATGCCCGAATTTTCCCCACCAGCCAATAACTGCTCGTTCGCAAGCTCAAGACGATCAAGGCTCTCGACAAGAGCGTTTTTCTCCTCTTCAAACTCGGACTTCAAGGCTTCATTCTCAGCCATGCTCTTCTTAAGAGCTGCCTCCAACAACCTGTTCTTCTCCAGCAAATCGACCTTCTCCGGTGATCGAGGAGACTTCGGGAACTTCGGCGGTTGCTTCCGAGAGGGAGGGCTGGGCTTCAATTGCAGATCCTCCTCGCCATCTACGGGCTTTTCACCGCCACTAAGAACCTCAGAACCCAAATCTCCTTTGGCATTCTCCCAATTCCAAATCCTCGACTTGGCATTCTCTACCTCCGGCTCCGGCTCCGGCTGCCTCTGTTTCGAACAAATCACGCGCTTGATTTCCCCGTCGGGTGAATCCATCACCCTGCCCTTGACTAAGTCGGAATCAGCTCCACGCAAATTAGAATCCAGCAGCACTTCCTCGCCATCATTCATCCTGTTCACCGTCATGGCGTTCCAAGTGAACCGCCGAAAGCCTGATCAACCCTGGAGAAAAAGAAAAGAAAACCATCATAACCGGGAGCTTCAAATCCGGTCAAGCTCGAGGGCAAGGTCACCGGACAATACGATCACTGCCTCGGGCGCAGACAACAGTAATGCACGAGATCATCAAAAGAACGCGGCAACCTTGAAAACGTGCGACAATCATTTGCGGAGGTACCACGAGCGAGACGCCAAGTGACAAACCGAAATCGATCCTAAAATCGCGCCCGAAATCCGGCAGTTTGAATTCAGATCAAACGCAAAATCCGAACCAGGAAAGGATTCAAATCTGAACAAAGTGTAGATTTCTGCTCGTTGACAGCGAACTCTTAATACGGAAGTAAAGAAGACCAATATCGTAAGCTTACCCCAACGTGATCAATGGAAACCCACGATCCTGCCGAGCAGCAAATCAAGCTCGCCCCAAGCTCTTCCACCTTCACCGAACGACACACTTCACACGACGAAACTCTAATCTCTCGGTCTGGGCGGAACCGCTATCGCACAACATGAAGACTTTTTGGCTCGTAATGCAGCTCAACCCCGAAAGAAGCAAACAGAGGAATAAGTCCGCGGACGTTGATAAAAACCATAGGATCGTGTCGAAGCGCCAGGAAATCAACAGCGGTCGGTTTACCGTATGAACCAAAAAAACGGCCGACGCGTGATTGACCACAACCCGACTGTTGTGCGACGACAGAAGGGCGATGGAGGACGCGCTCGTCGGCAGGACAGGGCGATGTCGTCGCCGCGCGGCCCTGCTCCACCGCTTGCACGCAACCTCCTCAACGTGAACAGAAGAACAGATCTTCAAGGCTCTTGCAATCACCCTGAGAGTGGAATGGGTCTCATACGGGATCGAAGAGGGAGACAAGAGACAGCAGGTAAGCAGGCTATGCAACAAAACTGTCTCGCTGTGGTCCCACCAATTACGACGTCACACCCGAGACAGAGCTGGAGTAGTGGCGCCCTCGCGAGTTCTCCTCCGCTACTCTCCAGTGTCTGACACCTTTGAAGTTACCGATCTGACAGTCAGGCACCATCCTTGCAACAGTCATTATCATCCGACGAGTGCCATTCATCAGTTCACATTACTCCATCACCGTTCGAAACCCAACCAGGAGAGTCAACAGAAACTACAGTGATGAGCACGCCGCTTATCGGTCACCGAATAGGTTAGACGCTACAGTAACACCCGCGTTCCCCGGGCCACGACTCGCAATAAAAATACAAATAAATGCGGACAATAATCTCATTCACTCCGCTAAAAGTTTAAATGAGCTTCCAGTCGGTCCGTCTGTCGATATATGATAGAATAACGAATCCAGGAAATTTCATTAACAACAAAACAATTGACAATAAACGAGCATGAAAGCAAAGTTAGGGATTCGAGATTACGGATCCAGGATTGACGTTTCTAATGTACCGAAGGAATGAAAAATGCTGTGATTTGTTGAGCGCCCCCCCACGAGATACTCGAGTGGAAAGTTAACTTACCACAATCTGCGGAGATTCAAATCGTTCATATGAAAGGACGACAGACAGCGGACCTTAGCTGTGCAGCTGCAGTGGCATGGGACCACTCGCACATTCGCCATAGCCACAGGACTCGCTGAGTTACATGAACTGGGAGTAAACTTAGAATCACGCAAAATAAATTACGAAATTTTCGGAAAGCTTTCGAAAATCTTCGCGAGACAATAGGAGAAACATTAGGAGAAACTGCAAGGAAACTGCAGTATCGCGATTGATTCAGCTGAGCCGTGCAGTGGAGGTGGCGAGATGAAGGGTGTTGTGGAGAATATGAAGCGTACGATTGCCCATCGCAGATTCAGCAAGTGATCCTTCCGTTTCTTCGCCTGATCCACTGACTTGCGCACAGATTGTGTTCAGTTTTTGGATGGAATTTGAAATAGATCCGCTGCTTGTGGCCGCAGGGAGTGCCGCTTGCATCGGGATTGTTTTGCTTTGTTGCAGGGGGATGGCGGAGCCGCGGAGACTCTGCGATGTTCGCTCGCCCCTCCGCTTCGGGTGCGGTGGTGGGTGTATACTCTTGGCTACGGGAGTTCAATGCTGTCGTTGCGCGGGTACCGGGGCAATAAGTCTGGTACTAGGGTGACCGGGTCAGTGCATCAATTTTTCCCAGATGTCATTCTCGTGAGGTTGATCAGGGTATGCGTTTCACTACACGTACATCTACCAATGAGGGTATCCATTTCCCAGCTGCCGGAATTTAATGTTTGCATCAATCCGGGTACCTGGTTACTTGGCCCTCTACTGGGGCGGCCATGGGCGGCTGTTTGTGTAACCGGTTGTCATGTACAGGGTATCTGGACATTATACCGACGTCCAGGGTATCTCGTCTCGGCAACCGGAGTTCGATGTTGCCTCATCGGGATACGCCGGATGAACACACACACCCCGGTACCATGGGCGGTGATCCCGGGTTCCACGTTGTTATGGCTACCTTCCGCTGTTTGGAGGTTCCGGGTGTCAATATCTATGTTGCGGCGGTTCCGGGTGTCTGTTTTTCGTTGTGGATGCCACGTCAGATTTGCCAAGCGAGCATGAATCTGACTTGGATCGTTCAGGAGTTTTCTAGGACCCTCGAGGGCATACTGATGTTTCTAGACTCTTCTCCCCTTCGGCCATCTGCTTTGTCTCTGCATTTCCTACAAGAATCGGTGAGCTTGCATTCGGCGCTTGCAGAGTTCAGCATCAGCTATCTTCGAGTACTGCTCTTCAACATTGTTCTTGCTCCTTACGTGAGTGTTTTCGGCGAGGGATTCTTGTAGTGTAGTAACTCCCATCGGATCGTTTAATTGAGGCGGATATGGCTCTCTCCTCATTTGGTGGTCGTGGACTTTACGATCCAATGGAGTTCGGCAGTATTTGGGATCCGTTCTCCAGTGACCGCAGCGGCCGGCCATTCGCCCCTAACGCGCACGCTGTTAGTAACACACAGGTCGACTGGCGCGAAACCCCCGAGGCGCACATCTTTAAAGCCGACATGCCGGGGCTCAAGAAAGAGGAAGTGAGAGTTCAAGTGTTGGACGGGAGGACGTTGGAGATCAGCGGAGAGCGGAAGAAAGAGGAGGTGCAGAAGGGTGATACGTGGCATCGCGTTGAGCGTTCAATCGGCAAATTCTCCCGACGGTTTCGCCTCCCTGAGAACAGCAATGTGGACCAAGTGCATGCCCAGGTGCAGGACGGCGTTCTTACCGTTGAGGTTCCTAAAGTGCAGCAGCCGAAGCCACAGGTCCGCCGGATTGAAATTGCTTGAGGTGTGATCGTGAGGTCTTGAATTGAACGTTCTTCATAATGTGCCTTTCATTTCATACGATAGTTGGAGTCGATCTTCAGTATCAAGATTCCTCAAAACTCTGTTCCGGCAGGAATTGTGGAAGGGTATAAGTTACTGCATCTATCACGGGATCCGATTTCCTGTTACAATTAGTTGATGTGCAAGCAGAATAGAGGGACTCCTGGTTTTAGTTCACCAGAAATTTTGCGTTGAAGTTTAGATCTCTATATGATAGTTGGAGTAAATCGTCAGTATCAAGTTTCATCAAAACTCTGTTCACAGGAATTGTGGAAGGGTGTAAGGTACTGCATCTATCACGGGATCCAATTTTCTGTTACATGTAGTTTCAAGCTCAATAGAGCGACTCCTGGTTTTATTTCACCAGAAATTGTGCGTTGAAGTTTAGATCTCTGTATGCCCTCGCTCATGCGATGATATGAAAGTAAATACAGATAGTCCGCTTTTATCTCAGTTCAATTCACTCTAGTGCAAGTCTTCTTCGCTATAACTCTGATGCAGTCAGCTGCTAAATCACTTCACAGTCTGCTCCTAAGTCTACCAAATATTCTTCCATCTACTAGTTATTTAATTTCGTTAGATTCCTTGTGAAGCGTGCATTTACATTGTTTTCTCGGCTGTTTTTTTATTAGCTACCATCATTGCCTTACCACCTGCATTAGCACCTCTGTCTACTGAAGGGACAAACTGACAGACATCCCCAAGCATACCTTAATTTTTTCATTGAAGTGATGATAGAGCCACTCTTTCAGGAATTCAGTCTTGGAGGCTTTCTATAGAAACGAGTTCTGCAATTACCTTAGCTATGGTGGTAGCAATTCAGCTGCATCACCTGCTCTCCTCTGCTCTTTGTTGAAAGCCTCTCTTTCTACAATGCAGAGGCTCGCATATTATTAAACAGTTCGAGCTCCAAGATCATCGGAATACTCATCTTTACTCATCATTTCGGTACTCGACATAATAAATCTCTTCAGAACAGTAACTTAGTTCTTCTTTATACTAGACGGTTACGTTTACCAAAATATGAATGCTATTATGTTGATTGGGTCTCTTCCTAAGCCAGCTCGGAGTAGTATAAGTTCACCTACGGCTGTCCTAGAGATGGGTTCTTGGAGAATCGAATTTATCAACAGCTTTTCTATCGCAACATCACCTTCTCGATGCCCGAATTGTTTCAATCTGCCAGTAATAACGTAGTCAGTTCAGATTAAGGTGCTCATACCTTCAGTTAGCGAGCACCTTAGTCTAATATTTGGCTTGTTTTCTTTGGTACAGAAAGAGCTTGCAATCCCAAGCAATGTGACTAGTGCTCTTTCATGCGTACTGCCGTTTCAGATACACAAGTTCAACAATAAGAAAATATCGACATTCGTTTCAGTAACACCATCCTAAAACAGATGCGCACACAATTGCCAGGTGTTTATCTAAGCTCATTGCAAACAATTTGCAAGGCAAAATTGAGTTCTTAAACTTACCGGTTGTTAAATGCATATCCTGACCTGACCTAACCTGAGTTCACACTGTAGCGAAATTTTCATGAAACCATTTTCATATTTTGGAAAAGTCACAAGGAACACCCAGTTGTGTGCACACAAGGAGATGAGTTGCACTGCCATCTCCTTGTGAGTCAAACCTGGTCCCGGATTCCACGATGCCAAACCTTGCGAACTAGTCCTGCCAATGAGCTCGAAATCGCAATGTTTTACAATGTCAAACTCCATACAAGAAATTCAAACAAATCTCGGTATCAACCACCCGCCTCTTCAAGCAAAATATTTCCCATAAATTGCATAATCTGCTGGATCTGTGAGGGTGGAAAATCACAGATACTCACAAAAATAACTTCTTTAACTTCAGTTGAGCCAAGTTTGGACAGCACTTTGAGTCGTTCATCTTGAAAAAAACTCGAACACAGGGAACAAAAAAATTTCGATTATTAGAAGCTATGGCCCATGGCCCATAATTCTACTTCAACGAACCAGAAATTTCACAGGTATTGCAGCTACAGCAAAAACGATCGTCAAGAATAATCTTTTACAAAACAGGTTTCTGAAGAATCATGCACTTTGAAACTCCGGTGGGATGCAGCCATATCCATGTCTCTTATTCTGCAGATATTCTGTGAAAACACCTCTCTTTTCACGGTCTGTCTAAAGAGGCATGGCCGGGATGGGTGTAAAGTTTCGGATGGCTTTGCAGCAAAGCAAGTTGCTCAATCATGGGAAAGTTCATTTGACTCTTGAATAGTGTATGTGGTTCTTTTCAACCATCTTCTGGTATTGTATTAATTCAGACAGTTTCTTATGCAATTTCTTTCTTTTAGTCCTTGCTGTAATAATTACTTTAATTATCTATGATCACTTTAGATGATTGATAAGAGTAATTGATGATTGGGTTCCATGATTGAATTCAGTTTACGCTTTGTAATTGCACAGCCTAAGCCCTATTAAATCACTGCATTGAGTGGTGAATTACATATAGACTATGCCACACCCAGTTCAGGGCTTCTAGTCTTTTGCATTAGTGGACCTTGAGTTTCTTCATATTCTCATTATGATGCAAAACATCATGTAGATTTTGGAACAGCATTGCAGGCCAGGTCATGAAGACCTACAGAGCCTCACCAGTAGCAAGAGTGGTACTGACTTGCGGCTGTTCTTCATGAACTCGTGTACTTTCATAATTTCTTGACTTGATCTTAATGGAGGCAAGTTAGAGTCATTTGATTGTCTTGAGGTCTCAATACACTCAAGCAAGAAACAACAACTCTTCTGTTAGCAACTCTATTGTTATAACTCTCTGATACTGCATGTTCAATTAATGCTACTGTTTTTCAATAATTATTGGGACTTTGCAAACCAAGTGTTATTGTGAACAGAGTTACAATCCATTCTCAAAACTCTACTACTAATATCAATTTGAACTTGCTTTTTCTTTGCCAATCACAACTTAACTTGGCAAAGTCAGTGGTGGAACTTGCCTGAATTGAGATTACGGATTTGTAGACTTTCCAATTTGTGTTTTCGAATGAACTCATCGGTCTTGAAGTGAAAGTGTAAGATAAGTCCTTCGTGCATGTCAAATAGGACCATCAAAGCACTGATGCTAACTTTTCTACATAAGACATTTAGAGGCTCGGCGTGGTGTTAGTAAGACTTACATGCGTAATCTAAAATTTGTTTTTGAGTTTTTTTGCGACTGTTTGTAGAATTGAAAGTCTTGGTAATTTTGATTGTATCCATGAGCTTTGGCTAGTCAAGTGAAGATATCAGGTATTTCAAGATTTTGCAGTGCAGGTCAACCGAAATGCTTCACTTCCTGTCTAATGAGAGATCTTAATAAACATACGCCATATCGATCCTGTTGATTGTTGACAAGGATGATGTTCAAAGTCCTCGTTTACAAAGGCGGTCTGAGTTGTCAGAATTGACTAAGGTGAGTGAGCCCATTGTGGGCAAAATGAGAGGAAGATCGTTGTTGGTAAAATTATATTAGTGGTGTGCATTTCAAAACTTGAACATACATCACGTTTACAATTTTATCCACAACGGGCTTATTTACCTTATTGTAGTAGCATCTATATGGTTCCTAGGTTTCACACTAGTGTTCAATAAGGTTGGGAGTCCCCTATGGTACAATCCAAGAGATAATATTTTGTTGTTGAGTAGAGAGTTCAACCAATCTGTCAAGAAAGAAGAAGAAAATGGTTTTGAAAAACTCATGCAATTGAGAAAAAAATGAACCTTTGAATGTCCAAGGGTTTTTTTGAGCTTCTTGGAGTTTGTTCAAATTAAACTAGACAAAAAGAAATTCTTTTTCATTTTTGTTGGAAAAGAAAAAAGTAGACAAAAACCAAGCTTGGATAAGTTTTATCATTTTTTTGAAATTGTACTAAACAAATTCAAACTCAATGGATCATGGATCATGTACGAAAAAAACCCACAAGAATATCACTTATGAATTGGAAGATTATAATATTTGATTAAGACGGTGTGAAACAATGAAAATGATTTGAAGCCTCCTCAATTTACATGTCAAATCAAAAATTGAGATCATAAAAAAAATATGAGCCTAAGGGGCATAACATGCACAACCATAATCAATTTATGGCTTCTTAAAATCTACTCTACAATTCTATTAAATAAATTTCTAATGTAATTGTCCTCCAAGATTCAATGTGTTTGAAGCTCTTCTCCAAGAGCCTCTACAAAATCTTCAATAGAAAATTATAAATAATTTTTTTTTCAAAATTATATTTCTCAAACTTTAAATTTGACTTTACATTTGACTTTAAAAGATATTTGAGAAAATACCCAAAATAATAATTTTTGAAAATTTTATTTAACTTCAAAATTTAATCAACACCAAAATATGGTGCCTTGGGCATTTAGGGATTAAAAAGAAAAATGGTAACAAATTGGATCATATTTTATTTGTGTTCCAATTTGAGTCAATTGAAGTATTCTTTTTTTAAATTGACACAAGAGTACCTTGACTCCATTGAAGAGAATTCAAGATGATATTGGTTATTTAATGCAACCAAAAAATATGTAGGTATGCTTTTACTAGTTGTTGTTTTAGGACATGCATCAATGTAAATCCCATACAATGCTCTTCAACTTCAAGAATTGGTTCCCTTTGCTTCCTAACAAATTGCATATGCCATTTATTATTGAAATTTTTTGAAATTCTTGAATTGATGACCAAAATGTCATAGTCTTCTAATGAATGTAAGGTGTATCTCAAAGTTATAGACCGATTGTGCTTCTCTATGCAAGGAAATAATGCCTATATATTAGCAAATGTTACTATAGCTTTATAATCAAGGATGCTAGTGCGAGAGTGCATATACATGAGCCTAAAAGCCTTGAACCTACAACTATTCGAAGGTGTTTATTATATATATATATAACATAGGTACACTATAACATAGAAAGAGTCTATATCATAGAAAGTTAGAATTTTGTTGTTGAAAAGCTCCAACTAAAAAAAGAATCATTTTTTTAATGTGTATAATTTGACCTCTAAGAAGGATATAGAATTCTTATGTTGCTATCTTCGTTCTAGTGGTATTATTGTGGGACTTCTAACAACCAAATTTTTAATTGCAAATTGACTAATTCTTGAAAATTGTTTGCAACTGTTTTTCAAGTATAATTTCCACTCAAAGTTTTTGTCCGTTTTTATTTTAAAAAATTCTAACATGTTAGAATTTCATGGCTTCTTTCTAGTGACACTAATTTGAATCATTTTGAACTCCAACTATCTAAAACATTCAATATTGAAGAAAAGATACTGAAAAATCAAGGATTTGTACTTTCTTGCATTTTTTTCTAACAATGAGAGATTTCTTCTTTTTCAAGGAAACATAGACCTCTTAAAATTTGATGTCGAAATTCAATTTTGACCCTTCCTTGTTGAATATGATCCTCACTTACAATATGTGTATTATTGAGAATATGGACTTTGGATCTCTTATTACCGCACTCAACTTACTATCAAGGTTAGCACTAAATAATTCTAAAATTGGATGCCAAATATTTTGGAAATTTATTTGCAAAAAATACATTTTTTGTATGGACAAAAAGATTTGGAGGGTATTGGAAAAACATACTTAGTTTTTGGAAAATTAGATAATTATTTGGTAGGAAATGCCAATCTTGTAGTTGGGTATGGGAATGGGAATATAAGTGATAACTCAAACTAGGACTTTGTCTACACCAAGCAACAATATGCAATGCATTGTACAACAATGCACTCTCACTCTAAGGTAACTAGATCAATCCTTGGCCCTTCTCTAATCCCACGCCCTACTTTTGGACCCATTTTCCAACGTGTTCATAATCCAATTCCAATGGAGTCCACTCACCTTTTGAAATATTGATAGACTCTCATCACAAACACTCTAGGATTTCTATTTTTTCAAGGAAATTTTTGGAACAAGTGTCCAATGGATGACTAAGAATTCTCCCATATAATACAAAAGTGAGATTGTTCATCCTTGAAATTTTGTGCTAAAAGGGGGAGATCTTGCACAATAGTATGACCTCCAATGAATACTTTTGTTTCTTTTAAAGTAGATGATTCACAATGTTTTGAAAAGGAAGATTTTTAGGGTGACTAGCCCATCTTTACAAGGTTAATAGGTACCTACTACCCTTTCACTTTGAATATTTATAGAAAACTTTTAAAACAATAATTTCAGATTATTTTTTTTCCACTAGATTTTTCTCCAAAATTCTAACAATTTTTTTTTTTTTCAATTTTCACTCTTCATAACAAAAGGGAGACAGTTTCTTAAAGGGTGAGGAATGCGTTCTCGTTACCTTATATCAACCAACAGCTGAAGGCCATCAGAAGCCACAGTCCTCAGGTCTGGGGATGGTCTCAACCCTCCCTTTCTGAATTGCAACTTCACCAATAATTTCCAAGTTGTCCTCATCCCTGGAAACCCACACACCATTGGTTTCCCTTTTCACTATATATCCATAGATTTCAACAATTCTTTTGCCCTAGGCCTATAATAAATTATTTATTTTAAATACAACATAAAGAAATTTAACCCCCCTAAAACGTACCAAAATTTCATTGCAAAATTTCTAGAAATTATATTGTAGCTACCTTGATTTTTCCTATGAGTGAGGTTGGAATTTAACGTCACCTAAAAAGTTACAGTGTCACCATAAAATATCAATTTTGTGGAGATTGGTACAATACAATAATATTTCAACCTTCACTGATTTAAAATTGATTTAAAATAGTGTGACTTTGGTAAATTAGTGCCACCGGCACTAGTAGCACTAATTTGTGACCAAATTTTAAAAAAATAAGACTGATACCCCTCCAGAACGCAGCTGGGAAATGTGTATTGTGCGGTAGGTAGGTGCACCGCGGTGACGGGGTATGACCGCGGTCGCGCTGTGCCGTCCGTCCGTCCTTCCGTCCGAGGACCGTGTCCAGTCTGGGCGCGCGCGCGGCTGGCGCCCCTTCCACTTGCACTCAAGCCCCTCCCATGCGCCCCCATGCTCATTGCCCACCCCTTTTCACGTCGTGACAAACGTTCCATCAAAGCTCCCCTACAAGCTCGCATTATAGGTGGTGTGCAGCAACTCTGCACTCACTCAGCAATTGCAGCCAGCCTGGCCCACACGTCGAATCTTCCGCGGCACAGGCGGACTATAAGTTACAGCATTGTTCCCGACTGCTCCTGTGTGTTCGACAGTAGTATTTGCTTGTTCTCTGCGTCGCCAATTTTGAAATTGACTAGGAATTCAGTCGTATCCTCAGCAATCTCGGTCGTTTGTTGGGTTGGGCTTGGGTTTGCTGGGTTTCGTCTTTTGGGTTGCAATTGAAGTGGTGGTGAAATTTGTTGGGAGATGGCGATGGTGACGAGAGCTGTGAGTGTTTGGAGAGGAATGTCGCCTTCCTGTTCTGGTCCTCGTGTGGTGTGTGGCGTGGAGCCGACGAGAAAACCCCAGCAGGCGCTCTCGCATTCTGATAACACATCCTCCAACCTTTCCAGGAGGCTGTCGATCTCGACCTCTGGAGATGCTGCGCTGCGTTGCCAGGCGGCGACCTTGACTGTTGCTCGTGAAACCGCTGAATTGGAGATGCGTTCCTTGGAAGACTCACGCGCTGCGCTCCGTGGCAGCTTCGGTGCGGCCTCCGCGAGTGGGTGTGAAGAATGTGGCCCTGTTTCGCAAGAAGAAGAGCGATTCCTGCGCTTCGCAATGGCGGAACCCATCTCTGCGGCTCAGCCTAAGCGGCTGTACCATGGGCGAAGAGGAGGTGGCGATGGGTTCACGGGATTGGCGACTACAGCAAAGCCCGTGGAGGAGATTCTGTCGATGGTGAGCAAGAGCGACATGCTTGCCAGCTTCGAAGCAGCGCTGCACGAGGCCGGTCGCAATGCGCAGATGGTCGCGAGCTTGGCTGCGCGGGCGTGGCGGACGCTGGGTGACGCAGATCGAGCAGAGGCGTTGTTCTTGAAGGCGCTGGAATTGGCGCCTCAGGACAGCACCATCCACGCTAGCTACGCTGAATTCCTATGGCAGTGCGACGTGTGAGCCCTAGTTTGGTGAACAAATCGATTAGCAGAATCCCTCATTCAAAATCCCCCAGTCCTTCATTCTGCAAGTGTGACATAGCATCCGACTTCTTTAATGATTTCGGATTTCATTTTTCAAACCATTCATTTTTCTTATTCTAGGCGGATGTAATTTTAGGGTGAATTTCTGGCCATGAGAACAGTCTGACTTGAACAGTCAGTTTTGCCGAGCATACTTTGCTTTCGTGTTCAAGAGGAAGGAACTCTTTGTCTTTGATTTTGACATTTGCGGTTGCTGAAGTGACGATGTGCACGTTTAACAGGTGGGAGTAGCAACCGATACTCATGCTTTAATTGAACAAATTAAAGAATTTCAAAAGCTTTCAAACCTGTCAATAATACTCCATCGAAGCTGGAATTAGATAATGCTCATGTTGCACAGAGCCAAAGGATTTCGAAAGCATTTTGTGCTGACAACAATATCTCGTCGAAGGCATGATACTCGTGCTATGGTTGTTCAACAAGAAGCCGGCTGGATTGTTGAAGTGAAGCACCATATTGAAGATGGTGAAGTCGAAGTGTAATTGCGCCCCCATGCAAAATCAAATCAAACCCTTCTGATCCTTGCATCATATGTAAGCATGAGAGTTGTATTAGGTGAATCTAATTATAATAGAACACTTCCTTAGCCAGTTTATCAAGATGCATGCTACAAGAATTTTAATTCCTTAGCCAACACAACCGCTCAGGGAGGATATCCCCCCTTATTGCCTTGGCCAAGGATAGAGGGTAAATGTAAGAATTGCCTCCTATTTTGAGCTGTGTAAATTTTGTATTTTTTCACCTCATCTCGCAAATTTGGGGCCTGTAATTGCAAATATGAACTCAGAAATTTGTAAATTTCATCATGGGTGGCAAATAAAAAAAATTCAGTGTTTTCTCAAAGGGTAAAATATAAGGCAATACGGGTGGGGTGGGGTGGGTTAATCCTCCTTGGCCAACATAACCCAACCAAAACTAAGAAAATTCAATGATAAGAACCATGTCCAAATACCTATGTGCTCAAATATTTACTTGATCACTTTTACATCCAATTCATCAAGTGAAAGATTGTAGGAAGATGTGACCTATACAAATTTCATTCCTACTACCATCTTTTCACCTCTTCAAGCTTCTATACAAAATCTACATTGATATGACAATGAGTATGTCGAAGATGCCATCATCAAATTCAAAAATCCTTGACTATTGCTTTGGAAGAACAATTTGATCATCTATCATACTTGATGGTTCAAGTCAATCAAAAAAATTCTAAAGATAGGTGTTGACTAGTGTGCCACAACCAAAATAAAAGTAAAAGTAATTTTATAAAATTTTAAAATTCATTAAAACTTTGAAATTCAATAACTTTTAGATTGTAGGTCCAAACATCACAAAACAAAGCCCGTGCACCCCTCCTTGTAGAGAGCTTTCTGACGGTATGAAGAATGTGACTAAGGAATGCATGGTCTAGGTGATCTCACCATAATGAACAAAACAAATAGCCTAACTTTAGGTATGGATAATTTTGGGATTTAAAAACAAAAAATTAATGAAAAAATTAATCTTTTTATTGTTAAACATCTTATGAATCACTTCTCCCAACTTTGATTAATTATTTGGCAAGAAATTCTAACCCTAACCATTGAGTATGATATTCAAGAAGAATTTCAAAAGCACCGTATATAACAATATTCACCAAATGAATGTAGTTAAATATCCATTTGAGTCCATGTAGAAAAAAGGAGTTTTATTTAAGTTGTTACATATTTCACTACAAATTAGAATGTGGTTTTCTTTTGTGTTTGTGCTCTCTTTGATTTCATCTCTAATGTCACGAATTGTTAATGAGTTAGTTTCTTTTTCACTCTTCACAAAATTTTGAATTTTCATCATCTTGCAATTATGACAAATATTTTTGCCTTTTAGATTGACCAAACTTCCACCCCAAATGATTATCATTGTAAGTTACTTGTTTTGATTAGATTCTAATGCACAATTAACCTACCATAGTTGTAAACATACTTTGATAGGATCATTTAACAAAAAAAAGTTGCAAATTTATCACCAAAATGGCACATTTGATGTAATGACTATATATTGTTATTAGCAACAATATTCTATTCTACCTACGAAGTCATGGTTGCTATTGTGTGAACCTAGGATCTTGAATATATAAGTCTAGAAGACTATACACCTATGTTATAAGTGTTTATTTTCATAGAAACCTTCCATGATTATAGGGTATTTATATTATAGGTGTTTATGTTATCATCACTTTCAATGGTTGTAAGATATTTACTTATACATATGCTCAAGACTCATATGCTCACATGCTAACATCATTGCCTATGGAGTAGAAGAACCAAATTTCACTTAGTTGGTTGCAGGAGAACATTGAACTGAAGGAATTGCCATCAAGTATTGGTATTTAAAACATTGAGCAAAATTTCTAGAAGAAATGCTCTTTGGAAGGTTTGACAAAGACGTAGTCACCCATAAATGCATATAGCAAATAAGATTTTAGACTCTAAAATTTTTTGAAATTAAAAAATGAATCAACTACAACCTTGATGCCAACTTGAGTGGTGTTGAAGTTGATAAGCATTTCCAATATATTTTCCATATGTTTGAGAACATGTAGCCTTCCCACTAAATCCAACATCAAATTTATTGGGTTCATGAAGTTTTCTTGCTCTAGCTTCTTAGTTATAGTGAGTAGTTTAATATTCAATGTATCTTCAAATAAATTAAATATAATGAGAACCAAGCTTCAAAGCAAAACACATTAATTCCTATAGGATTTTGGGATTAAGACATATAACAATATATGACTTATTTCAAATAATTTGAAATTTTCATATATAGAAAAAATGTGATTATTATTTTTGGATTTTCTTCTCAGTCAAATTTGAAAAAAACCGTGCTTTGCCAACTCAACTTTTGTTAACTTGATAATGATGATTTGACTCCAAACTTCACTAAAAACATAATTTCTAGAAGTATTTTTAGATTTTTTATAATAGGCTAAAATTATAAAGTTAACATGACATAATATGAACACTTGATTTTGTAAAGTTTTTATTGAAAGTATTAAAATATCCCTCAAATAGTGATTACTTAAAAATAAAGAAAATTCAATATTATTTCGATTATTATTTCTTTCTTAAATAATAATAATGTGCCTTGTGTCGTTAGCACAACCAAAATAAATTAAAAGTAATTTTCATATTTTTTAATTCATAAAAAATTTGAAAATCAACAACTTTCATACAATAGGTCCAAGTGCTATGAAACAAAGTTGGTTCACTCCTTGTGGAGAGTTTGGCAACAAGACTAAGAATAGAACTAGTAGGACACATCACCAAAGATCTCATTATAACAAACAAACAAACAAGCAAACAAACAAACAAACAAACTGATTTAAGGTATAAAATGTACCCTTTGCCGTTTCCATACTAAAAACAAATGTAAAAGTAGTTTTCTAAATTTTCAATTTGTAAAAACTTCAAAATTCCATATCTTTTACACCATTGGTTCAAATGCCATGAAACAAAGGCTATGCACCCCTCTTCAAAAAGAATTTGCCAATGATACCATGGACATGACGAGGGGATGCACAATTCTAGCAATTTCACTATAATAAACAAACAAAATAAACAAACTCATTTAAAATATAGATAGTACTCCCTCTATCTCAAAATGATCTTCTGGTTCCCTTTAATATTTTGTCCCCAAATGATCTTTTGGTTGCATGTTCTATAAATTAATTTTGAATTTTTTGCTCTATATGCTATTTATTGAAAGTACGATATGAAAATAGTATGGCTACCTATTCGAAAATGGTAAGATGTGACCTTCGCAACAATGAACAATTGAGACGTGGGCCAACCATGTTAAATCTCTACATCTTTGAGTTCCAATGTATATGGGTGTACAAATAAGTTCATCATATAGTGTAGACCCATTGATGACTACATGAAATCTTGTCGTGATGCATAGAATAAATTGCAAATTAGTGGTCACCAATACTCCTTTAGAATGCTTCTAAAGTCCTACTTTTTAGCATCCCATAACTTCAATTTAAAAATTAATCCAAACTCATATTTACAAGAGTAACAAGATAATAGGAGATCATTGAATTTTATTTATATCTAAGAACTGAATTAAAAAATATTGATTTTTAACCTTAATCAAGAAGATTTTGTCAAACAAGATCATTTGGAGACATGAGGGAGTATAATATACATTTTTGAGAAACCATCAACATTTTATGAAAGGTAATTTCTAAGTGCATTCAACATATCTACAGTCTACACTCTACAACAATATTATCTAAAGTTGCAAAAATGTATTGCGGTTCTACCAAGATTTTGGAGGTACTAAATGTGCATTTTAGAATTCAGGACAAAAATGAAGATTTGAGCAATTCTACCAACATTATCAGTAAGAGAATACAAAAATGTGTACTTAACAAAATTGGAGTTTGCATTCATCCCCTACATTGTAAAATTAGGGTTCGGAGATATCTTACGTGTATCGTCTGTTGCAAGCGAGGCAATTCTGTTACAATTGTTTTTAGTAGCAAGGTTGTTCCGGCGGATAGTTCGACAACACGACAAACACAACGTCCAACACATCAAGTAGAACCTTTTGTCCGTCTAGTAGAGTCAAACTTAGCTTTGACTTTTTCCAAAAATTTCACCCTACCCGTGAGGCCATTTAGATGCCATGTGGTAGACATGTGTCTTCTAGGTGGCATCCTAAAGGGGCGCATGTGGATGTGGGTGACCTCGGGTGTGGGCGATCACGAGTAGGGCAACTTCGGGTTCAAGCGGGTGGGTGACTACAGGTAGGGAGTATGTGGTGACCTATGAGGCAAAGACACAAAGTGGGTACCTGAAGAGAAGTAATGCCCCAAAAG